>JAZDUH010000502.1:0-497500 GCA_036419115.1 Scarus forsteni
TGTGTTATTTGTCAAATATAAATCAATCTCTATACTACTAAACATTGTTCAAAACAAACAAGTTTGATACCAAATCAAAGCTTAGATTTCACCCTTTCACAGGTCCAAGTCACCAGTTTTTATCATGAAACATTAGCTAATAATCTAGCTTTTCATACTACCACTCTGACAGGCCATCAGATAAACCAATGCCCAAAAGTAAATGTCATGTTTTGATTGATTTTAAAAGACAACTTTGTCTGATTCAGATGATTGACCCCCCAATGTAAAGTTAAGATTCATAGCTTTCCAATGAGGGGATCCATGTTCAGATTGAATTTTGCTGTCATGATCTGCAGCCTGTTGAGTTCTGTGTAATTTCAGCTAACCTGGCTTACTTTTAAACCCTGTGTTATTTGTCAAATATCAATCAATGTCTATACTACTAAACATTGTTCAAAACAAACGTTTGATACCAAATCAAAACTTAGATGTCACTCTTTCACAGGTCCAACTCAGGAGTTTTTAGAGACATCATGTTCACACCCTCACTGCTAAATATGCTAATTAGGTGGGTGAGGTTCTATGGAGGACATTCAGTTATTGTTGAGAGATGATGGCTATGCTAAATAGACTGTTCTCAAGAACTTCGGTGCCCATCTTAAGTTGTAAACATGGACATTTCTTTGACCCACCCAGTTACAAAATCAGCCAAAAGCAGTTTTAAAATCCCAGACTTTGTAAATAAACAAAAAAATAAATTAATAAACCAAGATAAAATATAATGGTCTCTGTTTCATTACAGTTGTTCTTTTAGGCTCTCTGTAAGGATTCACTTGAAACTAAGTGAAACAATGTCTCTTCTAGAAGTTCACATTCACAGTGTGATAGTCTGCTTCAAGTTGAGATCTGGGTAACTCCAGCACATATGGTGGATGTCTCCAGATGTCACTATAAGGGCCTTTGCAGCTTTATCATAATCAAAGCTTAGATGTCACTCTTTCAAAGGTCCAAGTCACCAGTTTTTATCATTAAACATTAGCTAATAATCTAGCTTTTCATACTACCACTCTGACAGGCCATCAGATAAACCAACGCCCAAAAGTAAATGTCATGTTTTCATTGATTTTAAAGGACAGCTTTGTCTGATTCAGATGATTGACCCCCCAATGTAAAGTTAAGATTCATAGCTTTCCAATGAGGGGATCCATGTTCAGATTGAATTTTGCTGTCATGATCTGCAGCCTGTTGAGTTCTGTGTAATTTCAGCTAACCTGGCTGACTTTTAAACCCTGTGTTATTTGTCAAATATCAATCAATGTCTATACTACTAAACATTGTTCAAAACAAACACGTTTGATACCAAATCAAAACTTAGATGTCACTCTTTCACAGGTCCAACTCAGGAGTTTTTAGAGACATCATGTTCACACCCTCACTGCTAAATGTGCTAATTAGGTGGGTGAGGTTCTATGGAGGACATTCAGTTATTGTTGAGAGATGATGGCTATGCTAAATAGACTGTTCACAAGAACTTCGGTGCCCATCTAAAGTTGTAAACATGGACATTTCTTTGACCCACCCAGTTACAAAATCAGCCAAAAGCAGTTTTAAAATCCCAGACTTTGTAAATAAACAAACAGTTGTTCTTTTAGGCTCTGTGTAAGGATTCACTTGAAACAAGTGAAACAAATGTTGCTTGAAGAAGTTCACATTCACAGTGTGATAGTCTGCTTCAAGTTGAGATCTGGGTAACTTCATCACATATAGTGGATGTCTCCAGATGTCACTATAAGGGCCTCTGCAGCTTTATCATAAAGTAGCATAAAACCTCAGCTTAGGTTAAACTGATCATGTAGGAGCATCAAGCACTGGTCAAGAATGACTTAAAATTGTATTTCATGAACTAAATTAGACTAAATCTAAAAGCTAAAACTCTGCTTTAGTTTGAGACTGTGGGACACTGTCATGATTAGTCTAATGAGAACAAGTTAGTTTAAACACATAAGATCTTTGATATAAACTATGACAAATCATCCTTCAGAATACTGAAAGTAAATACATAGTTTTGTAAAATTTAATCCAGCTCCATGAGGTTGTCTCTCATGTACTCATGTACTGGTTGTACTCTTAGAACAAGTGAGGTTTTGCACACAGCAGCTTTACCACAAAATATACCTCAAACAACTAAGTTTGAAATTCCTCTTTACTACAAAATTTTCTTTCTTTTATTGTTTTTTTTTTTTTTTTTTTTAATTTAAACCCCATTAAAAGTAACTCAGGAAGGTCAGAGGTCAGCTTCAACAATGTTAAGATGTCTAATGAAAAAAGGCAGCTTATCACATATCAACTTTTACACTGAAATCAAATACAGAGTTTTCTAAAACTTAACTAAAATAAAATAGTCTTAGTTTCATTACATTTGTTCTTGAAGACTCTCTGTAAGGATTCATTTGACACTGAGTGAAACAAAGTCTCTTGTAGAAGATCTCACTATAAGGGCTCTTGGTCAGGACATTCTCACAGCCAAAAAAGATGTGACTTTCCCAGATTTGTTTTAAATAAAATAAAGAAAGTTATTTATTCTAGTTAAATCTAAGTTTTTAAGTTTTAAAGTTATTTCTGAGAAACTTTCACTGCCATAATGCAAATGACCTCACAGGCCAGCCCCAGCTCACCTGACCAATCCCAGCCAACCATGCAAGAAAATGGGTGGGGCTGGCAGAGGAGTCGGTACCAATACAGGGGTTAAATACAATGCACTTCAGTGTGACTTCCTACACAACCCCTGCCTCAACTTCGCTTGACTTTGCTGATCTACTTGATTTTTTCTTCACTGACCTACTTGGACTCTCTCTTGACTGACCTACGTGGATTCTCCCTCACTGACCTGCGTGGATTCGCTCTGCCCTGATCTTTTTGGTCTCTATCTTCAGTGATCTATTTGGTTTAATCTGCAATGGCTGCCAATGCTGAGAAGAGGTAAGACTTTGATTTTTATTTATTCACTCTACTAACTTGTCCTTTTGGTTCAGTTGAATTTTCCTGCAGTTTGAACTTGAGAGTACGTCAAGATTAGTCTAATGAAAACATGTTAGTTTAAACACATCAACTTTCATATAAACTATGACAAATTATCACATTTCATGAACTAAATTAGACTAACTCTAAAAGCTTTGTGTACTTAACATGTTTCATAAAATCTCAGCTTAGGTTAAACTGATCATGTAGGAGCATCAAGCACTGGTCAAGAATGACTTAAAATTGTATTTCATGAACTAAATTAGACTAAATCTAAAAGCTAAAACTCTGCTTTAGTTTGAGACTATGGGACACTGTCATGATTAGTCTAATGAGAACAAGTTGGTTTAAACACATAAGATCTTTGATATAAACTATGACAAATCATCCTTCACAACACTGAAAGTACACACATAGTTTTGAAAAATTTAGCTTAGTGCTCTGAAACTGTGAGAGACATCATGTTCACACCCTCACTGCTAAATGTGCTAATTAGGTGGGTGAGGTTCTATGGAGGACATTCAGTTATTGTTGAGAGATGATGGCTATGCTAAATAGACTGTTCACAAGAACTTCAGTGCCCATCTAAAGTTGTAAACATGGACATTTCTTTGACCCACCCAGTTACAAAATCAGCCAAAAGCAGTTTTAAAATCCCAGACTTTGTAAATAAACAGTTGTTCTTTTAGGCTCTGTGTAAGGATTCACTTGAAACTAAGTGAAACAAATGTCGCTTGAAGATGTTCACATTCACAGTGTGATAGTCTGCTCAAAGTTGAGATCTGGGTAACTTCATCACATATAGTGGATGTCTCCAGATGTCACTATAAGGGCCTTTGCTACTTTATCATAAAGTAGCATAAAATCTCAGCTTAGGTTAAACTGATCATGTAGAAGCATCAAGCACTGGTCAAAAATGACTTAAAATTGTATTTCATGAACTAAATTAGACTAAATCTAAAAGCTAAAACTCTGCTTTAGTTTGAGACTGTGGGACACTGTCATGATTAGTCTAATGATTTGCAATGGCTTCCAATGCTGAGAAGAAGTAAGACTTTGATTTTCAATTCATTCACTCTCTTAACCTGTCCTTTTGGTTCAGTTGAATTTTTCCTGCATTTTAAGCTTGAGAGTACCTTAGTTCACACTGTTATTAACGGCTTTTTTTCTCTTATTATCTTGCAGGACTGCTGATCGCCACATTGTCCACTGCTTGCGGTGCCACAAGCCACAGGACTCCCTCTCTGTCCATCTCTCCAGGGTCTGCATGAAGAAGTGCACTCCTGAGCAAAGGGCGGTTGAGCTGCAGAAGGCAAAAGACTCAGCCAAGGAGTGGACCCGCAGCAACAGGTCCTGGGACTACATGGACATCTGTGAGCTCCTGCCCCACAGGCCCAGTCGCATTGCTCTGGTCAATGACCTCCTCCGCCGTGGATTTTTCGTGAACAACATGCCCCATGAGTCAGAACTGCCTGTAGACCCTGCAAGTGATGCTGCCCCCTGCACTGCTGATGCTGCCCCCTCCACTGCTGATGCTCAACCAACTTCTCCAGGAAACAGATCATCCTCCCCATCTTCTTCTGATCCAGATGAGGGGGAGTGACCCTTCTGGCAAATGTAAGCACAGTTAAATCTTACACGTGTCATGAATAGGATGAATTTTTGCCTACAGCAGAATGCATCATTTGTCTGTGTGTGTGTGTGTGTGTGTGTGTGTGTGTGGGGGGGGGTTAAGAGGGCTTGCTGTCTGAATGCCATCCATGCCTGCACTAGGGGGATTCTAATTAAGACTAGTGTCTTTTGTTCAGCCTAATGGCCATCGTTTACAGCAGTGTATTTCAGCAGACAGGAGAGGAGCTGTAAGCCTGAAAATGACTGATGATTTTATTTTTTTGTTTTTTCTTTTAAAAATTTACAGACCCCCCCGAACTGTCACCAGCCAAGTGAGGGTGAATATGAAAGAGTGTGGTCTGTATGAAAAGTTTCCTGAACACACCACACTTCTTACAGACTTCAAAACATACCTCACTGAAACCTTGATGGTGCCGGACTGTAAACAGGAGGTAAGATCTCTAGCATCAATTCTCAGCACGTACGCTTCAACAACCTTACTTCTTTTCATTTTGTTAATGCTAACATCTCTTTCTTGTACCCCTCCTTTCAAGGTTGAAAACGTGTCCAGGTTTCTGCGGCGTGCAGCCAGAAGGGAGCAGATAAACCTGGACTTCCTCACAAAGTCCACAGAGACAAGGCAGTTCCTTACTGACCTCAGAAGGACCAAAATGAAGAATGCCACCATCCTCAATTATATCAAGAACATAATCAGATTCCTTGACTTTTTGAACGTCCGACTGGATCTGAATGAGCAGGACCCAAGCCTCCTGATAAAAATGAAAGCCTTCAGGGATTTTCTGTGCACTCTGAGGAAGCCAGTATCCAAGGCCCACTCACGGGATGTGAGTACAACCAGGTAAATGTGTTCTCTCAGTTCCATCCATTTTGCACTGTCCTCTTGTAACTGGTGTCAATGTCCTCTGCATGCAGCTTTGAGAGTAATGTATTGACCCGGCCTTTCTCCACTCTTCACTTTTGTCAGGTATGAACACTTTGTACAGGGCTCCCGAACCCCCAAGGAGTGCCTGGAGATTTTGGAGGTCGCCAAGGGTGACTTCTTGCGGACCTTTGGCAAGCTTCTTGATGACCTTCCGGTTTCTGAGCCTGAGAGGACCAAATATCGCTATTATTGTGAAACTCTCTTGGTCCTGGTCATTGTCAGCGTCCGGGCTGTGCAAGGCTTGACTGTAAGTGCAATGTGTTTTTGTTTTTTTATATTTTAAAGGAGATTTCCCTGCTGTCTTGGTCATCTGTAAATGTATGCATTAATGATATTTAATGTTTTTTTTTTTCCAGACTCAAGAGTGGGTGAACAGGATTGCTCACGATGGCAGGTCTGTGGTTGGTGTCAGCCAGCACGAGACAGCCGCAAAGCAGATCGCCACATTTGCTTTGACCAAGGAGGAGGATGCTGTAAGTTATTTACCAGCAAAATTCCATTACCATTTATGTCTTAATGGCACGTACATTGTTTGCAGATAAATAAGACAAGTTCTTGTTCCCACAGTGGCTCCAGGTGTACTATGAAAATATCCGGCCACACCACATTGGCAACAGTGACTGCAACCACTTCTTCATCAGTTCCGGTGGTATGAAGCTGAAGAGTGTCACCAATGACGTTGCCCGGTTCCAAGAGAGGTATGTACAAATGCTTTTAACAGCAGGAATACTGGCTGACAGTTTGTTGTTGTTGTTTTGTGTACATGCCATGGGCATTACTTTCTCCTTAACAGACACAGTCAACACATTCTCATGTCACATTTTATTATTGCAGTTACAAGGTCAAACCGTGCACCAGCCAGGAGATCCGGCGGATTATGGAGACAGAGGCAGCTGCAAAATTCACAGATGCACAGCAGCGCCACGTGGCTCATTACACGGCTCACTCCGATGCTGTGGCAAATGCGCACTACCGAATGAGAGATTGCAGCACTGTCGTGGCCACAGCAAACCTGCTGGACTCCTTGGTGGGGTAGGTCTCTTCATCTCATCTTACACACCATAATAACATCTTACAGCTGTTAACCAACTTGCACTAATTTGCAAAATTTAATCCTATTTCCCATATTTCCTTATTTTACAGCTTCTCCTCAGACTCCTCTGGCCAGGCGTCACCGACTGGCACTCCCTATAGCAGAGAGGACAAGCCGAAAGCAGATTTCACCTCTTTTATATCAACCTTCCCCGTTACACTAGACGGTCAGCCTCCCAGCAAAAAGGCGAGGACAGATGCAGGTTTTCCAGCTGACCGGGCACTGTACGACAAGTGGCGGGCTTTTCAATTCAGACAGAGAGAGGAGTTTCTGTTGTGTAAGTTCTCCGATTCACAAATGAAAGATTGTCTACCCACAAATCAAGCAGTCTAAAATTATGTTTTTATGTATTTAGTCAACTGGACTGAAGTTAAGCTGTTTTTTTTCTTTCAGCAAACTGTACACACCCTAAACCGACAGCCGAACAGGTGGCCAGGCTGATCGGGAAGGAAGGGTGGAAGGCAAACTACCCAAAGCCTGATAGCATTGTGCAGTCATGGAGACCAGCCCCTGAGCATGCTGTGGAGACTGATGCAGCAATTCTAAAGAGCGTGTCCACACAGCGCTGGAAAGGCCTTGCATTGAAGGACTTTGGCGACAACAAAGGCCTTGGTAAGGAAAAATTCTCATTGTGGGTATGTTTGTGTGTGTGTGTGTGTGTGTGTAATTTATATGTAGTTTGGTCCAACTCATTTTCCATTATCATCTCAATTTTCTTGTTCTCTTAATTGCAGGAGTGGTTGCAACACGCCACTTTTCAAAGGGTGACATCGTCTGTGATTATCACGGACGGCTGATCTCTGCTGCAGAGGGAAGGAGAATGATGGAGGGGGTGATAGACGAAGCAGGTTACCTCTTCTTCTACAAAGATCTGTGCATAGATGCACAGACATTCTGAATGCCATCCAGAAAAGGACACACTTGGAAGAAGAATCAACCATTCCAGGAAGAATCCCAATCTTAAACCGCTGCACTGTGTGCTGAGGGTGGATGGAGAGGACAGAGACGTCATCCTCTTCAAAGCCCTCAGAGACATAAAGGTGGATGCAGAACTGAAATTTGACTACGGTGTGAGACGGGAGTCATTCAGGGGTGAAGGCCTGGACCTGGAATGGCTGGACGATTAAGCTGCAGGAAAGCATCAGCACCAGCACCAGACTTTTATGCAGAGACGCATCTAAACGGTCCTGTGTAACTGTCAGTGTCCAGGGGCTGTGGGAGGCATGACTGTACCGTGTAAAAACGTAAGTGTAGTGTTTCTTTTATAAATATTTTAAAGGAGATTTTCCCTTCTGTCTTGATCATCTGTAAATGTATGCCTTAATCTTTGTGTTTTGCATCTCGATCTGAGAGTGAGTGATAGTTACTGACCATACATCTCTCTGGGGGGCTCTGAGTCTGTCTTTTAGGTTCATCTGGACTGGTGATTTGGATGGTCTGCTGCTGTTTTCCTGTCAGACTCCAGCTGCTACAGCTTTGGATTATTGCCGGGAATGGCCTGCTGATTTCACCTTAAACGTCGCTACAACGTCAAACTTCGGACTATGTCTGTGTCTGTTTGTGTCCCCCCCCCTTTCTATCCATACTCTCTCCCACTCTCTCTCCTCTATCTGTCTCTCTCTATCCCCAACACAGTCGAGGCAGATGTCTGTCTAACATGAGTCTGGTTCTGTCCGAGGTTTTTTCTGCCCGTTAAAGGGAAGTTTTTCCTTGCCACTGTAACTTGCTAAATGCTGCAAAGTGCTGTACTCATGGTGGGTTAAGATGAGATAATACTCCTTATCTTGTCTTGATGTTGGGTTTCTGTTAATAAAATTTTATTAACATTCATGGGTCTAGACCTGTGAATGTTTTTCCAAGTGTCGTGAGATAACATTTGTTATGTTTTGGCTCTATACAAATAAGGACTGATTGGTTGACTGTTTTTTTTTCAAAGTGTTCAATAAAGGGAATTTGTTTGAACTTTGAATTGTCTCTCTGTGTGTGCTTTGTGCGGAACACGTGTAATTCTGTAGTTGGGTAATGGCCCCGTGTGAACAGGTCTTATGTTTTGTGTACAAAATCTGCAGAACTTTGTGATATTTCACCCAGAAAGGGAGAGAAAGCAGTTTATTACACGGGGGTAGGAAAGAAAATGGGTATTCCTGACCCTCTTTATCTCTGCAACTTGTGATCCTGAGTGTGGTGATTGTGGAGATTCACTTTAAGAGGCTGCCTTTCTAAGATGAGAATGTGGAAAATACATCAAAATTGTGAATCTACCAACATTTTGGCAAATTGTTAAAGGGAACAAGTCAACTTTCAAAGATAAGGTGACGAAGTGTGCATGAAATCACTTTGTGTGTGTTTCTTGTTTTAAATCATTTAACATACTAAGTCAGAGGTCAGAACTAAATTATATATATTTACAATAGTGCTCTCAGGCTGCAGGGGAACCATTCAGTGCAACTTAACAGTCTGTGGCTGTCATACACATGCAAATTTCCACCATCCCCCACAGGCTTCTGAAGCCCAGCTAGAGAGCAGGAACATGTGTGGTCACTAGCACCATGAAGTAGTGAGTGCCTAGATCACACACAGGTTATTCAGTTCTCAGAGGACTCAATGTACCACCGTTTAAAAAAATGTATAAACACACCATGCATAGATATATTTATGCAACAAAGTTCCAAAGATTTGCTGGCATGTTTGTAAAGAACGTATGCTAATGTAGTGCCCTTTGACACTGTATGGAGATTAACAGAAATAAGACAGAATAAAGGAAAGACAATTACAGTTTAATATCCACATTGTAATGATTTTATTATGATAATTTCACTTCATTTGATGGACCTCCATAGATAGGCAAAAAAAGTGTCATATTGCAGTGGACTTTGAAAGTTTCTGTTGCTTCTAGGCTCAGAGAAATGAATTTAAATGAAGTTGATTTTTATCCCTTATATCTGGAAAGTTATGATTGTATCATGGCCGAGTACTTGCCAAGCAGAGTTTTACATCTGTTTCTACAGAGAGCTGTTGGCATTCAGAAAGTTTGTCATTTACAAGGCTGGCCTCTGTGAAAAGGTCTGATTTGAAGCTTCAATTTGAGAATTGTGGATCTACCAAGATTCTAAAAGTGTTTAAAGTGTGTGTGTTCCTTGCTTTAAATCAGTTTAAACAACCTAATAAGTCAGAGGTCAGCATGAAATGATATATATAAATATATATATATATATATATATATATATATATATATACATATATATATATATATATATATATATATATATATATATATATATATATATAAATGTACAAACACACCATGCACAGAAATCTTTATGTGGTGCAATAAAAATGTATATGGAAACAAAGTTCCAAAGAAAGTGTGCTTATGCAGCGCCTTTGTCATTTTATGGAGAATAACAGAAATCAGATTGAAGAAAGGAAAGACAATTACAGTTTAATCCCTTATATCCACACTGCAATGATTTTATTAATATATTGTAATGATAGCTCCATCTAAGGCTAAATACCTGCAGGAGACCCATAGTCGACAAGTACCTTAAGGGAAAGTTGAAAAGAACTTTGAAGAGAGAGGCCAAGAAGGTGCTGGTGTCAGAGTTTAAGACACAGTTTTCTCTGAGAAAAGAACTTTGAAGAGAGAGGCCAAGAAGGTGCTGGTGTCAGAGTTTAAGACACAGTTTTCTCTGAGGATTTGCTCCTTTGCTCTCTGTGCTCCATGTTCAGTGTGGTACATGCCAGGATACCAAACAGCTCAGTGACCACTTTTCATCCTTTAAATAAGCAGAATGACTGATAACAAGCTTGGAGACACCTGTGATACTAATTACAGGACTCTCCTTAGTTTACAATGTTCCTATGATCAAATCATTTTCAGTATTTTTTTCTAGGGGTACCATAATTGTTGCCGGGACAGTTTCATTATTATTACAATAATTATATATATATATATTTCTTAATGATGCCGTTGAACCACAATTCAAAGTCAATGCCTGATTTTTGCTAGTTTTTTTAATCACATTTTTTGAATGATCACTTTTGTCCCTTTCAAGTTATTTCAAGGACCTTTGTGTTTTTTCTGTCTTTAGTGGAAGGGTACGAGCTGTAAACTAAATACAAATTTTAAAATCAGCCAGTTAGAATGTGTGTTAATGAAAAATAAGTGATTGAATGATCACAAATTGTTACATCCAGACACGTCCTTCGGATGCAATTAACCTTTTTAATGTCACAGTTATAAGAATAGCATGTATGTGGAGTCTGACGTTATAAATCGTGCTTATCTAATCACGTAACAATTAATTGGCTTTCTGTGCCCATTGCTCATGTATCCATGTTCAATGAGTGTCCTGAAGGCACTTGTTGGTCCAATAATGTGAAAGAGTTTAGGTTTAAGTTCTTTATCACATCACTGAGTCAGCTGTTGTCAGTATCATGAATGTGAGGCAGAATTTCTTACCAAGTCATTCAGATTCAAATCAAAACGTTAAATAAAAGATGCAAAAAGCCTGTATAATACAAGGTTAAATAATCTGTGAAATGAAAATCTGAATCAAACTATGTGTTGGCAAAAGGTACAACAATGCTGTGACACTGTCACCTAATATAAGAATTATAATAATATAAAAATAATAAAGAAAAAAAAAGAAAGTGAGAAAACTTATAATGAACCAGTACAGATGGTGCATAAAACAGGATGAGGAAAAATAAATATAAATAAATAAATAATTTATAAGAAAAGTTTTTGGATGGTGATTGATTTGTGATTCCTTGTACTGTGGAGTGATAAGGTAGGGGGCCAAAATAATAATCAAAAACAGAAGTTATTTAAGGAGGATGTGGCGTAGAGGAAAGGGGGGAGATTTGACGTGAGCGGCAGGAACCAGACAGCCACGTTAGCGAGGAGTCCTTAAAAAATAAATATAAAATTATACCCTGTCAAAAGTTGACTTGTTATGGGGATACAAAGAGAAGAACCCTTAAACTAACGAAATAGACTTTGATCGGTCCCATAACAATGCAGACTTTCCTGCCGGCTAGCCACATCTCAGCGTGGACGCTTCACCTCACGCCCACCCGAGACAAAGGACCTCACCTCAAAAAGGATTTTCTTCCCCTGGACACCGGTTGCTGGTGAGATCCACCCTGTGTAAAAGTTGTTTTTTTCCTGGTATACCAGTGTCTTTTTTTTTGGTCGATCGATCAATTCTTTTTGTTTGATAAACTTTACTTTTTTGAGTTGGATTACCAGTTTTTTTTTTCGCGCACGGACTATTTGGAGAAGAGCCGCTGACGCAAACCAATTCGGTTATTAATTTAGAATTCGCTAGGAAAAAAGGTTTAGTTAATTTAGAAATGATAAAAACTCGAGTTGGGACTGAAATGTGTATGAAATATTTTTTTTGTTGTTGTTGTTAGGAGGGTAAAAAAGCGAAATTTATGGTGTATAGAAACAAAGTAAAAAATTAAAGAGTCTTACTTAACTTTAAGAGCAATTCTGGTTATTTTATTTTATTTACAAGGATGATAGAGGGAATTTACTAAGTTTGTCCTTTGGTATATTTCATTGCTTTCTGATAAGAACCCCTATTTTAAGTGACGCCTACTTGGGAAAAGTTTGAGTGTTACAGATGGTGACCAGTGCCCATTGCCCACGAGCTGTCGCTGACTGACTGCTTACTCCTTCCTACACCTTTGGCTAGGGTATGACTACGAGGAATTAGAGGAGTAGTGGATCCACTGGGCAGCAGGCCACTCCGGGGTTAAGTGTTCACCCACCGACACATGGACATGTAGCTGAGAGGGAATGGAACCTCTGACTCTGAGAGCCAGAGGCGGAAATCCAGCCGACTGAGCCACACGCGCCCGAGCTTAACGAGATCAAAGGACAGACATGGCATGTGACATCATGTGCCAACGCCCACATGGCCTAGAGAAATTTGTTTACTTTCAGTCGGACGTGTGTGGCTTATGTGTTGGTCAGGATCGGAGCTGTGGAGGCAGCGACGATAGCCAGGAGTTCACAGCCACACGGGTGTGAAGAGGGGTGGCTCGCGCACGCTTCCCCACACCATTTGGCTGTACTCTCAGTAGCTGGGAATCGAACCCTCGACTTGTTGCACCACAGGCGACGCCTGATCCCACTGAGCTAATGGTCCGAATCGCCTTTTCCGCCATCGAAACAACGGCTTTTAAACGGCACCGGTACGAATATGTGTGTGGCGCAAAGACATGGAGGTGCAACAAATTGAGTCACACACGCCCGAACATGATGAGATCAAAGGATCTTTTTATGTTTAAGAAGTGACAGTGACAGAAAGTTTTCAGTCAGCGAAACAACGGGTTTTAAACTGCACATGTACGAATATATACGTGACGTGTGTGTGGAACAAGGACATGGAGGTGCGACAAATTGAGCTCTGCGCTGCTTCACAACTGCTTTCTGGGAATAATCATCAGGCTGCCTCCCCCGAAATCACGCACAGCATCAATCCCTCATGCACTCAACTTGCAATCCCATTATTATATGGACACTTTTCTGTGTAAGAGTCAAGCACTGAACAACGCTGCGGCTGATGGACACAAGCAAAGCTCACACAGGCTTTCTCCAAGAGGGCTCAACTATCCCTTCATGTCTTTGACAAACTCTGCGTTCCAAATGAGCACTCAGCCTGTCTCAGATCCTCAACAACAACAGAGGAATTGTAAGGATTTTCCAGCAACAAGGTGGAGGCCGTGTCTGGATTTACTGCTGCGTTTGCTGGCATCTGGTGGCTGCAGGCAGCGGAGAGGACACAAAGGACTTTTCACTCTACCCTTAGCCCACCGACCTCTCTGTGTTGGTGCCCATGGCCCTGGCGATCTTGTGTGTATGATGCTTTTTTGACAAGCAAGCAGGAGTTGCTTACATTACAGCAGGGATGTAGCGCCACACAATTTCGGACCCGGAGCGTGGGAGAAGGAAGCACGAATCTCGGTACTGGTGCATGCACTGTCAGTCTGAAAATCAGCTCCACGCTCTCTCCGTGGTGCTGAACACACTCACAGCATGTCACGCTCCCCCCAGTGTGGAACTTGGATGTGGGGCTATACGAGGAAGCCCCGAGAAGCTGCGGGAACACTCTTTTCGCCTGATGAAGTGACATAGCCTTGAAAACACTGACGTCAGTTTGCACATAAACTAAGACTACCATAATGATGTACAGGAGCAAAACCCTCACAGCAGCCTAGGAGAAATGAATGGGATTTCCCATTATAAACTTCACTGTTTTTTTGTTTGTTTTTTTTGTTAGACGTTAATCTGGATCAGATCCACATTAAATTAACTGTGATGACAGAGTTATATTATATATATCACTCTGTAAATTTCGAAGCGAATCCATCAGGTGATGTCAGAGACATGATTTAAATGCTGAGTTACAGGATTTTTGAAACATTTGGGAGTTTTTGGCATCCAGACAAATATGTGGATCAGCACCAAAATGTAATAGTTTCTCCCTTGGACCAAACCACACCTCTGGTAAAAAAAAAAAAAATCAAGTAAATCCATCCAGTATTAATCTTACAAACAAACAAAATTCACCTCTAATCTCTTTGGAGGTTGTTCTGGGCTCTTTAGTTACCATTTGTATTATCCGTCTCTTCAAAATGTCATCAATTTTCCTCTCGCAGCCGCGTCCAGGGAGGTTGAGTACAGTCCCGTGGACCTTAAACATCTGAATGACATGTGTAACTTTAGTCACAGGATCATTAAGCTGCTCAGAGATGGTCTTATAGCCTTTACCTTGAACATGCTTGTCTGTCATTTCCCTTCTAATTTCTGAGACAACTCTGTCCTTTGCTTTCTGTGCTCCATGTTCAGTGTGGTATACACCATGCCACCGAACAATGTTTAACAGGCAAAAGATCACACGTACTAATATGAAGGTAAAGTCCAGAGGCTCTTGAGAAGGCCTGGATACTGGTGATACTTGTGTAGCATCCCTGAGAAAGAAAGCAGTATCAAGTGGTGTCCAATTCAGCTCTTTTAAATTTCATCAAAAGTGGCAATTGTTCCAGCTAAGCCATTCAAATTCAATGTTTGACTATACAGGAAAACACCAAAAGTGTTTTGGATTTTTTTTCTATTTGGCTGCATACAAGCCTGAAATATCCACATATATACAGGATTATATACCTTACTGTTTCTTGATCATTTTCAGTTGAAATAGCCTACCAGCAACAACTCCAAATGTCCGCCACATTAGTGTGATATTGCTGTTTTTACTGATGGCTTTAATGATTGCTGTTTAAACCAAACTAATATTTGTATCCAAAGCACTGTAGGAGCTGTAAAAACGCTCCTAAAAAGCACAGAAGTATCCAAAGTCTGCGTGATGAGTACAAATGTGGTTGGATGCTGTAATGTGTGTCCTGTTGTGAGAGCACATTACCGTCAGCATCCAACAGACAAGCTGTTAGAGAAGCAACAGGTGGGCCTGCTCCACTTCTCCATCCTTACGAGTTGCTTTGATAAAGCTGAATAAAGTCCTGAATTTCCCATGTGTGGGTCAATGAAGCTTATTCTTTTTTTTAATAGATATATTTTTTCTTCTGACAAAACAAGTTTCCTTCCCCAAAAGTGCTGTGTGAATGTTGCAGGTGTATTTTTGTCCAGTTTGGATAAGTGTTTTAAAAGTGGCTGGGAAAAGGTAAAACAAAGTGAACCTGCGCCAGCCAAGCCTGGCGTTGAACTAGCGTTCGTCAAGGTAACTCCACCTCGGACACCGATGGAATTACACGCACAGCGGCTTCAGCTTCGGCTTTGACCGTAAAGCCTAACTTTCTGAACACTGAGCAGCAGCTCACTTCGGGGTTAAGTGTTTGTCCGCACGCACAACGACATGTAGCTGAGAGGGAACCGAACCACTTACTCTTAGAGCCAGAGGCGTGGATTCAGCCGACTGAGCCACAAGCGCCCGAACATGATGAGATCAAAGGATCTATTTATGTTTAAGAAAGTGACATGGCGTGTGACGTCATGTGCCAGCGCCCGTATGGCCTAGAGAAATTTGTTTACTTTCAATCCAGTGGGTGTGGCTTAGGTGCTGGTCTGCAGTAGGAGCGACGGAGGCAACCAGGAGTGCACAGAGGCAGCCAGGAGCACACAGCCGCACAGGTGTGAAGTGGGTCGCGCACACCCACCCCACGCCATTTGGCTCTACTGTCAGCAGCTTGAACCGAACCCTCGACTTCTTGCACCCTAGACGAAAGCTGATCCCACTGAGCTAAAAGTCCAAAAGGGTTTTCAGTCACCGAAAAAACGGGTTTTTAACTGCGCATGTACGAAGGTGACGTGTGTGTGGAACAAGGACATGGAGGTGCGACAAATTGAGCTCTGCGCTGCCTCACAACTGCTTTCTAGGAATAATCATCAGGCTGCCTCCCCCGAAATCACACACAGCATCAATCCCTCATGCACTCAACTTGCAATCACATTATTATATGGACACGTTTCTGTGTAAGAGTCAAGCACTGAACAACGCTGCGGCTGATGGACACAAGCAAAGCTCACACAGCCTGTAGCGAAATATGTCACGAAAAAAGATTTTTTACATATCTATACATAACTTTTCGAGCCCAACGCGTTGACGCTAATATTTTTGTATGGAAATTAATTTGGGGGGAAAATCCTAAATATTCACCATATGTGATGAAGGGGCCCGAGTAGATCCGGGCCGCCGTCACCAAACGGTCCGAAATTGGGTGTGGACTTCCGGGATCTGGATTGGTATGGCCGAGACGAGCGCAACGACACCTCACTCACATCTGTGCAATTTAAACTCACACGGATTCAACGCGTCACGAATTTGCTCACTCCCGGTCCAACGTTCTGGATCGCCGTCCGTGGGGGGTCGGCGGTGAAACCAGCATCGCCACAGGTTGCGCTGGCCTCGACCCAGCACACAGACCCCTGCCAGCTCAAATTTGGAGCAACTATTGATTTTTAAACAATTTTTGGATTTTAAGAAGCCTGGAGCGAGATTTTTTCATCACTGTTCAATCCCGCTAACTTCTTGCAAGGCAGTCAGATTGTTAAATGGCTGATTCTTTGCGACCTGATTGTCCTAGACTGGAAAGCTTATGCTGGCTGGAAAGAGGACATTCTAAGCTTGCATTTGATGTCCTACATGTTAAATTTGGGAGAAAGGTCTTATTTTAAGCTTTATTTTAAGATATGGCTCAAGCAAATCAGATCAGGTCGGGCTGAGAAATCATGCAAACTATTTAGGCCATTTTTCACAGCCGGCCCTGCTCACAAAGCTGGCTGATTTTGACTACAGTAAATGCCTGATTTAGAAAGGCCAGGTTGTGCTTGGATCGAAAGCTTATGCTTGCTGGAAAGAGGATATTCTAAGCTTTCATTTGATCTCCTACATGTTAAATTTGGAGCTGCTTAAGGACAGAAAGCAAAGGATTAAACATTAGTATTTTTCATGTGTGTGAACTGGCAGGTGACACTACATGTTACTCTGAAACTCTACAGTGTGCTGTTGGCATTCAGAAAGTTTGTCATTTATAAGGCTGGCCTCTTTTGAAAGGTCTGATTTTGAGCTTTAATTTAAGATATGGCTCAAGCAAATCAGATCAGGTCGGGCTGAGATATCATGCAAAATATTTAGGCCATTTTTCACAGCAGGCCCTGCTCACAAAGCTGGCTGATTTTGACTACATTTCAGCTGATATTTTGGACAGCTGACATTATCTGATATGCTGGAGTCACACATCAATTTAAAGCTTAGATTCTCATCTTTCCAATGAGTGGTGCGTCCCCACCCTATCTCAAAGCTGCTGTTTTCAAAAGGTCCATTAATGTGGTCAATTTTATGCATATTTATGAGCACCACCAGGTGGCGTCTGGTCTCAACATTTCAGCTGATATTTCTGGCTGACATGATCTGATATGCTGGAGTCACACATCAAATAAAAGCTGAGATTCTCATCTTTCCAAAGAGTGGGGCTTCCCCACCCTATCTTATAGCTGCTGTTATCAAGCGGGATATTATTGTGGTCCATTTTATGCATATTCCTGGGCTGGCTCAGAGGTGGCATCTGGTCTCTACATTTCAGCTGATATTTCAGGCTGACATGATCTGATACGCTGGAGTCACATATCAATTTAAAGCATAGATTCTCATCTTTCCATAGAGTGTTGCCATGTTAAGATTGAATTTTGCTCTCATGATCTGCAGCCTGTTGAGTTCTGTGTAATTTCAGCTGATCTGGCTTACCCTTTAAACCCTGTGTTATTTGTCAAATATAAATCAATCTCTATACTACTAAACATTGTTCAAAACAAACAAGTTTGATACCAAATCAAAGCTTAGATTTCACCCTTTCACAGGTCCAAGTCACCAGTTTTATCATTAAACATTAGCTAATAATCTAGCTTTTCATACTACCACTCTGACAGGCCATCGGATAAACCAACACCCAAAAGTAAATGTCATGTTTTGATTGATTTTAAAGGACAGCTTTGTCTGATTCAGATGAGTGACCCCTCAGTGTAAAGTTAAGATTCATAGCTTTCCAATGAGGATCCATGTTCAGATTGAATTTTACTGTCATGATCTGCAGCCTGTTGAGTTCTGTGTAATTTCAGCTGACCTGGCTGACTTTTAAACCCTGTGTTATTTGTCAAATATAAATCAATCTCTATACTACTAAACATTGTTCAAAACAAACAAGTTTGTACCAAATGAAAGCTTAGATGTCACTCTTTCATAGGTCCAAGTCAGGAGTTTTTAGAGACATCATGTTCACACCCTCACTGCTAAATGTGCTAATTAGGTGGGTGAGGTTCTATGGAGGACATTCAGTTATTGTTGAGAGATGATGGCTATGCTAAATAGACTGTTCACAAGAACTTCGTGCCCATCTAAAGTTGTAAACATGGAAATTTCTTTGACCCACCCAGTTACAAAATCAGCCAAAAGCAGTTTTAAAATCCCAGACTTTGTAAATAAACAAACAGTTGTTCTTTTAGGCTCTGTGTAAGGATTCACTTGAAACAAGTGAAACAAATGTCGCTTGAAGATGTTCACATTCACAGTGTGATAGTCTGCTTCAAGTTGAGATCTGGGTAACTTCATCACATATGGTGGATGTCTCCAGATGTCACTATAAGGGCCTCTGCAGCTTTATCATAAAGTAGCATAAAATCTCAGCTTAGGTTAAACTGATCATGTAGGAGCATCAAGCACTGGTCAAGAATGACTTAAAATTGTATTTCATGAACTAAATTAGACCAAATCTAAAAGCTAAAACTCTGCTTTAGTTTGAGACTGTGGGACACTGTCATGATTAGTCTAATGAGAACAAGTTAGTTTAAACACATAAGATCTTTGATATAAACTATGACAAATCATCCTTCACAATACTGAAAGTAAATACATAGTTTTGTAAAATTTAATCCAGCTCCATGAGGTTGTCTCTCATGTACTCATGTACTGGTTGTACTCTTAGAACAAGTGAGGTTTTGCACACAGCAGCTTTACCACAAAATATACCTCAAACAACTAAGTTTGAAATTCCTCTTTACTACAAAATTTTCTTTCTTTTATTGTTTTGTATTTTTATTTTTTTTAATTAAAACCCCATTAAAAGTAACTCAGGAAGGTCAGAGGTCAGCTTCAACAATGTTAAGATGTCTAATGAAAAAAGGCAGCTTATCACATATCAACTTTTATACTGAAATCAAATACAGAGTTTTCTAAAACTTAACTAAAATAAAATAGTCTTAGTTTCATTACATTAGTTCTTGAAGACTCTCTGTAAGGATTCATTTGACACTGAGTGAAACAAAGTCTCTTGTAGAAGATCTCACTATAAGGGCTCTTGGTCAGGACATTCTCACAGCCAAAAAAGATGTGACTTTCCCAGATTTGTTTTAAATAAAATAAAGAAAGTTATTTATTCTAGTTAAATCTAAGTTTTTAAGTTTTAAAGTTATTTCTGAGAAACTTTCACTGCCATAATGCAAATGACCTCACAGGCCAGCCCCAGCTCACCTGACCAATCCCAGCCAACCATGCAAGAAAATGGGTGGGGCTGGCAGAGGAGTCGGTACCAATACAGGGGTTAAATACAATGCACTTCAGTGTGACTTCTTACACAACCCCTGCCTCAACTTCGCTTGACTTTGCTGATCTACGTGGTTTATTTCTTCACTGACCTACTTGGACTCTCTCTTGACTGACCTACGTGGATTCTCCCTCACTGACCTACGTGGATTCGCTCTGCCCTGATCTTTTTGGTCTCTATCTTCAGTGATCTATTTGGTTTAATCTGCAATGGCTGCCAATGCTGAGAAGAGGTAAGACTTTGATTTTTATTTATTCACTCTACTAACTTGTCCTTTTGGTTCAGTTGAATTTTCCTGCAGTTTGAGCTTGAGAGTACCTCAAGATTAGTCTAATGAAAACAAGTTAGTTTAAACACATCAACTTTCATATAAACTATGACAAATTATCCTATTTCATGAACTAAATTAGACTAACTCTAAAAGATTTGTGTACTTAACATGTTTCATAAAATCTCAGCTTAGGTTAAACTGATCATGTAGGAGCATCAAGCACTGGTATAGAATGACTTAAAATTGTATTTCATGAACTGTATTAGACTAAATCTAAAAGCTAAAACTCTGCTTTAGTTTGAGACTGTGGGACACTGTCATGATGAGTCTAATGAGAACAAGTTAGTTTAAACACATAAGATCTTTGATATAAACTATGACAAATCATCCTTCACAACACTGAAAGTACACACATAGTTTTGGAAAAATTTAGCTTAGTGCTCTGAAACTGTGAGAGACATCATGTTCACACCCTCACTGCTAAATGTGCTAATTAGGTGGGTGAGGTTCTATGGAGGACATTCAGTTATTGTTGAGAGATGATGGCTATGCTAAATAGACTGTTCACAAGAACTTCAGTGCCCATCTAAAGTTGTAAACATGGACATTTCTTTGACCCACCCAGTTACAAAATCAGCCAAAAGCAGTTTTAAAATCCCAGACTTTGTAAATAAACAAACAGTTGTTCTTTTAGGCTCTCTGTAAGGATTCACTTGAAACTAAGTGAAACAAATGTCGCTTGAAGATGTTCACATTCACAGTGTGATAGTCTGCTCAAAGTTGAGATCTGGGTAACTTCATCACATATGGTGGATGTCTCCAGATGTCACTATAAGGGCCTCTGCAGCTTTATCATAAAGTAGCATAAAATCCCAGCTTAGGTTAAACTGATCATGTAGGAGCATCAAGCACTGGTCAAGAATGACTTAAAATTGTATTTCATGAACTAAATTAGACTAAATCTAAAAGCTAAAACTCTGCTTTAGTTTGAGACTGTGGGACACTGTCATGATTAGTCTAATGATTTGCAATGGCTTCCAATGCTGAGAAGAAGTAAGACTTTGATTTTCAATTCATTCACTCTCTTAACCTGTCCTTTTGGTTCAGTTGAATTTTTCCTGCATTTTAAGCTTGAGAGCACCTTAGTTCACACTGTTATTAACGCTTTTTTCTCTTATTATCTTGCAGGACTGCTGATCGCCACATTGTCCACTGCTTGCGGTGCCACAAGCCACAGGACTCCCTCTCTGTCCATCTCTCCAGGGTCTGCATGAAGAAGTGCACTCCTGAGCAAAGGGCGGTTGAGCTGCAGAAGGCAAAAGACTCAGCCAAGGAGTGGACCCGCAGCAACAGGACCTGGGACTACATGGACATCTGTGAGCTACTGCCCCACAGGCCCAGCCGCATTGCTCTGGTCAATGACCTCCTCCGCCGTGGATTTTTTGTGAACAGCATGCCCCCATGAGTCAGAACTGGCTGTAGACCCTGCAAGTGATGCTGCCCCCTCCACTGCTGATGCTGCCCCCTCCGCTGCTGATGCTGCCCCCTCCACTGCTGATGCTGCCCCCTGCACTGCTGATGCTCAACCAACTTCACCAGGAAACAGATCATCCTCCCCATCTTCTTCTGTTCCAGATGAGGGACGAGTGACGCTTCCTGGCAAATGTAAGCACAGTTAAATCTTACACGTGTCATGAATAGGATGAATTTTTGCCTACAGCAGAATGCATCATTTGTCTGTGTATTGGCTATGATAAGAACTTGTGTGTCAAGAAAGGTGCACTTCCAACTGCACATTAACATTTTTTACTTTTTATCACATAATTATGACTTAGTATTTATTAATTTTTTTTAGTTCCCTGCTTTCCTTTTTAAAAGTTGCAGAAACGGGTTTCCACACCGATGTTAGTTGACAGAGAAACATTGCTTAGCAAATAGCAAGAAAATCTATGGTAATGTATCAAAATCCTACAGACACAGGTCTTGAATACCTGTGAATTTATTTTGTTTGTTAGAGTAATCTAAGAGGATCTAAATGCACCAGTGTTCATCATTCTACAATTTGAAATAACTTATTTATGAGAAATCCTGCAGACAGTGTTTTCCTTTAATTAGTTACAAGCTATATGCCCACCGGCAACTTTTGTTGCCACTCACAGTAATAAGCCCATGACCAAATAAATATTTATCGCAGCTAAAAAAATGGCAGCGGGTTACTCTAGAGACTTGAATGATGAAATAATCATAAATATGTTTTTGGGGAAAGCATTAAAAAAGTATGAAAATGACCTCTTTCCAGGACGATTTGCATCCTCCATGTCTTCAACCGGAAGGAGCAGGAAGCAGATGATGTCATGTGACAGGAACTACTTTAAAACTATCTTTTATAAACTGAAATCTTTATTCAAGTTGTCTACTAACACATAAGTGCAAAAAGTTGCATTAGTACCATTGACATTTTTTGTTGTGAGTAGAAAATGACAGTGATATACGTCGGCAGCAATTGTTGCCAGTGGGGCAAAATGGGTAAGCAGTCGACCCGCAGCCTCAGATCCTCTAGTGAAGGCCTCCTGATTGTTCCAAAGTTGAGGCTCAAAACTAAAGGTGACTGAACTTTCTCCATCAGAGCTCCTCGACTTTGAAACGACCTGCCGGAGGAGATAAGGCGTGCAGTCTGTTGCTTTTTTTATCTTTTAACTACCAGCTCCACTGTTTGGCAGAGGTCATCAATATGTCAAGGATATTTAATGTTTTTCTTTTTGTCTTTTTAAAACGGAACAAATCAAATCATTGTTTGATTCCATTAACATTTCAGAGAACAAAGATAAAACAACTAACATACCAAAAAACACATTTTCTTGGTGTGGGATTTGAGGTTTAAAAGGCTAACAGTAGATAACGTGACAACATTAAAAGACATAAATATATATGGGATAATATTAGAATAGGCAGAGATGTTTGTCAATGAATTAACAATCCAAAATTACTTAAAGGAAAAGTTGAAGTGCTGAAGTGTCTTAAAGGGTAAGTTCGGTTAAGACAGCTTTCACATTGTTTATAGAATGAAGAACAACTATATACTCACCCAGAAGGCTTTCCTGATGCAAACGGTGCTTCGGGAGATATTTAGATCCAAAATCGAGCAGCGGACATCGATATAATGGTAGCCCGTAGGGCATAGATCGCCGCTCCTAAAAACTGCATTAATCGTCCAAAAACTCATGTTTTTCACCAATATTCCATCATGATTCGCGCCGAATGGACCGCCATTGCAGCCTGTGTCTCTCCACACAGTGCTGTGTGACTGTACTAGCCTCTGAACTGACGAGTTTGTTTACGTGCCCTTTGCGCATGCGCAGTGCGGCTCATTGTTTCAGGGGACGAATGGGACGAATGTCTATGGGATGAAGATGTTGTGGAGGAGGACTTTGAATATGATGGACGTCCGTACAGTTTGGAGCCACAGTATACAGATATACAGATAAGGAAGCGATCGCAACGCTCCAGAGAGTATGTAAGGGCATGTAAATAGCTCGTCAGTTCAGAGGTTAGTTCAGTCACACAGCGCTGTGTGGAGAGACACAGGCTGCAATTGCGGTCCATTCGCGAATCATGATGGAATATTGGTGAAAAACATGAGTTTTTGGACGATTAATGCAGTTTTTAGGAGCGGCGATCTATGCCCTACAGGCTACCATTATATTGGTGTCCGCTGCTCGATTTTGGATCTAAATATCTCCCGAAGCACCGTTTGCATCAGGAAAGCCTTCTGGGTGAGTATATTGTTGTTCTTCATTCTATAAACAATGTAAAAGCTGCAGGAACCGAACTTTTCCTTTAATATAGCTTATTCCGAGTTTGAAAAACAAAAAAATGCTGATGAATAAAAGATTTTATAAATACAATTATATCAGTGAGTTGTTAAGTATTTTAAATAATAATGATGGCGATAATAATAAGAGCTTTAAGCTTTATCACCTTTGAATCCAACACAAGAAAATATCAGTTCCTTACGTTTGTTTGCATTTTTTTTCTCTATCCTAAAACATTGACAGTAACAATGATGTGTAACTTTTTTTATCACATTAAATTTTTGTCCTTGTCAGGACAAGAGGTCATTTATTGACCTCTGCCAAACAGTTGAGCTGGAAGTTAAAAAGTTAAGTCACTTTTAAAAACTCACTTTTACAGACTTGCTTCAGTGATATTGTCTTTTAAAGTCTTTTATTTTCTTTCTTACTCTGTGTTTTAGTCATTTTAGCCTTTCTATTTGTGTTTCAGTCTTCTATTTGCAGTTCAGTCTTCTTTTAGCCTTTTATATGTACAGTAAGTACTGATCTTATCATTTAAGCTCCTTTGTTTTCATTGATTTCTTTATGCTATGTTAACAGATTGGTCTCTTTATTTACTTTAAATTCTGATTGTTTAATTCTTGTTTTACCTTACAGTATACTCTAAATTCTATATATACGTATATATTATATAAAAGGCTTAGCTGTTGAGTCAATGTGGGATGGTGCCCTAGTTCAGTTGTTGCTTGGGTCTGGTTCAAAAAATAAAAAAGTTCTAAGTTGTGCTAAAACATGTTCATATCAATAATGCCAGTGGCTTGATTTTGGTTTGTTTTGTTTTCATTTACTGAACAGAAAGTGACTAAACCTCATGGGTTTGTGTATTGTTATAAACTGCTGTATACTCCTGTTCCGCCATGAGATGGCGCAGTATGTGTGTTTCTGTACATTAAACACAATTTTCAGCATTTTATGTGTGGTGTTTCTTTGGTAAAATACAGTACTCTGAAAAGCCTATGGGTGAATTAAGGTTGAGGAACAAAAATTTTGTATTTCAGACATCACATCAAATTTCTGTACCTCAAAACTTGATCCACCCATTTGCTGTTGTTCAAAGTTTCACTTGTATAAGTAGATGGTTAACAAACTGTTAACAACTTATAAGTGTGAGATTATGTATTAGTTAAGTGTTAGTTATTAGCCTACATATGTTTTTAGAACATTATTGTAAAGTTGCAACTATTCCTCATTTACTAACAGTCAATAAATGAGGAATAGTTGCAACTTTAGTATAACGTCCCAGGAACATATATAGACTATTAACTGATACTTAACAAGTCATTAGAAAGAAATTTACTAATAGCTCATTAATGATATATTACAAATTTATAAGGTATAGCTATAAAGCATTAATACATAGTTAACAAGTCATTTATAACTCATTAATTAACAGTTTACTGATGATTAAGTAGTTGAAACAGATAAACTCACTGTTAATATACACTTAACAAGTCATTAAAAACTCATTAACAGCTTACTAATGATTAAATAAGTAGTTAGAACAGATAAACTAACTGTTAATAAACACTTAACAAGTCATTAATTAACCCATTTAGGCCAACATTTTTTTCTGTGTTGTAAGGCATATAATTTTATCAGTTGAGTCCCTCTGAATCATGTTATGTATTTCTTTTTTCCATTTTGTACTTTGTTTTAAAGAAAATAGCATTTTTATGACTGGCAACAATTGTTGCCGGTAGTCACATAGCTTGTACCTAGTTCACTGTGTTAAAGTTACAGAGTATGGAAGGAAAGGACAACATACATGATAAATTTGTATTTTGGCCTATTGCTTTATGAAAATTGTGTGTGTGGGTGTGTGCGGGTGTGTGTGTATGGGGTGTGTGTGTGTGGGGTGGGGATGGGGTGGGGGGGGCGTATGAATGGCCATTGGCTATGATGAGTGTGTGTCAAGAAAGGTGCACTTCCAACTGCACATCAACATTTTTGACTTTTTATCACATAATTATGACTTAGTATGTATTTATTTATTTTTAGTTCCTGATTTCCTTTTTTTTTTTTTTTCCATACCAGCATGAAGCTGACAGAGAAAGATTGTTTAGCAAATAGCAAGAAAACTTATGGTAACATATCAAAATCCTACAGACACAGGTCTTGAATGCCTGTGAATTTATTTAGTTTGGAAGAGTACTCTAAGAGGACTTAAATGCACCAGTTTAACTCATTCTACAACTTGAAATATGTAAATTATGAGAAATCCTGCAGACAGTGTTTTCCTTTAGTTACAAGCTATGTGCCCACCGGCAGCTTTTGTTGCCACTCACAGAAATAAGCCCATGAACAAATAAATATTTATCCCAGGCAAAAAAAATTGGTAGAGGGTTACTCTAGAGACTTGAATGATTAAATAATCATAAATATGTTTTGGGGGAAAGCATAAGAAATTTATGAAAATGACCTCTTTCCAGGACGATTTGCATCCTCCATGTCTTCCACCGAAAGGTGCAGGAAGTGGATGACGTCATGTGACAGGGACTACTTGAAAACTATATTTTATGAACCAAAATCTTTATCCAAGTTGTCTACTAACACATAAGTGCAAAAGTTGCATTACTAGTGCTGACATTTTTGTTCTGAGTAGAAAATGACAGTGATACACTTCGGCAACAATTGTTGCCGGTGGGGCAAAATGGGTTAACAGTTACTAATGATCTATTAACTAGTTATAACGAATAGTTCATTATAAAGTGTTTGCAAAAAATATATTTATCAATTGAACAATTATAGATCTATGAACTATATATTAATAAATTTAATAAATGCATTTTCTCAGTTTCATAATATCTCCATATATTCAATATTCGTTGTGTAAGTTCATTTAAAGTATTAATTTATTTTAATATTTTAATCTGCAGCTGGTTTTTGTAGTTCAGATGTTCATCATCAGGTAAATAAAGACATGAAATATTTATTTTCTTTATTTCATTTGAATTATTTCAGTCTTTTTTTGTTCAGAACAATCAGCTGTTTATTTGTGACATCAGCTGACTGATGATCAGCTGTTTCCTGTCAGCACAGACAGACGTCTCTTAAGGGGAAGCTGCAGAGGACAAGATGTCTCAGGTCTTTGAGTCCATTGCAGGTTTGGACACTGAACCAGACCAGACAGTAAACCCAGGATAGAGGGGCTCAGTGAATGTGGTCTCTGTGGTGTGGAGGTGGATCAGTCCATCAGAGGAGACTTCATAGAAGGACAGAGATCCAGCAGGACAGTCCACATACACCCCTACTCTACCAGAGGATGGAGAGGAGGAGGAGGAGGAGATGAATGTTTGTCTGGCATTGTGATAGACAGAGTAACCACGATCAGAGCAGCTCAGACTCCAGGCATGATCACTGAATCCAAATGCACATTCATAAATATATCCTCTCCTCCTGATTCTTCTGTAACTCACTGATACATCAACATCTCCTCTCCACTGGACCTCCCAGTAACAGCGATCGCTCAGAGCAGACCTGCACAGCAGCTGAGGACCATCAAATCTGTCTGGATGATCAGGATATGACTGAAGCTCTTTCACACGTGTCACCGTCCTGTTGTCTTCAGACAGCCTGAGTCTTCTGTTCACTGTGTTTGTGTCCACCTCCAGCTCACAGGCATCTGATGGAGAGAAAGAGAAACATCACAGCAGGAGGTCATCATCTGATCATCTACAATCATCTGAGCTGACGCTCCATCACTCTGAGGGTTCAGAGTCAGCTCTGATGGTTTTAGCTTTTATCTCTGCTGAGTCAACCATGTTTGACCTCTGACCTCAAACTCTGCTCCATCTTTCTGTATGAACAAGTTTGATTTCTGTGTTTGTGGCTCCATGGTCCATTTTCAGTTTTCATGTTCCTGAGATCTGATTCGACAGCAGCTGAGTCAAGAGAGGACAAAGCTTCATGTTTAATCTTTCAGATATTCCCAGATTTAAAGCAGCAACACAGAGTTTTTTTTTTTTTTTTTTTTTTTTTTTTTTGTCTGGACGAGAGAAGAAGACCTGAGCTAATGATGCACACATGTAACACCATGGTCAAACATGAGGTCCATCAAAGCTCCTGAAATAAAACTTCATTCTTCCCTCCAGTCTCCAACCTGTCTCCAGTCTCCATCTCAGGAGCAGAGCTAAACCTCACTCACTCCCCTCTCTCTCTCAGGAGCAGAAGAACTTGTTCACACCTTTATCTCCTCCATGCTGGACTACAGCAGTGCTCCTCTCATCAGGATCTCCAGCAAGGACCTCCACAAGCTCCAGAGAGCACAAACCAGCAGTGAGAGGGTCCTGATGAGAGGAACCATGTAGGACATCACACCCATCCTTCAGACTATCCTCAGGCCCCCTGAACATCTCCAGACTGAACCTAAAATCCCTCTACTCACCCCTCAGGGCATCCATGGACATGTTCCCTCACACCTGAAGGACCTACACCCCCCAGAGACCACCACCAGAAACCTCTGCTCCATAAACACCAAACATCTCCAAACTCCACACTCTGGAGATCAGGCCCTCCAGTCTGCTGCTCCAAAGCTGAGGGACACCCCCCTGACCACCTGAGGCCCCCACAGCCTGCTGAGAACTCTGAAGAAGGACCACAGAGCTTTGTTTTTAGGAGGACATTTCTCTGATCACACCAACACAACATCTCTGCTGATTTTTGTTCCTCATCTTCACTTTGATCATGTGAACTGTTCCTCAGACTAATGACCTCTGACCTCCATGTCTCCATGGTTTATCCTCCTGATGGTGTTTTAACCCTGGAGCTCTGAGAGAATCCTTCAGATGAAAAGTTCATGAGGAGTAAAAAGTTTAACGATCATCATTAAATCAAAGATTAAAAACACTCACACTTCTTCAGACCAGGTCTCAGTCTGTGTGGTCCACCATGGTCCAACCTGGAGACAGAAACCAAAGCTGGGATCAGTTCTTCATTCATGAGGGTCCTGAGATAGCCTCCCTCTCCAGCCCACACCAATCAGGAGGTTTCTACAGAAAATCTTCCCCTCTGTCTCCATCCAGGGTCTGTCTGGGCTCAGAGCTCTGAGTGGATCCTCTTAACCAGGTCAGACCGTGGTTTCAGTGAGACTGGCCCGTGGATGGCTCTCTATTTTCAGACTTCTGCATCACAAACAGGATCTATGTGTTTACTTCTGCTGTTAGTACATGAGTGTGACCTGTGTTTATCAGTCTGAATGTGGGTTTAATGATTTCTTTGTGGATGTTTGTCACAGGGACAGGCTTTGTGGTGCAGCAGGTAGTGCATGTGCCTCACAGCAAGAAGGTACCCATGTCGATTCTCAGGTTGGACAGGGGCCTTTCTGTGTGAAGTTTGCATGTTCTTCCCGTGCATGTGTGGGTTCACTCTGGGCACTTTGGCTTCCTCCCACAGACCGAAAACATGCTCATGCTCATGAATGGTTGTCTCTCTCTCTATGTGGCCCTGCGATCGACTGGCTACCGGTTCAGGGTGTTAGCAAAATCCAAATTAAAATGGATTAACTGAAATGCATTTTCATTTTCAGAATGAAAACTTACAACAGTTCACAATTTCATCAGGAACATTGTATCATCGATGTAGTATGCATCTTATAATGTAAAACAATTACAACATAAGCATAGAAATACGAAATACAATTCACAATACAATTCCAAAATAAATAAATAAAAATGTGTATAAAAGGAATGTACATCAAATGAAATGAATACAGCAGTGCCGAAGAGCGAGAGCAGCTGCTGACGTCACTCTCCTGTGCCACTTTGAATTGACAATTCAGATTGAATTATTGACCACTTTTTTGCGGGGCGGGCATGAAAACGAAAAAGCAATGTCCTCATCATTTTCTTTTGAGTTGTGTCATAAAACGTGCAGCCTACAGAAGAAAATAAAAATGCAGTTTGGATGATTAAGTGTTCATTTAAGTAATGAGTCAAAATTTCTGGGCAAATCCTGGAAAGAAAAAGCATTAGTGCTCATGCTTTTTAATTTTCAAATTTGACAATTCAGATTGAATTTTGGTACCTGTTTGCTGAGGCACCTTTTGACAATTAAATCTTAAGTATCTTTTCCTTTTTCATTTAAATTCAGTCACAGAATGAGCAGTCTTCAATAAGAAAATGAAAATACAGTTTGGATTACTTATTATTAAATATATTTATGAGTCAGAAATTCTGGCCATTACTTTGAAGTGAAAAGGTATTAGCCCTAATGCTTTTTAATTTTCAAATTTGAAAATTCAGATTGAATTTTGGTACCTATTTGCTGGGGCATGGTTTGAAAGTTAAATCTTAAATATCTTTTCTTTTTCATTTAAATTAAGTCACAGAATGAGCAGTCTTGAACAAGAAAATGAAAATTCAGTTTGGAAAATGTTTTATTTATGAGTAAAAAAAGCCTTATTCTGAAAATGAAAATGCATTTCAGTTAATCCATTTTAATTTGGATTTTGGTACTTCTTCGCTTCCATAGGGTGTACCCGCCTCTCAACCAATGACAGCTGAGATAGGCTCCAGGCTCCCTGACCCTGAAAGGGATAAAGGGGTATAAAAAATGAATTTACAAATGAATGTTAGTGACAGCTGTGGATGAAAAGCAACAGCCACTGTTATGAACAGTCAGAACAAAACATCTACTTCCTGTCCAAACTCAAATGAGTCTCCAGTCTCTCTCTGCAGCCCTGATGTCTCTGACTCTTATTAATTTCACTTTTCAGGCTGCTGAACATCAACATGTGATTCTTTCTTCTTCTATGGTGACAATGTACCTCAGGATGTTCAGTCTGCAGCGTGGATCCTCCCGTCAGACAGCAGCTTCTCTCGTTGTTCTCCTGGATGATTGTAGCTCAGGTCCAGCTCTGTCAGAGAGGACGAGCTTAGAGCAGAGTCCAGAGACACACAGCCCTCCTCTGAGACCAGACAGCCAGACAGACTGTAGACAGACAGACAGACAGACAGACAGACAGAAAGACAGGTAAATCCACAGTTTTACTTCAGTTGACTTTCTTCAGTCTCTGAAGTAGAATGGGGGGAGAAACCTTTAATCATCAGAACCTTTAAAGTCCTCTATCAGTCCAGGTCCAGGAGAGAGACTCACTCTCTAAGAGCAGGCCGAAAACCTGACCCACTACAGAGGCTTACGTATATGGACTTCTCAGGGACTGGGCTGAAGGACTCTGTCCTGGTTTGGAGATAACAGTATTGGTGAATAAGAATAAATTACTGCATTATTTGCCTACTAAAATTAGACTTCTAGCCTACGTGACACATTTATGCCAAAAAAGTTGGAAAAAAAATAGTTATATGTTACATTTACACAAAATTATTTTATTTTTTGTTAGTGGCTGTTTTTGGCCTTAATGGTATGAAAGGGAGAAAAGGTTAACATCTGATGGTACACAAAAACTAATAATACATCAAAGTCAGTGTTGTTCCTTATCTTTGTTATCTCCAAGACTGTGAAAAGAGGCACAAAAAATCTCCAGGCTCCAATTATTTTTTTTTTTATTAAAAAAGCTGTCGTTTTGTGTTTTAATTAAAACATTTGTGCAAAAAAGCTGAAAAATATATAGAATAGAAGAATAGACTACACGGCCCATCTCTGGTCTACTGCATTTATTTTGCAAAAATGACTACTCTATTGTCTGCAAAAAAATGTCCACACACCGGTGGACATTGGATTAACTTTACTCTACCGCGAGTGCCTGCCTACTCCAAGTTGCAACCTCTCACACTAAGCCTGTGCCATAATTATGTTGAAATGCTGAGTCAGCATTTCAACATCTTGTTCTACCTAAACTCCATTTTGTTCTTTTTCTTCTTCTTCTTCTTCTTATTCCTAGACTTTGCCACCTTTCACAGGCTTCAAATTTGCACAGATTTTCACAGAAAAAAATTGACATATGCAGCATGTTCAGGAGAAGTGCGCTTATATTTTTCACAGGTCTAGCAGTTATACTTTTTACAGTAAAAAATAATTTCTGCATGTATTTTTACATTGAAATCAATGGGACATGTCCAGAGTCTGCTGAAAACTTCGGCAACTTTGAAGCTACACAGATTGAGCATACTTACACCTACAGACTTCATGACTTCATGCTTTAAAAGCTGCACTGACTTCTCAGCTATTTTTACATATCTTCAGCTTTTTGCTGGCTTCAACAATTTTTTAAATATGAATTTTTGAGCAACACCGAGTTTTGTGGTTTGCTCTGGACTTAGAGCGTGTCACGTGACTCATTAGACCGTAGCCCTCCTTCACACAATCAAAAACTTCAGCAGAATTATCTTGTCATAACTTCGTCAAACTGTCCTCCACAGACATGATTTATTCATCAAAACGTAGACAATCTTCTCCTCTTACATGTGAAATCAGCTTCAAAGTCTAATCTGATATCAAATTGTCTCAGTGAGCTTCAGCTTTTGTGGTATGCTGCAAAAGCTTCCATCTGCGGTTATGCAATTTTTCAGCTCCGGGATGCGGAGTGCTTCACTTTGAAGCCCGTTTTTAACTCGCCACTGTGTCAACATTTTTGACAGTACAGATGTGAAATTACAACCATAGCTTCAGCAAGTTCTTGGGATACTCACAGTGCAATCCCTTTTCTGATATCTACCACGGTTTTGGCACAGCGAGCGTTCGTTTACCCGGAAGTACAGAGCGTTTTGAGCCTGCTGTATGACACTATACATGCTCACAATACAACAAGGAGAAATACCGTGCTTTCAATGGCTCAGCATAGTTGGCCCTACAGCCGAGTGGTCAGAAAAGTGGACCATGGACTGAGAACTCAGGGGTACGAATCCAGGCAGACCCTGTATTATCTTATTCTCCATCTGATACAGATTCTTCATTGAAAAGCATATTCGTGCTTTTCTTTGCACTCTCAACCCCATTTCACATAAATTACACTGACTGGCCACTTTATTAGGTACATCTACAAATATCACCACATTGAAACATGTTACAAAACAGTCATTTTCTGCTTTCTTTCACAAATGCAAACAGTTTTTCCTGCACTTTTCACTATCTGCTACAGTTTCTGAGATGTGACTGTTGAAGCAGCATCTACTTTTGCACATTTCTTTGAAGTTAGAGCGTGATCACGTGACCTGCACACCTGACCTCCAGCAGCTATAATGTTCTGCAAACATTTTTATTGCACATTTGACACATTTTCAGCCCTGATTTACTGCTTACAACTATTTATGTCACATTTTCAACTTTCTTTGCATTACTTTTAGCAATTTCATTTCACAGTTTCAGCAGTCACGCTCAGCATCTCAACGCATTTCCTTCATGGAAATGCAAATTCTCTAGTCTACAAATGATAGCCTAGTGTTCGTCATTGTATGCCTCAGTAAAAGTTACTTTTCAGAGGCGTTCCAGTAGAAGAGGTCTGAACATTTCTTTTTTATTTATTTATTCGTCAGGCTTTTATGGCCTTTATTATACAGGACAGCTGGAGATTAACAGGAAAGCGGGTGAAGAGAGGGGGGGATGACATGCAGCATGAGGCCAGGAATCAAACAAGCAGCTGCTGCAGCGGTTGGCAGCCCCCGTGCATGGGGTGGACGCTCTACTAACCGAGCTACTGTCCGCCCCGGTCTGTATATTTCTTACCAGGACGGCTTCTGGTGCATTATGGCTTACTTTACCCTCTGGCTTTGACCGTCCTGAAAGGTCTCAGAGCTGTTGGTCTTTCCCTGCAGAGTTTTTAGAAGAACCTAATCCACCCTGAGGTTAGCTGTCTCTCCTCAGACCTTTTACTTTTAGGGAGACTGTGAGGATCATAAGAGTCTCCTTCCTGAATATCTTCTGTTTCATGACTAAGGTCCTCAGTCTGTGTAAAGAACATTTGGAGCTCCTTCATGTTGAAGGTGTGCAGGTGCTCAGATGATGGTCAGAGATTTGATTTTAATTTAAACATTTTGATTGTTTACCTGAGAATCTCCAGTCTGCAGTTTGGACTCTTCAGTCCAGCAGACAGCTCCATCACTCCTGAATCCTGAAGGTCATTGTAACTCAGGTCCAGGTCTCTCAGACAAGAGGACTGTGAGCTGAGGACTGATGACAGAGCTCCACAGCTTCTCTTTGATAGTCTACATCCACTCAGCCTGAAAAGATTCACAACAACCTCAGGAATTAAAGAAAGTTCCAGTAATCAGACTTTGAATATCTTCTTCCTCTGTCATAGTCCTGATTACACATCCTGGTGTTTAAGACCTCTTTCAATTTTACCTGAGAGTCTCCAGTCTGCAGTTTGGACTCTTCAGTCCAGCAGACAGCTCCATCACTCCTGAGTCCTGCAGGTCATTGTAACTCAGGTCCAGATCTCTCAGACCAGAGGACTGTGAGCTGAGGACTGAGGACAGAGCTCCACAGCTTCTCTTTGACAGTCTACATCCACTCAGCCTGAAAAGAGTCACAACGCATTAGCGAGGTACACAAAGTTCCTTTAATCAAACTTTGAATGTATTTTGCCTCAGTCAGTATCCTCATTACACATCCTGGTGTTTAAGACCTTGTTCATTCTTACCTGAGAGTCTCCAGTCTGCAGTTTGGACTCTTCAGTCCAGCAGACAGCTCCATCACTCCTGAATCCTGCAGGTCATTGTAACTCAGGTCCAGGTCTCTCAGACCAGAGGACTGTGAGCTGAGGACTGAAGACAGAGCTCCACAGCTTCTCTCTGACAGTCTACATCCACTCAGCCTGAAAGATTTACAGCACCTTTATGAGTTACAGAAAGTTGCCTTAATAAATCTTTGAGGATTCTCTCTTTGTCCATATCTGCTCATGAAGATGATGCTGGTGGACCTCTGGTTGAAGTCTCCAAGTGGAGATTTGGAGCTGAGGTCTAGACGATATAACCTGCACGTACTCAGTGGAGGATGGAAAAAATGTCACAGATTATGTCACACATCTATTCAGAGAGTCACTGAGTCTGGAGAAAACACCTGTGCTGCACCAGGTGCATCATACACTGAGGGAGGGGCCATTAGATGACCAACCTGCCAGAGATTTTGTTGTGAAAAGCTTTTACTTTCAAAAGAAGAGCTTCTAGTGAAAAGGACAACAAAGAAAAGGAAAACAGTTTCTTCTGATGTTGACCAGCTCTGCATCCAACTAAACTCATACAGAGGGTCTCCTGGCAGTAAGTGGTGTTCAGTAAAGAACACGGGATGCAGATATGTTGGGAAGGGGTCAGATATATGATTTCAGGGTGCTTTAATCACCCTTTTACACCGGAAAAAAAAAGGACAGTGTATAATATAAATGGACCCTTAAGCCACCTACACACAGAACATGACATGGGTGACCTGGACTCTCCATGAAAAGTCAATGTAGAGCAGCGACAAAACCGCAGAGAACTGACAGACGATGCTGCTGCAGGGCCATCAGCTGCAGTGTTTTTTGGTTGGTGGGTGATAAAAGGATACAGATGGAATAATGTCAGCTAAAACAAACATCCTGATCAAACAGGGTTTATCTAAGACATCTTTCTGGTTATTGAGGTAATGATTTAACATACATCTCTAATAGATCATTATCTCCAGAGGTCATTATTCCACACATCTGATAATTTGTCATCTCCTCATGATTTCATCCAAATCATGAAGCTGGGGGAAACAATTCAGTCGTCTAAACTTCTGCTTAAAGGCCATTAGGTCACCTGACACCTTAGAATAACCATTTCTAATGTTTTAACTGCCATAGATAGCATTAGTCTAACACCAAGAACCACTGTTTGACATCTTGGGCTTTTTTCATCTTCATAACATCGTTAAAATCAGGCCTATCCTGCCACAGAGCAATGCTGAAAATCAACTCCATGTTTTTTTTTTTTTTTTTACCTCTAAACTGGATTATTGTTATTCTCTACTATCAGGCTGTCCCAAAGAGTCACTTAAAGCTATGGTCTACGATTTGGAAGCTTGGTACATCTTAATAACACCGTTTATAAGGCCGTTATTGTGAGGACTGCACTCTTGTCCTCCAGTTTTTGCTCCTCTCTCCAGTTGTTTCTTCTCTCTCTCTCCCTCCCCTGGGCGGTTGGCATGTGCAGCGCTGTGGAGCTGCTCTCACCTGAAGTCCTCACCTGTGATGATCAGTGGACTACTATTCACTGTTTTACTTGATAATATTGGCTATCAGAAATAATAACTTAAATTAAGTAATGGGATTTCATTTACATTAAACCTCGAGAAACCACCTATAAAAGGGGAAATGATAGTCAATTTATTAAGTTTGTCTCATTAAGGTTACTGACTATTAATTTGGAACCATGATTTATAATTAACTTAATAAAAATAACCAAAGTTACCTGATGAATTGTCAGTTAAAGTTGAAGGATTTGGGAGTTCTGCAGAGAAGAGGTTGGCAAATTTATTCTTATATAACATTAACAGACCACAACTGACTTTGTGTTTAAAATCATTTATTGACAAACAAAACATGGAAACAGTTAAATACCTAAGCTAACAAATCCTACATATTAGTGTGTGTGTGTGTGTACATGTAACAAACAAAGGCAAAATGGCTGCCTCTAAAGGGTGTCTTAACGCCACATGGCTCAACGGCATTTACGACCAGGATCACATGGGGAGTGGTGGAGCTTAAAATTGGTCTCTTTGTGTTAGATTGATGCCTCTACATGAAATAGTAAACTACGCAGAAGTTAGCGATAGCTTAAAGCTCTAAGAACATATTCAATAAAGCAATGTCCTGATTGTAAACTGAAGAGTCCTGTGCTTAGCAGTGCTATGCTGAAGTCTGTAAGGCCCAGTTATATTACCAAGTCCATGGGAGGAAAAGTATCCTTTCAGGTTCTGCTCTGCCAAGTCCAGTTCTGCCGGTTTGTGTGACGATGGTAGTGATGACCCAGAAGCAAGTAGGTGAAATGAGCAATGAACAGACTTTATTAAACACCAAGACCAGAAACAGTTCAGAGCGGGGTGCCAACCCGTGACCAGGAGATTTGCAGGCGGGTGCTCTCCCAACTGAGCTAACCCAGAGCTGTTCAGATGACGGTTCCCTCAGCGTTTTCAGGGGAGATGCTGCGGCTTGAGCAGGGCTCACACAGTCTTTACAGGGGTGTAGCTGCGACTTGAGCGGGGCTTCAACCCGCGACAGCAAACTTAGGAGATGAACACTTCCCTGATTGCGACACGCAGGAGGAGTCCAAAACTGAGACCCACACAGTTTAAACAGGAAACAGGCTGTGGCTTAAGCGGGGGTCGAACCCGCGACAGCTCGATCTGTAGTCAGACGCCTTACTGACTGAGCCACCCAGGAGATGCACTGACAGAAGCTCACACAGTCTTTACAGAAGGAGGTGATGCAGGCTTGACTCACACACAGACGAGCTGAGGCGTTCAGGAACACTCGGAGATGTGATTCAGGCGAACTCACGTTGTCGAAGACAGGCAGGGGGTCGGATACCAGGCGGATGGCACAACGTAGGGCGGACAGGGCTCGGCAACAGGAGACGGAAGCAGGATCAGATACCAGACGTGGTTCACAACGTAGAGCAGACAGGACTCGGCAACAGGAGATGGAAGCAGGATCAGATACCAGACGTGGTTCTGGCGTAGAGCAGACAGGACTCGGCAACAGGAGATGGAAGCAGGATCAGATACCAGGCGTGGTTCTGGCGTAGAGCAGACAGGGGCTCGGCAACAGGAGACGGAAGCAGGATCAGATACCAGGCGTGGTTCACAACGTAGAGCAGACAGGACTCGGCAACAGGAGACTGAAGCAGGATTGAAAGCCGGGGATTCAGACAGGCGGGTGAATGTAGGACAGAAGCTAGTCGATACCTTGGAGTCAAGCCGAGGGTCAGGCGTATGAGGCAGAGTCTGGGACGAAACTTGTCGGCAACGGATGATCAATCCGGGAAACAAGTCTGGACTTCTCAGCATGAGTGCGACGACAGTCTGACAACGACTGAGTGTGGAGCTGGGGCTTAAGTAGCTGGCTTGATTGCCAGAGACGAGGTGCAGGTGTGAACAGCAACACAGGTGAGGTGAGTCTGGACTGATTAGAGTGGAGCAGGGAGTGACAGGCTGCGGATGAGACTGAGGCTGAGGCTGAGATTGTGACAGGTTTGATGGTTTCTCAGTGGATCCCAGGCCGGTCTGTTCCTTCAGCTCCTGGCTCTGAAGTCCACTGGATGCTCCTTTGTCCCCTGAGTTAGCAGCTTGATGCTAACTCTGTGGTGTTGTTTCTTGTTTGGATCGGGAACTCCTGTTTCTTAAAGTGATATTCCGGGATGGAACAGATTGGGTCCTATCACAAGGTTAAGAGCAGAAATTACCACAAATAAACAAATAAACGGACTCCCACCGAAAAAGTCTGATATCGGTCTGCATTCACGCTTTATTTAGAGAATTTTCACACAAAAACACCGCTCAATAAGGGTCTAGTTTATTTGTGTTTTTGATCAAGGAAAATATGGCCCCGTGTGAGTCTAGCCAAATCAGCAGAGGAGCAGAACGGGATGAAAAAGGGGGTGTGTGCTCCCAGCGACATGGGCTTCTGTGACACAGAAACACTGCTGTAGGGGTAATTTCTGCTCTTAACCTTGTGATAGGACCCAATCTGTTCCATCCCGGAATATCACTTTAAGCTGACTCTTGCGTTGCTTAAGTGGTCCGGTCTTTTTCCACAGTCTGCGTTGAGCAGGACTGTGGAAAAAGTCTTGAGTTGTTTCCTGAGAAAGAGCTGTGAGAGGGAGAGGACCTTTGTCCCCTTCACTCCATGGTTCAGAAAAAGAGACTGAGCTGCAAAGCAGAGCAGGGTCTTATTGTTCTTATCAGAGGGTTCACACCTACGTGTGAAGCTTGTCTGTCCTCCGTGGGAGACGGACGCATATCTGTAAGCTCTGTCCTTGGGTAGCAGCCACAGCAAAAACAACAGAGTCTCCAAGACTCTCTGGAATTGACTAAAACAGTAAATACAAGACAGCACTGCTGAAGCAGGGCCCAAAGCTCAAAGGCTTCAATGAAAACCTGACCAAGAAAAATGCGGAGATGGCAAAAAAGGCACGAGAGCTAAAAAAGGCCAGGAAGATAAAAAGCACCTGGACGGCAAACAGCTAAATACTGATAAGAACCAACGGAGAAACCCCAGAACAAATGAAGATGGTGCTGGTCAAGAGCATGGAGGATCTGGGCAAATTTGATGAATAAATGGATAAAAAAAGCCTCAAAACCTCAACACAATCTGAGGAAAATGAGCTAATGAACTATAAAGTGGAACATGGACATTTGGATTTACCTGACTGGATTACAAACCATGGGCATCGGGACCTATTAAAAATTCAAAATGTTGACCAGAACTGTTCGGACTCCAATAACCCAAACATAAACATCGACCCAGATAACTGTTTTTATGGCAACAAATCGATTAATTGCAACTACTACACGGAACATCATTATAATACAAGAATTAACACAGACAACAAGCTGGAAATTATTCATTTTAACAGCAGGAGCCTCTACACCAATTTCGATCAAATAAAGGAATAATTGCAATTACAGAAACATGGATTAACGAAGAGATTTGATTTTTATTTTGGTCATGTCAGCACACTTATACAACATCACACATTGTCAATAGATGATCACATTGTACATGTACGAAAGGGAAGGCAGAAGAAGCAGAGCTTATCTAGTCCCATCCACCTCCGACAGATATTCGTCCATTTTGCACAAAACTGGAGGAAGAAAGTCGTTGTGTAGCCGCCGTTTGCCCCTGGAACAATGAGCCGTACTGCACATGTGCGGAGGCACCCGGTCTTCTTCATCAGCTCAGAGGTCAGCAGAGGCTCAAAGACATGTCTGGAGTGACACAGACTGTCTTGGAGGAGTAACGCAAGTGGACCATGATGAAATATTGGTGAAATCATGAGTTCTTGGATGATTAATGCAGTTTTAGGAGCGGCGCTATGCATGCCCTATTGGGCTTCGTTTGTACGGATGTCCGCTGCTTGACTTTGGATATAAATATCTCCCAAAGCACTGTTTGGATCAGGAAAGCCTTCTGGGTGAGTATATTGTTCTACTTCATTCTATAAACAATGTGAAAGCTGTCTTAACCGAACTTACCCTTTAAGACACTTCAGCTGGTTCAAAATGCTGCAGCATGTGTACTGACCAGAACGAGGAGAAGAGATCACATCCCTCCTGTAATAGCTTCTCTGCATTGTCTTCCCATAAATATAGACTAGAATTCATGATTCTTCTTCTCACCTTTGAAACCCTCAGTGGACAGGCACCATTTTAAAAGAGCTTGTATCCTTCTAGAACATTAAGCTCCCCGAATTCTACCCTGCTCATAGTACCATCAGTCTCTAAAGGTAATATGAGAGGTAGAGCCTTCAGTTATTAGGCTCCTCTTCTCTGGACCTACAGTTCAGGAGGCAGACATCCTCTCTACCTTTAAGGTTAGACTAAAAAACATGCCTCTTTGATAAAGCTTTAATTTGGGGAACACTCAGGACTGAACCAGCTCATACTGTAGCTCATAAGCTGCAATAGGCTTAGACTGTTGGGGGATTTGTCACACTGGGCTCCTCCCTATCTATCTCTGTCTCTCTAACACTCTCTCTTTCCTCCATATTTATATCTCTTGACCCCTTTTTGTTTGCCCCTGTACTTGTCTCTGGTTCTTGTCTTGTAGGCTGCCTGGAATCCTTGGTGTAGACTGCCATGGTGTAGACAGCCTACTGCTGTGGACCTACAAAGATTCAACAACTTCAACGACAATTCTGCCCTACAAAGGAAAAAGGCAGTGACTTCATTTTTTGACAAAAATGAGTTATAATCATTTTGGTGACATTAAAGACATTCTTTGTCATGTAGCCAAATATCTTCCCTCAAATGTGTTGTATTTTGGAGAAAATAGAGGCTCTTAATTACAGTAACTACCAAAAGCCCTATAGAAACAAAGGTAAACCACCGTAACTGCAGTTACTGTATTCTTCCTTTGTTTCTGCTGCGCTGTAGTCGAGTTACTGTACTTCACTTTTGTTTTGCGTCACTTCAAAGTGAAGTTACTGTTTTGCCGCGCTTTGACATTGCCGTGATTTACTTCTGAATTAGGCTTTTCTGAAGAACACACAGACTGCTACACACACAGACACACACACACACACACACACCCACACACACACATACACACACAGAAATAATAATAATAATAAGACATATTGAGGATCAATCCGATCATGGCACTGTCTCGAGGGAAAATGATGGTGGAGATGGCTTTGAAGCGCAAGTACCGCGACACAGGACCTTGTAAAAACGATTACTGTAAGCAATCACAAGCAGTTAGATAGCTAGTGCACACCAGCCTAGCTTGGCTAGCAATTGATTCTTATCGTCCACAATATTGTTCACAGAAGTGAACACCAAACTAATCAGACAGCAAACAGCAGAGAACTCCTCCCAGATGCGATCGCATTAAACAGCCTTGTACATCCCCTTGAACGGTGGGGATGACGCTCTGTATCAGGCAACACCCCTTGCCCATCCCACACGCACACACATACAGACACAAAGTGATCAAAAAGCTTACAGCGGTAATTAACAACTTGTAAAAAGCTTACCTTGTCCCATAACTCAATCCTGTTAAATCTGTTTCATTTAGGATAAGCAGATACCCTTCCAGGCTTTGTTGCAAGTGAAAGCATTACTCCAAAATATCCACGTGTGTTGCTGCAGCCCGACAAAATTAGGTTTGAGTTCTTCCAAGTCCCAAGTGACGTTCATAGCGATGATGTGCCTGCGCATTCAGTTTAAGTTGGTTGTCAAACAAAAACAAAGTGCCGGATCGGCACATCACTCCAATCTGAGTAGGGGAGAGTGGGGACTTGTGCATCAGTGCAACACTTCAAAATAAGACTCTCAGACAGAGTGGGAAATCAGTAAATATAACAGTTGCTCACATTATAAAAGGGAAATATAAATAAATAAAATAAATTAATAATTGTATTCATTCATATAAATACATATATATATATATATATATATATATATATATATATATATATATATATATATATATATATATATATATATATATATATATATATATATATATATATATACATATATATATATATATTTGATGGTACCTAGTATATTTTTACAATATAAATATTGGTAGCTTAAAACTGCTCAGAAACATCTCAAAACCATTTAAAATAATTTGATTTGAGAAGTTATTTGAACATCAAAAGCACACCATAATGATATTAAATGGTGTAAATGAATAATAATAATAATAATGTAATTACTATCAGTAAAATTTATTTTCATTGTATATCATCATCAGACTAGGGATTTTATCATATATGTCGTTATACAGCTTTTAAAAACTAAAGTGATGAGATAAAATGGAAGTTACTGCTTCTTGCTTTGGTATGACCCACTATGTTTTGGTAAACTATGCAAAGGAAGAATACAGTAACTTCCAAATAAGGGTCAAAGGTCAAATCAGTGGTCAGGATTAATATGTAGAAAGAATAAACTAATATAAGGCTAAAAAACTGCCACATATTCAACAATCTGCCTACAACTATTTTGGCTGGACAAGATGAAAACTTTAAAGTCATTTTTCTCAGTTCTGCACTCAAGGAAGTTACTGCCTTTTTCCTTTGTAGGGCAGAATTATTATGCCATTCATTAGCCCAATTCCATTATCAGTACGATCCCTGATTATAACTTTAGAGTGATCAACAAAATCAAAAACATTGTATTTCCTGCAAACAGCCCACATATAGATTGATCATATCAGATTGTTCTCTCTATCAGTGGTTGTATTGATTATTCATCCATAGTGACTATCTTTACAATCATACAAACATGAGGTCTGTCTCGAAAATGGGATGCTGTATCTCATGGGTCCTACCTTTCATGAATTTATATTAAACAAAAACAAATATGGTGTGATATAAACAAATACTTATTGACTGAATCTACATTCAGCAGACAAATACGATGAGGACGTATTTATGATCTAGGCGTCCATGGGATTGTTGCTGTCGTAAATTCTTATTTTTAGTCCCTGTCTCTCTGTCTGGATGGACACATCTCTGGATGGATGTGTGTATACAAATACATTATATCTTTATATATGGTTTTATATATGCGTATATATGTTTATATGAAATGAAAAGTTTGGCTCCAGCCTGATCTTTAGTAAAGTTACTTGGATGCCAGGCCTGAGGTTAATGGAGCAAAAATATCAAGTGGTAGACCCAAAAAAATTCACTGGCCTCTAGCAGAGAATCTGATTTAGAGCTTTATCAAAACTCATAAAATCATCTCTAATCATTTCATTATCTACCAAGGGACAAGACAGGGTGTCCCCAGTCCTTAATTCTTTTTGACATAGCTATTGAGCCCCTGACTAAAGCAATGAGGACTGAGACTAGGTTGAAGGGGATCAGTAAGAGAGGGCAAACCTGCAAACTATCATTGTATGCTGATGAATTAGTTCTTTATGTCTCCCAAGCTGATTTCTCAACACCAAAGACCCAGGACATAATAAGTGGTTTTGGTAGAATTTCTGGCTACAAAAATCAACCTGCTGAATGGAATTTTATTCCCAGTTAACATTCAGGTACTCTGTATGGGTTTTGACCTATTTCCTTTTGAAGTGTTACGGCCCTGGCCATATTTTTATTAAGAATTTTGTTATTTGTGGAGCTGCTCTTCCTGTGAGTATGTTGTGAGTGTGTTTGTATGCCTGTGTGAGTGAGTGCTCTTGTTGCAGAGAGACGATCTTTGGTGCAGCAGCGCTCAGGTGCCCCGGCGTGATTGGTGGAGGGAGCCGAATCGACTGACGGAGAAGCAGCCCTCCCATTGGCCACGGAGCAACGGCTCCCCGTTCAAAAAGCCGCAGGGAGCAGCTGGACGATGGCGTTCTCTGACAGCAGTTGTGAATCCCTGTCGACCTTCAAACTCGTTATTGTGAATTTGTGATCTGTGTGATTTACTAGTTTTTTGGTAGTGGTATTGTGTTAGTGTGTTAATTGTTTTTGGGTAAATCCTTAGTTTGCGTGCCAGCCTTTGCTGCCTTTTGTGTTTGTACCCTCTTTCTTCTTGTTAAAATCTCGGCTTTTTAGTTTGTTTATTGTATATACATTTCTGCCTTTGGCTTGAATTTTGGTTTTGTAAATAAATTGTGAAAATTTTGATCATTGTATTGTTTGGATTTTTGGAGACCAAGAGTGATTTTTCCCTTTTACCCTTGTAAATTTGTTACGTGCCTTACCCCTAGACGGGTGCGTAACAGAAGTAATTCAAACACTTATTAAAACACAATCTGAAACCAGCACTGGACAGGCTCAAAGGATCTTAACAGGTGGTCTTCACTCATTTCTCTAGCTGGAAGAATAAACTGAACATCTTGACAATTTTTTTGGTTTCTTGTCCAAAAAAAGAAAACGTTTTTGTTTAAAATTTATTTTTGTTTTTTTATGAGGAGTTGGTATGCAGTATTTCATCCTTTATTTGACATCCCAAGTATAAGAGAATCATGTTTGGAGAGAAAGAAAGGCTGATGGGGGCTTGGCATTGCCATATTTCTTACATTTTTGGGCCTCCAATATTCACATGATGGTTTACTGGCATTTCTACAGTAGTGATAGACCAGGATGGGCTGACATGGAGCAGGCCTCGAGCAATTAAGTATCTTGAATATCTGTGATCTGTGCACCATTGCCTCTCAGCAAGAAACTTTGACAAACCTTTTGTGATTAAAACACTGTAAACATGGTCTCAGTTAAGGTCCACTTTAGAATTACCAAGAGAATGTATCTAATACCCATTACAGCTAATGCTCTGATCCCACCACCTCTCCTTGACTCTGCCACTCAGCTGTGGGTCAGGGAGGGCTTAAGGTGAGTTAAGGATCTCCATCAAGTCAAAACTTTTAATCCTTTTGAAAACACAGCCCAGCAGTATGTTATTCCACACTCCTATTATTTAGATCTGTGTTGTCAGGAACTGTGCCTTTCTATTCCCACCAAAACAGGGTCAGAAAGATGATATTTCTGCCTGAGACCCTCAACAGCTTGGCCTTTTATCCAATCTGCACAGTTTAATTTAACACATGTCTGCTCCCTGAATCACCTGCGGTAACAGTGAGCCAAAAGATCAGTACTGAAATGTGAGATGAAATGTGTCATTCTGAAGTCTCAAGGACTCTCTCTCCAGCCACAGGACTCAAACATTGACCTGTTATTGTGTTAATGATAAAGGTTCAGGTGTGGACTGTAGAGTTTTGACAAAACCCTGCTCAGATATCCTGGAGTTAAAGACCTGATGGATTCTCACCTGAGAGTTTCCAGTCTGCAGTTTGGACTCTTCAGTCCAGCAGAGAGCAGCATCACTCCTGAATCCTGAAGGTTGTTGTTACTCAGGTCCAGGTCTCTCAGACCAGAGGACTGTGAGCTGAGGACTGAGGACAGAGCTTCACAGCTTCTCTCTGACAGTCTACATCCACTCAGCCTGAGAAAGTAATCAGAAGAGCAAACAGATAATCATTCTTGTAAAAATATAGAAATCTGTTGTAACCTGTGCAGGTAGGTGCACCTACAGAGCTTTGCTGGAGACTTTGACCACTGGCAGGAGCCTCAGAAGAGCCTTCTCTGAAGCAGAGTATTTCTTCAGGTCAAACACATCCAGGTCCTTCTCTGATGACAGTAAGATGTAGACCAGAGCAGACCACTGAGCAGGAGACAGTCCATCTGTGGAGAGACGTCCTGATCTCAGGGCCTGTAGGATCTCCTCCACCAGAGAACAATCATTCAGTTCATTCAGACAGTGGAACAGATTGATGCTCTTCTCTGCAAACATGTTCTCACTGATCTTTGACTTAATGTACTCAACTGTGTCCTGATTGGTCTGTGAACTACTTCCTGCCTGTGTCATCAGACCTCGTAGAAGGTTTTGATTGGTCTGCAGTGAAAGACCCAGGAGGAAGCGCAAGAACAAGTCCAGGTGTCCGTTTGGACTCTGTAAGGCCTGGTCCACAGCTCTCTGGTGAAGGTGTTTCAGATCAGGTTTGCCAAAGATTTTAAGGATCTTGAATGTTCTCTGTTCTTCTGCCATCAGATTGACTCCAGAGTCAATGAAGGTCAGATGGACATGTAGAGCAGCTAGGAACTCCTGAACACTCAGATGGATGAAGCAGAACACCTTGTCCTGGTACAGTCCCCTCTCCTCTTTAAAGATCTGTGTGAACACTCCAGAGTACACTGAGGCTGCTCTGATGTCGATGCCACAGTCTGTCAGGTCTGGTTCATGGAAGATCAGGTTTCCTCTCTGCAGCTGCTTAAAAGCCAGTTTACCCAGAGACTGGATCATCTCCCTGCTCTCTGGACTCCAGTGAGGATCAGTCTCTGCTCCTCCATCATACTTGATGCTCTTCAGTTTGGACTGAACCACCAGGAAGTGGATGTACATCTCAGTCAGGGTCTTGGGCAGCTCTCTTGCCTCTCTGGTCTTCAGCTCATGGTCCAGGACTGTGGCAGTGATCCAGCAGAAGACCGGGATGTGGCACATGATGTGAAGGCTTCTGGACCTCTTAATGTGGGAGATGATTCTTTTGGCCTGCTCCTCATCTTTGAACCGTTTCCTGAAGTACTCCTCCTTCTGCTGGTCAGTAAAACCTCTGACCTCTGTCACCATGTCAACACATCCAGGAGGGATCTGATTGGCTGCTGCAGGGTGTGTGGTGATCCAGAGGAGAGCAGATGGGAGCAGGTTCCTCCTGATGAGGTTGATCAGCAGCACATCCACTGAGGTGGGCTCTGTGACATCAGTCAGGATTCTTGTTTGGTGGAAGTCCAGAGGAAGCCGACACTCATCCAGACCATCAAAGATGAACAAGACCTGGAACTCCTCAAACCTGCAGATTCCTGCTTCTTTGGTTTCACTGAAGAAGTGATGAACAAGCTCCACCAAGCTGAACTTCTGCTCCTTCAGCAGATTCAGCTCTCTGAAGGTGAATGGAAACATGAAGTGTATGTCCTGGTGGGCTTTGTCTTCAGCCCAGTCCAGGGTGAACTTCTGAGTGAGGACTGTTTTACCAATGCCAGCCACGCCCTTCGTCATCACTGTTCTGATTGGTCCATCTTCTCCAGGTGGTCCTTTAAAGATGTTTTCTTCTCTGATGGTCTTCTCTGGTCTGTGTGGTCTCCTGGATGTGGTCTCCATCTGTTAAACTTCATGTTCCTCATTGACCCCTCCAGCCTCTCCCTCTGTGATGTAGAGCTCTGTGTAGATCTGGTTCAGTAGGGTCAGGGTTCCTGCTTTAGCGATCCCCTCAAACACGGTCTGGAACTTCTGCTTCAGGTTGGACTTGAGTTTTTGTCGACACACTGAGGTCTCAGATCCCGAAGGAAAAAACAACCAACTAAATCAAAGTCTGAATCCTGGACAAAGTCCTGACATCACAGAGGGCTGCTCAGATCTTCAGATTGAACTACAATTATTTTATTATAAACATGGTGCTGATTAACATCAGAGTGAAGCAGATTTATAATTGAGAGCCTCCAGTTCCTCTCTCCATCAAATTAAATCTGAAAAAAGTTCTTACTGTTCCACAGACGTTCAGCCAGCTCATCCTGATTCATCATCCTCAGGAAGTCCACTGTGATCTTCAGAAATGCCTCTCTGCTGCTCCACTGCTTCTCATCTTTACCAACTGACAGCTCCTTGTTCTGACCCTCAAAGCATTCTGGGTAATCTGGACTAACTGCTGTCTTGATTCTCCTCAGCTCGTTCTTCATAAAGGTGTTGATGTTCTCCTCCAGCAGCTGGAGAACAATGACAGAGTGGAGATTAAATGTGTAGATCACAGCCTGAATCTTATGACAGTCTGTGGTCTTCTAAAAACAGACCTTCACAGAGACTGGATGATGGTGGACCATCAAATCTGAAGATCATGGAGTTTGTTAAAGTGTGATGCTCTCACCATAAATATGGAGTCCAGCTCTGATTCAGGCTGTTTGGTTCCATCACTGAGGAGACCAGATGTTTCCAACTGAACTCTCTCATCAGCTGATCTGCATGTGGATGGGCATTATTGTTGATGCATACAAATGCAGCGATCCAAAATAAGAGGACAAAAACACTGACATCATCAGTCATAGACAACTAAATATAACAGCTTTAAAGGTTCATATTTAAGAAAAGAAAAGAACTATTTAAAGTAAATTAACAAGAGGAGATCAGTGGATATCTTTTTGTTATTTCTATTCATACAGCTGCTCAGGTGAGACAAAACCTACTGAAACTGAACTGTCAGAGCTGGGCGGCTGTTTAATCAAAATGACCCAAAATATGGCCCTAAAGGGTCGTGTCAGCTGTGAGGATGTGTCTTGCAGCCTGCAGGAGTGATAAATGTCCAAGTACGATTCATAAAGAGACCATGTGGGTGTGGGCCATCCAGGTGCTCTTTTTAAGAGGGGAGGAGCAGTGACCTTTGTTTGACTGTGCCCTAAACATGAAGGTGAAAATTCATTTTTCTCTACATTCTCACCTGTCCTCAGCAGGGTGGTCCACCTTAAAGTCAAGAGGATCAACTTTAGACCGATCACTCTTCATGGACACACAGCTGGGCTCAGGAGACTCTGGACTCTTCATCCTGATAAACAGAATCATCTTCATCAGATACAGTGAGCTGTTATTGAACTGACCTCTAAACCAATGATGAAGAATTAACCAAGATATCTGTTGATAAATGACTGATGATGATGATGATGATGATGATGATGATGATGATGATGATGATGATGATGATGATGATGATGATGTAGTGATGGTGTCAGAGTGTGATGGTTCAGGTCTTCATCTCACCTCAGACCCTGGTCTTCCTCATTTTCAGAGGTTTTAGATGGAGGGACCCCCTCCTCTGGTTCTTCAGTCTGGTCCATAGCAGAGCGCCCCCTGCTGTCTGTCAGCTGTGATGAAGGAGTCAGAGAGCAGAGCGTTAACAACAAACTCTGATGGTCTAAAGAAGTGATCTTGTAGCTATTATCATATATCTATGACCTTATTTCCTTGATCATATCTCTATGATCGTGTTTCTATGGTTTTACTTCTATGACTGTATTTTGATTAATTTTAATTTCTGTGCCTTTGTTTCTCTGATCTTTTATTTGTGTCTCTGTGTCCTTGTCCTCAGTGGTCTCTGAGATCTCTGGTCTTCATCTCTCTCTGTCCTCTCACACCTGCACAGCTTCAGCAGGACTCTGGATCTGGTCTGGATCTCCTGTCCTCCTAACAGAAGGTCTTTCTGACCAATGTGCCTTCACTGTTCTTCATTCAATCAATGTTTGTTTAGCAACAACTTATTACATATTAATCTAAAGATTTTATAAACATTATGTTAATAATGTCACAATAATAATCCTCATCATTATAATCATGATAATAAAAAGAAAAGGATCATAGTAACAAAGAAAATGATGATTATAATAACAATGATTTAACAATATAATGGTTATGATGATTCATTTTAATATTAATTGTAATTACTATCTTACTTAAATAACAGTGTTATCATAATTATAATTTTATATTTGATTACAGTAACCACAGAGTAAACCCAGCTGATTAACTAACTAGTGAACTTTCAGTCAAGGCCAGCTCAGGCCTGGACCAGCTCATAGCTCATATGCTGCAATAGGCTTAGACTGGCACAATGAGTTCCTCTCCCTCTCCTCCACTCTCTCTCTCTGTCTCTTTTTGTTCGCTCCTCGTCTCTGGTTCTTGTCTTGTAAGCTGCTTGGTATCGTTGCTGTGGATGACCTGCCATTCCTTTAGCCCCATTCCATCATAATTACAGTTTTCTGATATGAACATAAGAGAGATCAACAAAGATAATCCATGCTAGTTCCTGCTAACAGTGAACATATATTAGTGTGACCTTGACAAACAATCATGGATGACTTGCTGCTGTGGACCTGCTCCACTCCATGAGCTCCATCCTGCATCAACCATCAACAGCGATGATATCATTTTTAATAAATTCATACTTTTAGAGCAGTTAAACCCAGTTTTATAGTTTAATTAGATGCACATATATTAATCAGCATCAGTCCTCTACAGATTATAATCATTAAAGATGCTGTTGTTAATATTAAATTGATCTCTCTATCTGTGGTTGTTACTGATTATACCGACATAATAAATGCCCTTACAACCATAAAGACAAGAGCGCCCTCTAAAAAACTCAAAATGCCACATCTCTAACCTTTAATAAACTTATAGTCAGCCGAGACAAATAGTTATTGTTCAGCTAAAGATTTTATGTCTTTTACAAAATGAACTATGCTCCTCTTTCCTGTCTGATTTTTCCAAACTTGCCTCTTGATTTCAGTTCCTGTTGGTTATGCTGATTTAGCACATCTTTTTGTTACAGAAGTGAAGGAAGAGGCTCCTGTTAAATATAACAATCACAACACAGTCTGTCTAACCTTGATTTTAGTAACCAAACAGTCAAGTTTTAATGTAAGTTTGATCCTGATCCATTACAGTTTTATTATTGGTACAGCAGTCATAGATACATCACAAATACTTTGAATTCTGGCTTATAGGACTTAGTTTTGGTGGAAACATTGTTTTTGCCCCTCTCTCAGTGTACAGTAAAATTTACAATTGTGTTTTGAATGGATCGCAATACTTTGTGTAACTTCTGAATTGAGTTTATATTGGTAATAGAGTGAGCATCAGATCCCTCCTGGGTTTGGTGACACAAGCCCAAATGAGGAACTGTTGTTTAGGAACAAGCCCAAAAAAGGCAACCAACAACTGCAAAGATTTACAAGAAACTTTTCAGTAGAAGCCCAAAGTCTCTTAAAGTAAATAAACCTGGCAACTCTCGCTACTACGTACTTATGCATGTGACACAGTCTTGAGTGTGTTGGGATGTCCCGGGTTGACCCGTGTGGGCATGAGTACCAGGAAACGAGGGTGAGAAAAAGACAAACTACCTACTGCACTAATATCCTGCTTTGTTGTGGTGAGCACACAGACAGAGAAGTTTATAATAAGTGACCTTGGTAATGCGAGAACAACTTTTGTCCCACTCTTTATGCTCCCTCAGACTTTCTGCTTCCTTCACAGCTTCAGTAATAATCAGTGTTCTAGTCACCACGCAGTCGTAACAAGAATAAGTCAAGGACTTTTTCGTGGGCAGTTTTAACCAGGGACAGGTCATCCACAAAATGGACTGACCCCGGAGATCGTGGACGTCTGGTCACCATGAAATATATACCAAGTACACTAGTAGTAAATAAATGAGTGTATTTGTATACTTGAGAGAGTTTTAAACTTAAATGACCTTAAAAAGTAAAATCAGAGTATGATTTGTGAACTTAAACATGTCCCAATTTCGTCCAAAGGAATATTGATTTTGCATATTTTTTAGTACAGTACACATACATGTTCTACTTATTCTCAAGTAAAGACAATAAAATTAACTTCAAGTTCACTACTTTATGCTCAGGCGGCCTTGTGGGCCCGTGACGTCCCGACATATTCTCGCCTTTCCTGCAAGAGAGTGTCGGGACGTGCTGGCCTCTGATCATCTGCTGATCATTAACATGCTCTCTTACCTGCTGAGAAGTCCTCCTTCTTCTCCTAAATGTCCGAATAATTCAAGAAATCACAGAAATGTGTCACTCACCGTGAACTCCAGCTCAGAGAAAAACAACTGCACCACAGCAGCAGAAGTGAAAATAAAGATTAATGAAGTTCAGTGTCCATCAGGGGCGTCACGAGAGATGCACATGATGAGATCAGATGGATCACATGACCACAAAATTTCACAACCAGCTAACAAAGACTCAGAAATAATTTTTTATTACCATTTCAGTCTGATTTTTTCAAATACACTCCAACATAATGTGGCATAAATGATGACCTGAGAGAGCTATGAGTTGCCAAACAATGCCACCTGGGGACTTAAACCCCAGGAAATATTTAAACTCAGATATTATAAAAGGTCACATGTTCATTTTACCACAGGGCAAGAAATGGTTCATAAAAATATACATAAATATTTCTTTACCCAATGATTACAATGCAAACAGTTGTCACTACTGGTTACCAAGGAAGGACTGAAGAGTGGAGAGTGCTGGAAAGAACCACAGCAGCCCAGAACTAAAATCAGGGAAATTAAACACCTGTGGCACTGTACACACTCAAGATCTGTGACAAAAACCCAGCACCAGGAACTGGGTCGCCGCCTTGGTCCACAGCACCTATCCACAAATGGAAAGAGGAGTTAAACACAACCCTTATAGTAACTAACAGCTGTCCTAAAAACACAAATCAATTAAGTAAAGAATAACAAAAAACAATGATCATTACCAAAATAAAGCAGCTCAAATTACACATGAAATCAATCACAACATGAACGCAGTAAGTCATGTAATCTTGTGGTGATAAAAGTCCTGGCACCAGCTCAAAAGAGGCCGCAGGGCTGCAGCACAAAACCAGAATTAACTAGGAGCAGAGGATTTAAATATCAAGAAAAAGGTGGACATCACAGACTCACCACCAGGAGACGGTCCTACCACCTCCCCAGAAGGGCTCCCATTGGGGCAAGACGGCCCAACGACTCACACGAAAAATTTTATGTTACCACTCAGAGATGGGAAGGGGTGTTCAATTGTTCAAAGTAATTATTTTCTCTGTTAATAGTGCCAAACAACAGAGGGTTAAATTTGCTTCTGTACTCCCTCATTTGGGTAAGGCTGCTCAGTTTTTATCTTGGAACTTGAATGGTTTACATTCCCCAATTAAGAGAGGAAAAGTCTTCAGCTACCTCAAGAAAAACATCAAGTGAAAGAACATGAGAAACTTGGCAAACTTTAGGGGGGACAGGTCTTCCTAAGCTCTTTTCAGCCGAGCTCTAGAGGATTAGGTATTTTATAGAATAAGAGAGTGTCATTTTAACCTGAAAAGGATCCAGGAAGTTCCTTTGTTAAAGTAGGGCAAAATGCACTCTGTAGGAAAGTTATGTCATCGTGGTTGAGGGAATAGACTTTGGTCGTCATGGGTGGAAACTTTAATTATACACTAAAGTGCAAATTAGATCGACCCTCCAATGGAGCTGAAACTAAGTCTGCAAGGGAACTTAATTCATTTAAGATTTTAGTATATGTGAGGCATGGAGATTTACAAACCCAAGGGATAAAGAATTCTCCTTTTACTCTTCGGTACACACTTCATACACGTGGATAGATTACTTTATCATTTCAGCATCTATTGTTCACAGGCTCACCCAGTCTGTCTGGCAATCTCACCAAAATACCCTTATCTCCTAAATGACCCAAGATTTGGAAAATGTATAATATCACAGATACTCCTTTTTCTGGAAACTAATGTTCCATCTTCTCCCTGTCCCTCAATCTTAGGAGAAACTATCAAAGCATATCAGATCAGAAGATCAGAACATATTTTATGACCAATTTAAGCAGAAATCTAAGTAATCCCAAAAGGTTCACATACTTTGTCTTGCAACTGTACATCCCATTATTAAAGAAAGTTGACTGAACTAAAAGGACAAATTTACCAAACTCGTTCATTGGGAGAGTAAATGTCATAAATGAACATCATGCCAAATCTTTATTTCAGTCTGTAAAAACGGACTCCCCAAATTCTTCTTTAAAAAGTAAAATTATTTATTAAATAAGTTTCTATGGAACAGTAAGACCCTGCAAATAAAGAGAAGCACTCTGACACTGCCTTTTGAAGAGGGAGCTCTAGGTCTTTTCCGATCCTGAACTATATTACCATGATACCCAAATTAGACCTTTATGCTATTTGTTTGAAATGAAAGAAAAGCCTACGTGGACCCAAATTGAAAGACACATTTTTAAAATACACAATCTATCTTAAACTCCCTGCTGCTTCACAACAAAGAGTACCAAGACTATTCCAGCAGATCATATTATTATTCACTCTAAAATTATGAGAGGATGTTCATATACAGATCAGACAACCAGATTCCTTTTCCTCCAAAACTCCTCTTACTCACAACACCACTTTACCATCATCATGAAGAGATCAAGCCTTTATGGTGTGGACTCAGCAGGCAATTAAAAGATACAGAATCTGTACCAAGATGAATTACTAATGACATTTAAAGACCTCAGGAAAAAATATCAGATCCCATCCATCCACTTTTTCTGAAGTCTGCATGTCTGACACTATATACAGTCCAAACAGGGAGGATCACTGAATAAACCAAAGCTTTCCTGAATAGAATCGTCATTGTTTGGAGAACATTTTACAAAATAGATATCAAAAATATATATTTTTAGAATACTCAGTGATAAGCACGGTACCATTGAAGGATAAATGTGAAAAGAATCTGGAAATACAAATCACTGAAGAACACTGGAATAAAATTAATAAACAGTCACAGAGAGTGTTCATTAATACTACATACAAACTGTGCAATTATAAAGTTATTCACAGAACATAATTTACACCTGAGAGGTTGAGTCACATTAATCCTGGATTATCACCTATCTGTAAACTCGATACAGGCACATTGGTTCATATGATGTGGTCTTGCTCTAAGCTTAGACAGTGGTGGCTGAGTATTGATGATAAACTGGGAAAAGTTCTTAAACACACTTCTCTGTCTTCAAGAGCAGTAATGCTCGTCCACCTGAGTGAACTGAATCTCCCAGAGAATAAATCATTTTATGAGCTTTGCTGTTACAGCTGCAAAAAGATGCTTTACATCAAAATGGAAACACATATATAATGTTTGTATCTTTTTAACTTTTACTTTGGCCTCTTTATACGTAGCAGGGTTCTTGTATTGCCTGGGTTGCTTTGCCATGGATTCTCTAAATTTTATCTTGGCCATTCTGTTTGTCTTAAATGTTTCTTGATTTTAATTCACTTGTGCTTTGCTGTCTTATGTTCCTGCCTTTCAAAGCACTTTGTAAACCTCTGTTTTTAAAAGTGCTATACAAATAAAGTTCATGATTATTATTATTATTATTATTATTATCCCATCCATCCAGAAACCAAAACATCAGGCTGTCAGTCATCTGTTTGGTTAACTGTGAAACTTGATCTGAGTCTTGAATTAGTTAATTTTTGTATTTCTCTCATCCAGTTTTTTAAAAATGAGAAACCATCACAACTAAATTCATCATCAGCCTAATTAGGATTCACGTTAAGAGGAATCTACCTGTTTCCACAGACTCATTTCACTTCAGATTGACAGTACTTCACCCCAGAGGGTCACTCATTTCATTATTGGAAGATCTAATGTGGATTTATTAAATTAAAGCCCTCTAAAGTTAAAGATTTTTGATCATGATTCCCTATATTTTTGGATTTGCTTTAACATGGTCTTTTTCAATGGACTTATTTCAATACAGAATAAGAGTCCCCACATATGCTTCCTACTTGCCCTGAGTTGTCCAGGTTTAATGTACCGAGCAGTTTTGTTCCTGAAGAAGCATGAAGTAGAGAATGGCACTCAGTTGAGTTGATGCACACAAATAACATCTTAGTTACAATTAAAGTCGGAGATTCACATCTGGCAGGCTAAAATCTATTGACAGAGCCTACCCGCTCCGACCAACAACGTTGGTCATTAGCCATAGGCACAGACTAACCAGAGTTATCCAGCAGACATCTCCCACTGCAGTAAACAAAGCTATTACCTGTTCAACCAGGGGCGGAACGGCCGATGCTGAAGGTCGGACGGCTGCCGGTGCTACGACCGTTCACCAGTTTGTGCCCAGCGGCCAACGCTGCGGTCATTCGTCAGCCGGTGGCCAGGGCAGTGCTCAACAATCCCGAATCATTCTGCAGCTTTTTCCACCGTACGATAATCCAATGTTAAGTCTCCGTTGGGACCTGTATTGCTCATATTTCTTGCTTACTTCAGCCTTTTCCTCCAAACTTTTACGTTTTCTTCTCTTCGATGTGGAGGGTAACAGAAGCAGCCTCACGGCTTCATTACGCTTCAGTAGCTGTGCTGCTCGCTGCTCACCGCTATATGAGAGAGGTAGAGGGGAGGAGGCGGGACCATGGGCGAGACAGTGAGTAGCAGAGACAGGGGATTGGATGGACTCAAGGACCAATCTGAACCGCCATTCCCGGCGGTTCAGATTTGTCAACTACTATGCTGCTTTGCAGCGGATATACTGAATGGATTTTTTTCATTCTTTTTTGGTCTTTATATTGCCTAGATCGGACCATTGGACCATAACGGCCTTATAAACAGTGTTATTAAGATATACCATGCTTCCAAATCATAGACTATAGCTTTAAGTAAGTGTTTAAACAATAAAGGACAAACAACACATAGAAATATATGTGTAAAAATACAAATACCAAAAAATGATTCAAATGATATTTATAATGGATAAAGACAAAGACATTTCCATGTGGTTCAGTAATCTTTTAAACACATCAGTTTGCTCCCATAATACTTAAATCTTGTCTTTTGTTGTGAATTCAGTTGAATTTAGGTTGAAAGGGATGTGCAAATCATCGATTCTGTTTTTATTTACGATTTACACAACGTGCAAACTTCACTGATTTTGGGTTTTGTAGTTTCTAAATCTTTTTTGTCCTTTGTTTTAAATTGTTTTATGTCTTGTTTATTTATGTACAGCACTTTGTCTCAGCTGTGGTTGTTTTTAAAGTGCTTTATAAATAAAGTTGAGTTGAGTTGAGAAAATAAATAAAATCAGCTAAAATTACGAAAGTGCAATGCAATCCCTGAATGAAAAAATAGACATTTGATTAGGATATGACACCGTACTTCACCTACTTCTGTTAAGACTAGAACCAGAGCAGCAGTTTAATTACAAGCCTGCCATACCATGACTTTTCCTTAATATCTGCTCTGTATGTTTTCTGAAGAATATTAGAGCATATTAGAAAACAATAATACCTTTAGTTCCTGTGATTTTATCGTGTTGCAGCATGAGCTGCAGCAGCCACATGCATGAGTAAAAAATAAAGATGTTATTATTATTATTATATTATATTATTATTATTATTATTATTATTATTATTATATTACTGTTATTAATAATAATAATTATAATAACAACAATAATAAAAATAATATTATCAATATTATTATTATTATCTAATAATAATAATAATAATGATAATAATAATAATAATAATAATAATAATAATAATAATAATCGTAATGATCCAGGGTTCTTGCAAGTGACCTGCACTCTGTGCTGTTCAAGGAGCTGAACCTGACAAATGAAGCAATCAGCACCTTGGACAGCGGTCTGTTTACAAGTGCATGTGACTGCTACAGATCGTGCTTCAACACCATAAAACCCCCTCCACTAAATGTATCACTTTGTCTCTTTCCACAGTTGTCTGTGTGACTGCAGCAGTTGTTGGAGGAATAAAAATATTATGAGCCTCAGAAAACTGGTCTCACTGGCAGCAATGCCTGGCAGGAGATTCCATCTTTTTGTAGAGGTATCTGAAACAGAGAAGATGGTAATAGCAGATCAACTGCAATTGCGCCATCACTGCATCTGTAAGAGGATTTACAGATGTTTCTACATCATGGATATAATTCTCTTCTCTATATATATGCTTCCCCTTGGTGATATCATGAGGAAATACTCTGTTAATTTTCACTGCTACGCTGATGATACACAGCTTTATGTATCACTGAAGCCAGGTGAGACAAACCACTTAGACAAACTAGATGCCTGTTTAAAGGACATCAGAACCTGGATGGCCAGAATTTTTTTTCTTCTTAACTCAGACAAGACAGAGATTATTGTGCTGGGCCCTCGACACCTTAGAGAATCCTTTTCTAGTGATTTAACTGCCATAGATGGCATTAGCCTGGCACCAAGCACAACTGTTAGAAATCTAGGGTTTCTGTTTGATCAGGATTTATCCTTTAACTCTCACATAAAGCAAATTTCAAAAACAGCCTTTTTTCATCATCGTAACATCGCTAAAATCAGGCCTATCCTGTCCCAGAGCGATGCTGAAAAGCTAGCTCATGCTATTGTTACCTCTAGACTGGACTATTGTAATTCTCTGCTTTCAAGCTGTCCCAGCAAGTCACTTAAGACGCTTCAGCTGGTCCAAAATGCTGGCTTGTCTTCCCATTAAATATAGAATAGAATTCAAGATTCTTCTTCTCACCTATAAAGCTCTCAGTGGACAGGCACCAGTCTATCTTAAAAAACATGTAGTGCCGTACAACCCCTCTAGAACATTGCGCTCCCAAAATGCTGGCCTACTTGTGGTACCATCAATCTCTAAAAGTAGTATGGGAGGTAGAGCCTTCAGTTATCAGGCTCCTCTTCTCTGGAACAATTTACTGACCACAGTTCGGGAGTCTGACACTCTCTCTACCTTTAAGGTTAGACTGAAAACATTCCTCTTTGATAAAGCTTTCAGTTAGGGACCAGCTTATAGTTATAAATTAGTTCATAAATTAGACTCATAGTTTAGATGCAATAGGCTTAGACTGCCAGGGGGGAGTCTGGCACAATGGGCTCTCTCTCTCTCTCTCTCTCCACATCTGCTTTTGCCCCTTTTGTTTGCTCCTGTACTTGTCTCTGGCTCTTGTCTTGTAGGTGGCCTGGGATCCTTGGTGGAGACTGTCTGCTGCTGTGGAGTCACGAAGCCTCAGAACTACAATTATAAACATGACACATAGTTGGCCATTTTATTAGGAACACTCCATTCCCATTATCATTATAGCTGTTCATGTAGATATTAGCATGATCTCCATATACATGATCGATACATCTACAGTATCTAATTTTTACTACACATAGGCATGAGGTCCCTCTTGAAAATGGGATGTCACATCTCAAGAGGCCTTTAATACATTTATATTTAATGGAGACAAATATGGTAGGGACGCACTTGTGGTCTGGGCATCCATGAGTTCGTCACTACCATAAAGTCTTATTTTCAGTAAGAATATCATTGCTTATACTCACCACAACCATTCAGACATGAGGACCCTCCTGAAAATGAGATGGAGTATCTCAAGAGGCTACCCTCTAATAAATCAGATGACAGGTCGCTGGTTCATGAACCTGTCCCTAACTTTAGTTTTTATTCTAGTCCACTTGTCTCCTCTTACCTCCCTTCCTTCGCCCACACACCCATCACAGCATCGTGTGGATTTGCTGTTCATCATGAGACTGGGATCCACATTCAAGATTTCCTGCTGCTTAACAGAAGGTTTTTTCTTGAGCCATGATGGAGGGATTCATGACTGGCTATATGGATTAATGTTGGTGTTGGGTGTATATATTTGTATATGTATGTATATGTGTATTTTTATATGTATCTTTGCATATATGTGTATCCATAAAATGAAGAGCTTTATGCTCTATTGTAAAGTGTCTTGAGATAACACTTGTTATGAATTGGCGCTATACAAATAAAGATTGATTGATTGATTGATTGATAATTCAAAATGAAATAAACTATAAAACAGCTATAATACATTACTTTTGTATATAATGGCTTATATAAATTGTCAATAAAATACATGATAAAACAGCTAAAATAAATGATAAAACAGTTAAATTATCAAAAAGCTAAAAGAAATTATAAAACTTAAGGAGGTTCTGAGCTTGTTGGAGAATGATGTCCTGCATGATACATCCCTATCTGCTCTGGATTTTTGTTTTTGTTTGTTTGTTTTTCCTCTTTATTTGTCCCCTGATGTTTTTGTTTTTGGAGTGTTGTCTGGATGCTGAACATAAGGGGTACCTAATGTTTTGGCAACTTATTCTGTGGCTCTTTTCCACACTCTCTGTATATTATTAATCATTATTATGAACATATTTAATTAATAAAACTGTTAAATATAAACAGCATCAATGAAATAATTATCTATAATTAACTTCAACAGTAGAATATAATGAGTCACTACAGAGTTAGTAAGTGTAAATTTAGTAAACTTAAATGTTTTTATTTATTCTTCAAACTTTGTTCAAACTTTGCTAGTGTCTGTTGTCCTGTTCAGTTCTTTTCGATTTTTAACATGTTTCATGTAAATAAATAATACTTTGTTTGAAAAGTGATTATTGATAAAAAACAACATAAATTGTATTTCTCTTTTCTCAGTTTAATTTTGAAATAAAAAAGTAAATAACTGTATTAATCAGTATAATACACAAATTGATCAGTGCATAACTACTGTATATTTACATGTGTTATGGTTTGTCACTTTATATCTGTAACAGTTTGATATAAAGATTGAACTAAACATTTAAAAATAATGTAGTTTAAAAAATCAATGTAATAAAACTATCTAAGAATATAAATATATTCATTAGTTTAATAAATGCATTCATCTAACTGATGATAAATGCATCAGTTAGATGAATGAGTTCTCCTGTTTTAGAAAAAAATCAGAAAGTTTGTATTCAACAGGTGAATGAAATATTTTACCTGATACATTTATTTATCATTATAACATGTAAATTGATAAAACTCAATTTTATATAATTTCAACAGTAATAATTTCAGTCTGTTTTTGTTCGGAACAATCAGCTGTTCATTGGTGACATCAGCTGACTGATGATCAGCTGTTTTCTGTCAGCACAAACAGACGTCTCTTCAGGGGACGCTGCAGAGGACAAGACGTCTCAGGTCTTTGAGTCCTCTGCAGGTTTGGACTCCAGAGGACACAGAGACATTGAACCAAGCCAGACCCTGAACCCAGGATAGAGGAGCTCAGTGAATGTGATCTTTGTGGTGTGGAGGTGGATCAGTTCATCAGAGGAGACTTCATAGAAGGACAGAGATCCAGCAGGACAGTCCACATACACCCCTACTCTACCAGAGGATGAAGAGGAGGAGATGAATGTTACGCTTTTATTATGAAGGACAGAGTAACCACGACCAGAGCATCTCAGACTCCAGGAATGATCATTACGTCCAAACAAACATTCATAACCACCTCCTGTCCTCCTGATTCTTCTGTAACTCACTGATACAAAAACATCTCCTCTCCATTGGACCTCCCAGTAACAGCGACCGCTCAGAGCAGACCTGCACAGCAGCTGAGGATCATCAAATCTGTCTGGATGATCAGGATATGACTGAAGGTCTCTCATATATGTCACCGTCTCGTTGTCTTTAGAAAGTCTGAGTCTTCTGCTCACTGTGTTTGTGTCCACCTCCAGCTCACAGGCATCTGATGGAGAGAAAGAGAAACATCACAGCAGCAGGTCATCATCTGATCATCTACAATCATCTGAGCTGACGCTCCATCAGCCTGAGGGTTCAGAGTCAGCTCTGATGGTTTTAGCTTTTATCTCTGCTGAGTCGTTTTGATTTCTGTGTTTGTGGCTCCATAGTCTACGTTCAGTTTTTCTACGCGTTCTCTCTGATTGGACAGCAGCTGAGTCATGTGAGGACAAAGCTTCATGTTTAATCTGTCAGATATTCCAGGATTTAAAGCAGCAGCTCAGAGTTTCAGAGGACATTGTGATCACCAAACTGCATTTTCGTCGGGCAGCAGTATGGATTTAACAGGATGATCCAAAACAACAAGTTTGTTCACAAAAAGAAAGGCAATGAAGCAAAAGCACCAGGTAAAGCGCACTGCCAATGTCCCTCCTCCCGAACTGGAGCCCGGCGCTGCCTCCGAAAGCGAAGCAGTCAGATTCCGGCTTCTCCACAGATGTGTCCATCCCGTCTTCACTTCTTGAAGTTAAATCAGCATGGAACACCCTGGAAAACAAAGCCTACTCCTCCGCTTGCCATGTCAGCAACCCGGGTCCTCTTCCACGTCCCTCACTACTGTTGCTTTGCTCCCGGATGATGTCATGCTCCTGCCATGGGTTCTTGGTTTCTGCCTCCTGCTGCTGCCATTCCTGATTCTCTAAGGAGTCAAATCTTTTCAGGTAATCTCATTTCCATAATCTTTAACATCTGACACAATGATTGAATTACAAGTCTACTTCAGGGACTGAAATATATCATCTGCTTGTGTCATTATTTATTTATTTTAATCATATATTATTTTCTCTTTAATTTATTCATCTGAGAGGTAATGGGGAATCATCATAGACTGAATAACATTATAAAACTTTGCTCTTATCTCGATAGGCCATAATATTAATCTGGTTAAGATTCTGTTGTGTGGTACTGAATTTTCAGACAAAGTTTATGTGGATTTGTAGACTTGTCAGTAGTTCGAAATCAGAATCGGAAATCAGAATTAGGAATACTTATTAATCCCCAAGGGAAAATTTGGTTGTTTCAGTTGCTCTTACACACACACGACAGCAGTTAGAAATATCGGATGAAGACATTAGAATAGAGGAGCATTAAGTTCTAATACTATTAACATTTTTTTTTTTTTTTTTTTTTTTTTTTTTTTTTTTTTGTTTGTTTGTTTGTTTGTTTGTTTTGTTCTTTATGTTCTTGACTAAATATATGATGTTAATAATGTCTACACAGGCTCTCCCTAAATATGAATATAATGTAAATACAACCGAAATGTTCTATTTTATGATCATGTCTGTAGGGAGGGAAGGGGATTTATCTAAAGAGAAAAAAAAAAAAAAAAAGGGTGCTGCATCAAAGAAGAAGAATGAACACTGGAGAAGGACAATGAGAGAAGACTGAAACAAGGACTATGTCAAAGAGAAAGAACACTATAAGGAAAAAGTACGGAAAATAAGGATATAGACAGCAATCTGAAGTTTCCGTAAGATGAAACTATGTTAAAAATGAAAAGCTTATACTTCTGTTCTGCAACATGGGAGTGACATGAATATTTGAATGTCTGCTTGAATGCAATACTCTGAAAATAAAAAAAAAAAAAGAATAGAGGAGCATTAATTAAACTGAAATAAAACAGAATTAAAATAAAATAAATTATAATAAATACAACCAAAATTAAAATAAAGGGTTGTAACATGAAGATCCTTTAATCAATATCAACTTCCTAATGAAAAATTAAATAAATAAATATATAATAAATAAATAAATAAAAGCAACAATAAAGTTAAAATGAGACTCTGAATGAGATGGTGGTCTAAATAGTATTAACAATTAATAATATCTGCACCACAGATGTAAAGTTAAAGCTAAGGATAGTGATCCAAGACTGTTCAAGTTCCTTACTCTGGCAGAATTTAACATGGCCTTTGGTGTGATAGAGACACTATTTTTAAGTATTTCTGTAACACAGAGAGGAATTTGTCACCTACTTAGCCACAATTTAAGATCTTCCCTACAGTGTTTCTCTTTTAAGGGTGCCACAATCTGTTTCTGCCACAGCAACCATGTATATCACGAAATTCAATCAGAGGCTAAATTAGTCTTTCATTGACTTAATCCTTATTAGCAGACATTTTACCAGGCATAAAACCCTAGCCTGCCCCATCTGCGGCTCCTTCACCCACATGACCTCCCTCTGTCCGAGAACTGCATTGCAAGAACTGTCAGCTCCTAAACCTCAAACAAATCCATTGCACAGCAATAAGGCTCCATCCGGCAAAATTGAGGAAATAAACATTAAGCATCATTCAACTTTAGTGAATGTGCCAGCTCTTTCCTGAGTTCTTTCTGATCACCTGAGGAGGTTTTGTGAACTATTTCATCACCGGTCTAGTCCAAGGTCTCCTAACAGACCTGTGTTGGCTCCAAAAAAAAAAAAAAAAATTAATTAAGAAATAAATAACCCATGCAAAAACATATTTAGTCAGCGCTGCTAGATCCAGCAATAGTGGACAGTCTTCTTTCAAAAATAGTTTCTAAAGGCTACATGGTTGGTCCTTTCTCAAAATCCTCCTCCATTTTCAGGGTGAGCCCTATGGGGTCGCGACAAGAAAATACTCACTCTAAAACATCTCACTATACATCTCTCAGCTCCTCAGGATTCCTCAGTCCCAAGTATAAACAGCCTAATTCCACCTGAGTCATTCTCTTTGAACTAAACTTCTGTAGATAACACTGTGCAAATGATTAATCAGCTGGGGCTGGTGCATGGTTGGGGGAAGCAGATATTACAGATGCCTTCAAGGTCATTCCACTCCACTCCTCTCAGTAGCATCTTTTTGGCATTAAGTGGCATTCAAAGTTTATTTCTATGTTATGTTGACCTTTCGTTGTCTTTGTAGCCCTCACATTTTACATCCTACCAGAGGCTCTATGCTGGATTCTGTACAACATGTTCAAACTCCTTTTGATCTGTTCCATCAGCCCACAGTCAAAAAAATAAATAAATACATAAAAATGAATAAAGACATGAAATACATGGATACATGAATAAAGAAATACAATAAAAAATATATAATAATAGCAGTAAAAAATAGAATAATGATAATAAAAAAATAAAAAATAAGTAAATTAATTAATTAAAAAATAATGAAAAAATAAAAACAAATTAATAAATAAACATAAAATAAAATAAAAATAAAATAAATAACAAATAGATAATATTTAAATATATAAATAAAATAAAATAAAATAGAAGACAGAAAATAGTAATATAAAACTAAAATGAATGAATGAATTAATTAATTAATAATAAAATAAATTAATCAATACAAATAAATAATAATAATAATAATAATAATAATAATAATAAAACATCTTAAAGACACAACAGTTTTAGATGAACGCTGTTGTTCAGATCTGCGGTTTGGTCTTTGCATGGCGATGAATGAAATAGCATTTCTTTCTTTAGAAAAACTCTCTCGTATTTTATACTGATGCTGCTCTATCTGTCAGTTTTGGGGGTTTCTATAATGAGTGGTTTGTAGATGTCTGGCAAACAAAATACTGACCCTCAAGGATCCTAAATCCACCGCCCTCTATGAGCTTTACCCAGTAGTGTTGCTTCCTCTCAACCAGGTTTAACTTTAATCCACAGCATCGTCTCAGCTTTTCAGATTTGAAATAAGAAAAGCACATGTATGACTTATCCTTGAAGCACTTCTATCTGGCAGATCTCACCAAGGCACTCATATAAAATTGCAAAACGTAAAACTTTGTAGACACAAACCAGACATAAACCACCATGGTCTTTAGTATGGACCAGAGAAGAAGACCCGAGCTAATGATGCACAGATGTGACCCCGTGGTCAAACATGTGGTCCATTAAAGCTCCTGAAATATAACTTCATTCTTCCCTTCAGTCTCCAACCTGGTTGCTCAGAGTGAACTCTGCTCCTCCTTAGAAACCTTCATCAAACACCTGAGAAGGATCTCTGTCCTCCATCTCAGGAGCAGAGCTAAACCTAGGACACACACATACAAGGACATCATCACAGAGCCGTACATTAGGGGAATCACAGAACCAATACAATGAGCAATAAAGAAACAGAACATTGGAACAATCATCAAACCTCACACAAAACTAAGGCAGTTACACGTACACCCCAAGGACAGAATACACCCGGACAATAAATGCAATGTCATCTACAACATACCATGACAATTAATGCAATGTCATCTACAACATACCATGCAAAACATGCAACAAATCATAAATTGGGGAGACGGGGAGATCTTTCAGAACAAGAAGAAAAGAACATCAAAAGGAGTGCGAAAAACAAACAGCGACATGTCTCACCCGGGCAGAAAAGGAAAAGGCAAACCAGGAAAACTTAAAATCAGCAATATCAGATCACTGCAAACGTGAAAATCACTTAATGGACTGGAACAAATCATCTGTAATCGGATCAGAAAGCAACCATCAACAGGGATGAAGGAGCCTTCCAGCTCTCACACACCTGGGATTCACTTCTCCAGAGGCCGCCAGGCAGCGGGGACGCAGCCGGTGGGAGAGATCACGTGATCAATCTGTCCTGCCAGCTACTCCCGGAAACAGCTGATAAAAAGACACGTCACAGCTGTCAGGATGACAGTTTCTGAAGAAGACGGCAGAGTAACGTTGAAACATGTCAAGGTAACCATTCCATTTTAGTCTTAATAAAAGAACACTAAAAACACTTGAGAGCTAAACCTCACTCACTCCCCTCTCTCTCTCTCAGGAGCAGAAGAACTTGTTCACACCTTTATCTCCTCCAGGCTGGACTACAGCAGTGCTCCTCTCATCAGGATCTCCAGCAAGGACCTCCACAAGCTCCAGAGAGCACAAACCAGCAGTGAGAGGGTCCTGATGAGAGGAACCATGTAGGACATCACACCCATCCTTCAGACTCACCTCTAGCCCCCTGAACATCTCCAGACTGAACCTAAAATCCCTCTGCTCACCCCTCAGGGCATCCATGGACATGCTCCCTCAGACCTGAAGGACCTACACACCCCAGAGACCACCACCAGAAACCTCTGCTCCATAAACACCAAACATCTCCAAACTCCACACTCTGGAGATCAGGCCCTCCAGTCTGCTGCTCCAAAGCTGAGGGACACCCCCCATGACCACCTGAGGCCCCCACAGCCTGCTGAGACCTCTGAAGAAGGACCACAGAGCTTTGTTTTTAGGAGGACATTTCTCTGATCACACCAACACACCATCTCTGCTGATTTTTGTTCCTCATCTTCACTTTGATCATGTGAACTGTTCCTCAGACTAATGACCTCTGACCTTCATGTCTCCATGGTTTATCCTCCTGATGGTGTTTTGTCTCTGGAGCTCTGAGAGAATCCTTCAGATGAAAAGTTCATGAGGAGTAAAAAGTTTACTGATCATCATTAAATCAAAGATTAAAAACACTCACACTTCTTCAGACCAGGTCTCAGTCTGTGTGGTCCACCATGGTCCAACCTGAAGACAGAAACCAAAGCTGGGATCAGTTCTTCATTCATGAGGGTCCTGAGATAGCCTCCCTCTTCCCTCTCCAGCCCAAACCAATAAGGAGGTTTCTACAGAAAACCTTAGTACATAAGTGTGTGCTCATTACCACACAGACATGTGTTTAACAGTCTGTGAGTGTGTGTGTGTGTGTGTGTGGGGCAAGAATTAGATAGGGACACTAGGGACATGTCCCTACAAATATTATGCCACTGTCTGCGGCACTATCTTACCCCTAGGAGGACTCCTCAGTGACACAAAGTGCCTAACAGAGTTTTCTCTTAAAACCTATTCACATCGCTGCTGAGGCTAACTATACTGAGGAATTCAGAGAATTGTTAAGCTAAAAGAAAGGGGCAGAGCTGACTCCGTTGCTATGGATGATGTGTTTCAGGAACCACATGACTTACAACGCCTTCAGTGATTGACTGACAGGGATTGTGTCTTTTTGAGTACTTCCTACATAGAAATCTCTCCATTTCTAGAAAGGTGTCATGTTGGCATATTTAAATAAAGGCCTTTAAATAAAAAATGTGGGCTACTGATTAAACATTAAACTAAGAGTACTGACTAGGCAAGTATGTGTTCTGCTTATTAAAAGCAGCTGTATCTGGTTAAACGATTAGCAGATATACTTATAAGCAGCCATACATATAAGCAGAGTCTCGGTCTTAATGACTGGACCATGGCAGAGAAAACACCCGGCAGAAGAAAGCTTAAACCAAACTGGACACAAGATTAGCTTTTACTCCTTGCCCAATTTGTCCATAAAAGACAAAAACATTTTTTTTTTAAGCATTATCTTTTCTGCTGAGCACTGTGTCAGATAAGAGCTTTGAAAAGACCAATGCATTTCTTTTTTTTTTTTTTCAGCAGTCAGAGATGTATATATGATTGACGAATATGATTAACTGCTACAGTGACCATCACCAGCCCTCCCTGTAGGCTACTCCATCAAATCAAACTTTATTTAACCCCTGATGTGAGCTGAAGGGCCAAACCACAGAGTGAAAGAAGGGGAAACAGTGACAGACAGGATGAGACAAGACAAACAGAAGGGAGGACAAATGTCTGCTGTTACTGATTTGAGATAGCAGTTCAAGTGCTGTGCTAATTTAAGTCCATACAGGAACTACCGGCTGTAAGAAACCAGGGACACCAGAAATGTGGGGTCTTGATAGTAGGGGGAGTGTGGGCCTACATGGATAAGAGATAGAGGAGTGTTCATCACAGGATGTGAGAAGATGAGATAGAGTACCCGACTCAGCATGTTCTGACGGGATCTATCATATCTCTTAGTTAGTCTCGACATGAGCTTGAGTACCTGTATATGCATGCATGTGAGGTGGTCACCAAATACCCAAGTAGTAGTCCAAGCCCAGGGAAAACACGGCCTGGGTGCCCCCCGGGACCCCCCACATGGTCCCCAAACCACCAGGCCCAGGGACAACCCCAGGACCCAAGGGGGCACAGACCTGCCCCCCCACCCATACCAAGGACAGCACCCGGGCCCAGGGCGGCAGCCCCCCCGCAGACAGCACCTGCCCTCCCCAACCACCCGTCCACCCGGCCCCAAGCCACCCCCGCTCCTAGCACCCAGCCATACCTCGCCCCCCCACGGCAGGTCAGAGGCCCCAAGCTCCCCCAGGAGCCAAATCCCCCGGGACCAGACACCTCCCTAGAGGAGGGGCCAAGTAACCCCCGCCCCCAGCACCCAGCCACCCTTGCCCCCCCACAGCAGGTCAGAGGCCCCAAGTTCCCCAGGAGCCAAATGCCCCGGGACCAGACACCTCCCTAAAGGAGGGGCCACGAACCATAGCTTGGCCAGGGCGGGATGTGGGCATGTAGCAGTGGGGTCGAGGTCACGTCCTGCCCCCCAGAAAAGCCAAGGCCATGATAAGCGCCGTAGACAGGTGCCCAAGTGCCTGATGGTGAATTGGTCATTTCAACAACTTTGAGTATCTGTCTTTTTAGAAGCAGATGGAGGAATGAGTTATGAAGTACTATACTAACACAACAGATGTAACAATTGCCATATTTATTACTTATTTTGCATAATATTGGGCTTTTCATTGATCAAGGAGAGTTTTACTTATTTGTTGAACCTTAGTCTTTTATTTTGGTCGTTACACAGCAGCCATTATACTAGGGCTGGACAATTAATCGGATTTTGATTGTGATTTCAATTTCGGCATCTGACAATCATAGAAACATTATAATCGAAGAAAAACGATTAATATGTCAAACAGTGTGGAGTGCCGTGTATGCAAGTTCCTGCACTTCATAGCGCTTCTGGCTTCCACGTGCAGCCACAGCGAGTGTGTGTGACTTATGTGGATCAACAATACTGTATGTGCCACTCGCCATTCTTTAAAGTTGTGTTTAAATCAACGCTGAAGTTTTTAAATAAATGAATAATTGTGTATATTAATTGTGATTTCAATATCACCTAAAATAATCGGGATTCTTATTTTTACCATAATCGTCCAGCCCTACATTATACTATTCCCATATTTGCATTTAAAATGTTTATTAATTTTCTTGCATATTTAGTCATATATACATGTTTAGCATAACAACTTAATGTTACTGAGAGGTTCTTACTGAAAGTACAATTAAGTACAGAATGTTTTGACTTTTTCAGGATCTTAAATTAGTTAGAAACAACACTAACTGTGTTGTTGTAGGTTGGTTTGATAATGCTTTATAATCTCACAAGGTAGTTAGAATTATTGCACTGAATGATATACTGACTTTTGTTATAAGTTTGGTCATTATTTATGTGTGTATATATATATATGAATATATATATATATATATATATATATATATATATATATATATATATATATATATATATATATATATATATATATATATATATATATATATATATATATATATATATATATATATATATATATATATATATATATATATATATATATATATATATATATATATATATACACATACATATGTGCGTGTGTAAACACAATAGTCTTCCCTGCATAACAGCTCAGTTTGTACCCAGAGAGGAACAGGAAAGCACGACCATATTTAGGCCTCAAGTGGAAGCCATTTTGGATCAATTCAGCCATTTTGAGCAAACCATAAAATAATGACTGTAATACCTCACATTTTAACTTAATGGTCAAAAAAGTAAAGGTTGGACTCCATAGGAGTGTATTTATGCTTATAAGAGGAGAAATTACACCTTTGTTATGAAGAATCAAAAGAAGGTGACTATCGAAGTGAGATGGGTGAACCTTCTGGAAGACAGGGGAATCCCCTCCATCAGGCTATATAAAATGCATGCATCAACTTGAGCTTCAGTTTTTTTGGGGCATGGCGACACGAACCACTCCTGTTTGTTATTGTTGACCTAGTGTAACTTTAATAAACGGCGTTTGTCAGACTTGGAATTTGTCTGTGTTCCTGCTTCTTTGACATGCGAGAGCACACATTTGAACTAGACCTTATTTACGCCAGTTTTATCTTAGCTGCCATTTCCACGCAGAAGTTACGAGCCAACTCATTTGATATTTACTGCTGTCTAGGAAGACACAGCAATGGAAACTAGACAATTTCCATGGACGGAAACCACAAGAGGGCCCAGTGCAGCAGGACATGACCACTCCACAACAAGGACACACCAACGCCCAAAATGTCAAAGCAAAAGCCACCACGATGGCGACTGAAGGAAGCCCGAGTACCATCAACACCAAAAACATACACTGGGTGCCTGGGATCCCAACAATCGACAGGACGCCGGCCTGAGGCATCAGTGAGCCGGTGAACCTGTGAGCATAGAGACACAACTTAGGGCCAATGAGGGATCATCAGACACTCGGTGTGCTATTATAACTCAAAAGGTTCCTCGTTGACTCGTACACGGTTTTAATGAACAAAGCTATTGAAAAACTATAAGTCAGCCTGTTGTTTAATTAAAACCCAACACTCCTGAGCAATTCAGCTCTTGTTTTCACCTATTTTTTCTCAATGGTAAATTCATCCTGAGGTATCCCTATTCTCCATGACATACGAGCAATCTGTAAAGAATCATCTCCCAAAGCAGTCTACAGTGACGTTGTTTTCAACCTGAGGGTCGTGGCCCGAAGTGGGTCTCAGGCAAATGTGGCAATTTTGTCTTTAATGTATGGAGGCCTTAAGCAGACAAACATCCATACATTTTATTTTACTCTGTTGTGCTGTATCAAATGCATATTATCTGTTCTCTCAGGATCTCCTTGTATCCTTCTCATCTTAGCACAGACATGAGGATTTTCCTGTGATGAATTTTTGACTTGAGATATCTAGAAAACTACCAACATAAATTTTATGATGAGAAACATCATAAAATATGTGGATGTGTGCTCTCATTATAATTTAAGGTTTCTAACATAAACTATTTTCTTTCATCTAAGGTGAGAACTGCCACAATATTTCATTAAACAAATGGTGGTTGATCTTTTTGAGATTTTAGAACATAGTGAATTTTGAGAGGATCATTGTTTCTCAGAAAAACTGTAAGAGCCATCCCTTCACTCTATGTATTATCTAAAAGTGCCAAATATCAGTATTTCCTTCCACTTCTCAAATTTATTAATGCTAATTTTTTTTTTTACAATTTCAGAAGAAGAATTTACCTTGTTTCACAAACCTGTCATACTGAATATCAGTGATCATCAACTGCTGGTCTTGAGGCCACGTCAGGCACTTAACAGCCTTCTAATTGATGCCCAAATTTTTAACACATTTCTTAAATGTGAAGTTGTCAGTCTCATTTCTAATATAGCAGAATGTGACCATGTATAGATAGATACTTTATATTATATATATACTGTCCTGTAATTCTAGTTCATGTTTCTCAAAATGCATCAGATTGATGTTATTAAATATGAAATATTAAAAATTTCTTCTGGGGGAGCATGGCCCTGGACCACCCTAGAGGGGTCATGGCCTTCTCACCTTTTTCACCCCTGACCTGTTTTCAAGTCTTCATGTTGCAGTATTCAGCAGCAGAAAAACACAACAAAAGCCCAAAGAAAATCATAAAGATAGAGTTTTTTTTCTTTCTTCCCTGAATCAGACCCCAGACTTTCTAATGGGGTCCAGGCTCAGCCCCCAATGTTCTCAGTCCCAAGAAATGCCCCTGCTTTTGTGTCCCAACCAAAGTCAAAACCAAACCTACAACCATGGTCAGAAGACCCTGGTGTCCCATGTCAGGGTCTGAGCTGGTTAGACTCGGGCCCCGTTTCGTTTCGGTGACAAAGTTGTCATCAGAAAATGAAATTTTTTTACGTTATGATTTCAAAAGCACTTGGCATTCATTCTGACACGACGTGAAGACAAACTTTTCACAAACAACAATGCTGAGTGCACGAAGATGGAGGAGTGTTTTGTCTGGAGAGAAGAAGTTGACCTGCTACTGGACGTGGAGTTTAACTACAAAACCCCAAAATGTCAGGAGACTGTTGGCTTGGAGCCATCTTTTTCATCTTCTTTGTTGTTTAATGGCAGTTGGAAAAGCATCTTTGAGGTACATTACCACCACCAACAGGACTGGATGCAACCTTTATAGTCCGGTGGCTTAGTGAAAGGATTGTGCACTTGTGGATAAAAGCGCCATTTTTTGCATGATGATTCCTTAGGATCATTTATTGAATTTTAGATTAGGAGCTCTTGGCAAATATCTATTTTAAGTATCAAATTGCAAGACTTTCAATATCAATGAAATATGTGAAAATCTGCCTAGTGTTTTTCAGACAATATGCATCATAAAGTGATCAAATTACTTCCAAATGTGATAAAGTTGACTTACTTTGATATTATTAAAGTCACAGAATATGATTTTTTTATCAATAACATCTTTATTGCCTGATGAATAAAAATGAATGTACATCACGGTGTGAAAACATGTTATAGAGCTGTGCATTCTGACTACCTGTCACAATTGCTCAGTCCCAGAGAGATGGCAGTGCATTATGAGTAATTCATCACAAAAAATAAGAGAAAAAAAGCAGAACATAGGTATAAGAAACATAAAAATAGTTTGTTTGGATAATAAGAAAACAAAAAATGCAATACAATACTCTTTGTGAAAGATAATAAAGACATATGTGGAAAAATACAGCAGTAAATTAATTTGATAATTTCTTTAGAGAAGTGGCTCCTATTCTCGCAAATAGATTAATAAAACAAATCCAAAATCAACAGAAAATGAGGCTGAGGGCCACTAAATCAGAGACAATGTTAACAGTAGTTTTTTTTTTTTTTGGTAAAGCAGAGAAGGTAGACATACTGAAAACTGTAAAAAATGAACAAGTAAGGGTTCAATTGACTGTGAATGCATTGACATGATACTGATAATAATAAAATTTGCTATTGAACCAATTCCATATAAATGTAATCTTCCCTTTTCCTGATGAGCTGAAAACTGTCAATGTGATTCCACTTCATAAGAGAGGAGATTAACATAGTTTTTTTCAACTCCAGACCAGAATATTTGCTTCTACAATTTTCAAAACACTTAGAAAAATATTTGTTTATTAATTTTATTTTTATGAATTTTTTGATAGATTTTTTTGCAGATGATACTATCTGCAAAAAATAAAAACAAATACTGGATGTGGTCAAAATAGAATTAATAAAATAAAAGAATGGTCTGATATGTATCAATAAATATTGAATCTTAAAAATACATACTTTATGGTTTTTAGCAATAAAGGGAAAAACCTAAATGCTCCAATACACACCACCTGGCTAAAAAAAAACAAATAACCATTTGAATTTAACTAAACAGACAGGAACTAGCCTCCTATTGGATAAGTACTGCATAAGTGATTATTTTCAGCTGGAGACATGCTATTCAGCCCCAGCTGATGTAATGAGTAGCTTCTCATTTCCTATACCATGTCAAAGACACATCCTGTGGTCATGAAAAGATGTTAGTCTGTTTAAGAAGGGTCAAATCATTGGCATCAAGCAGAGAAAACATCTAAGGAGATTGAAGAAACTACTAAAACTGGGTTAAGAACTGTCCAACACATTATTAAAACTGGAAGAATAGTGGGGAACCATCGTCTTCAAGGAAGAAATGTGGTCAGAATAAAATCCTGAATGATGGGGATCGGTGCATCACTTAAATGTTTGGCCAAATCAAATCAAAGAAAAACAACAGTAGAACTCAGGGGTGAGTTTAATAGTGAAAGTAAGAGCATTTCCAAACAGTACGGTAGAGCTGCAGGCAGTGCACGTACCTCACAGCAAAAAGGCACCTGGTTCAATCCCTAGGTCGGTCAGGGCCTTTCTGTGTGAAGTTTGCATGTTTGCATGAATGAGGCATGGATTGGGACTGAACAGCTGTGTAGCCTTGAGAAAACCACTAATCAGTAAGGCTAAGCAGAAAAAAGGCTTCAGTTTGCTAAAGAACATAGAGATTGGACTGTGGAGGACTGGAAGAAGGTCATGTGGTCTGATGAGTCCAGATTGACCCTGTTCCAGAGTGATGGGAGCATCAGGGTAAGAAGAGAGGCAGGTGAAGTGATGCACCCATCATGCCTAGTGCCTACTGTCCAAGCCTGTGGGGGCAGTGCTGTGGTCTGGGGCTGCTTCAGTTGGTCAGGTCGAGGTTCAGCAGCATTATGGCCAAAAGAATGAGCTCAGCTGACACCTGAATTTACTGAAGGACCAGGTTATTCCATCAGTGGGGTTTTTCTTCCCTAATGTCACAGGCACATTCAGAGAAGACAATGCCAGGATTCATGGGGCTCAGATTGTAAAAGAGAGGTTCAGGAAGCATGAGGCATCATTTTCACACATGGGTTGGCCCCCGTAGAGTCCAGACCTTAACTCCATTGAGAATCTTTGGGATGTGCCAGAGAAGGCTTTCGGTAGTGGTCAGACTCCATCATCAATACAATTTCTTGGTGAAAAACTAATGCAACACTGGATGGAAATAAATCTGTGACACTGCTGAAGCTTATCAAAACAATGCCACAGCAAATGTGTGCTGTAATCAACGCTATAGGTGGATCAACAAAATATTAGAGTAAGTGGCCTTTTGTTTCGTGGCAACTGTTTTTTTGGCCAGTTAGTGTTTGTTGGTGGTGTTGAAATTCACAAAGTAAATTAAATGTTTATTTAAGGAGTCATGATTGTTCAACATCTTGCTCTGTTTTTGATATATTAATATTAAATATGAAATATCAAAAATCAGAGTGGAGGGCTCATTAAATGATCCATCAGAGCAATTAGTAGAAGTCGCATAAAGATAGAACAAAGCAATTATTTACAAAGTCAAACTTGTTAAAATTGTATGCATAAGTGGTTTTCAGCATTATTCTATTTGTGTTTAATGCTCTTAAGAAAACTTGACCAACAACCAAACAGAAAAGGTTTAAAAAAAAATAGTCAGTATAACTTAAACAGAGCAGAGATCTTTAAAAAGTCCAGGTGTAGGACCAAACAGTTCAGCTTATTTTATTAACGGCCATCTGAATGTATGAAGACACAGTATTTGTTTATTTGAATAGCTTGATATTTAAATTTTAAACAAAAAAGAGGGAATTCAATACATTTTTCTCTCTATTTTTAAATTCCGCCCATACTTTGCAGGACCTTACGGAAGATGTACAGGTACCAGGTGTCTTGGTACTCTATTTTACACATCATTGGGGGGGGGGGGGGTTTAATAATCAGAGGATCAATTAAAATCAGTTGTAAGTACTTTGGACAAAAAAGACAAAAAAAGAACAATTAATCATCAATGTTCTTCTTATGACTCACAGAACTCTTACTTTTACAATGAAAAACAACTTTGGTGTTTTATATGGATATTTTCAATATCTGTGTTGGGCTCTTCAGCTAAAATCGTTTAGTTGGTCTTAAAGAAGCCTCACACAAAGTTTGGCACTTTTCTCCACATGTGCACAATCCACCCAAAAATGTGCGCTAAGCCTCTGGACTATTATCTTTTAGTGTACTGCATATGTGCCACACTTGTTTTCTTCTTCACTTTATTTAAAGAGCGGACAGGCTTCTTTCAGGAAGGAAGTCTTATTGATGAAGCTGCTCTGTGATGATTATTATGTCAAACTTTAGACCATGTGGTCTTTCAATCCATGATGGTGACAAAGAGAGAGAGAGAGCTGCACACTGAGGTAAGGGGGCGAGTGAGGGTGAGGGAGGGGTTACACTCTGACGTGAATGGGCTAAAAACTTTAATAAGTAATGTGTGAGGGTGAAACTCAGTTAATCAGTGAACTGCTCAGCCACTCTGCAGACTGTTTCTTTCGTCTGCAATCAGATTACTTTTCAGATCTGCTCCAGTTAAAGACCCCGCTCCATCCAATGATGTTAAAACTTACCCATCAGATAAACCTCCTCTCTGACTTATGTCTGTTAAATCATAAATGTGCTTTTGTTAACTTTAAAATCAATTACAAATAAAATAACAAATAAATCAGTGTGTGCAGTGACAGTCTGACCCCCCGTTCAAACTCAAATGAGTCTCCAGTCTCTCTCTGCAGCCCTGACGTCTCTGACTCTCATTAATTTCACTTTTCAGACTGCTGAACATCAACATGTGATTCTTTCTTCTTCTATGGTGACAATGTACCTCAGGATGTTCAGTCTGCAGCGTGGATCCTCCCGTCGAGCAGACAGCAGCTTCTCTCCTCGTTCTCCTGGATGATTGTAGCTCAGGTCCAGCTCTGTCAGAGAGGACGAGCTTAGAGCAGAGTCCAGAGACACACAGCCCTCCTCTGAGACCAGACAGCCTGACAGACTGCAGACAGACGGACAGACAGACAGACAGGCAGGCAGGTAAATCCACAGTTTGACATCACAGTATCAGGTCCAGAATGAAGGAGTGTCTGTGGAATTTTCAGTCTATAATGTAAGGTGGGAGGAGGAGCCTTTAATCGTCAGGAACAATAAAGTCCTCCATTAGTCCAGGTCCAAGAGGAAGACTTCCTATCTTTGAGCAGGCCAAAAAAACTCTTTTTATGATAAAGCTTAAACAAGATCAACTACAGAGGCTTATTTAGACTTAGACTCCTCAGGGACTAGGCTGATGACCACAGATTTAAACAACTCTGTCCTAGTTTGGAGATAGTGTATAAAAAATGAATGATCTGGATGTGTCACTGGTTGAGGGGTTGATCATCTCAAAGACTCTGGCCTGATTTGGTCTAACAGCTTTGACCCTCCCGAAAGGCCTCAGAGCTGTTGTTCTTTCCCTGTAGAGTTTTTAGAAGAACCTGATCCACCCTGATGTTAGCCATATCTCCTCTGACCTTTAACCTTCAGAGAGACTGTGAGGATCATGAGAGTCTCCTTCCTGAATATCTTCTGTTTCATGACTAAGGTCCTCAGTCTGTTTAGTGCATATTTGTTGAAGGTGTATAGCAGCAAATATGATTGGCAGAGCATTGGTTTTAATTTTCACATCTTTATGTTTACCTGAGAGTCTCCAGTCTGCAGTTTGGACTCTTCAGTCCAGCTGATAGCTCCATCACTCCTGAATCCTGCAGGTCATTGTTACTCAGGTCAAGGTCTCCCAGACCAGAGGACTGTGAGCTGAAGACTGAAGAAAGAGTTCCACAGCTTCTCTCTGACAGTCTACATCCACTCAGACTGAAAAGGGTCGCAACAACCTCATAAATTAAAGAAAGTTCCTTTAATCAGAAGATTTTCCTCCTCTGTCATAGCCCTGATTATACATCCTGGTGTTTAAAGTCTGTATAAACCAAAAACAAATGTGTGTTTTAATTTTTTTATGCCAATGAGCCAAATTTGAAAGATTAAAAATATTGCTAAGAACATAAAATTAGGTCTCAAAATCATGCAAAAACAAGCACTTCTCTCTACTGTAAAAGGCTGGGGTCAGTTAGAGGCGCTGGAACCACGCCCATATCTGGGAGGGGAGGGGAGCTGCCTCTGTCTGCTGTACAAGTTCATAATCTACAGCAACAATGGAAGTTGGCACTGTAAGACCCTCTTTTTATTAGCTGGAAAGGCATTGTTACAGAACTGACATCACTAGTAGACTTTTTGTAGACATGTGTTACTCACAGAACAGAAAGGCCCTGTATCTTCCAGAATATGATGCATTAATATTGATATAAATATACAAAAGCATGAGCAGATTCATGCAGCACAGACAGTAGAGGTAAGATCGGGCCTAAAAAATCCAGCCCGACCCGACCCGACCCAGGCCCGCGGGTATAAAGCCGAGCCCGATCAATAAACTCGATTTGCAGGCCCAAGCCCGAAAAAACCCGAAATTTTATATTTTATTTGTGAGGACTCAGGAGGAGGAGAAAAGGGAGGGGATGCATCAGTCAGTCCCGGACAGAGCACTGCTCCAGTGATCACGTTTGTGACGATGCCTGTGCATAATGATAACAAATTAAAGCCTGTCTTTTGTAACGAATTCTCCCAGTTAAACAAGACTGTAAGACGCATATTCAATAAACATTTGTATCTTTTATATTTGTGTGTCTGTTCTATCAGGTGTGATAGTTCATGCTTCATTTCGTTCACAAAATGCAGTAGCCCATTTGACATTTTTTTTTATTTCTTCGCGTTGGCAGAAACAAACGCAAGTTTTCTTAATGTTAAAATAATCTACATATTTTTATGATCATTATAAATGCATTTACACAATGAAATAACGCTGGAAAAGTTTGTTAAAGATATTTCTGTGTGTGATATTGTGCTCACATGGGCGCGCCTCTCTGACATGGTGAGGAGCAGCAGCAGGAGCAGGTCTCTTATGGAGCCATAACAGTGACAGTAAGAACTGGCATTGAAAAAGAAACTTGGTATTGAAGAAAAACTTGCATTGTCACTGAAAAAACTATTGGCATTGTAAAATGTTGAATTGAAAAATAAAATGCAGACACTAAGAAATATATTTTTTTAAATACTTTTTCTTTTATGTTGTTTTTCAATGCCAATGTTCTGATTTTCTTTATATTTTCTGTTTTTTTTTCAGCTTCAACAGGTTTTCAGTTTCAACTTTCTGGTTTTCAGTTACAATGTTTTTTTTTTCAAGTTTCAATTACTGGCACTGTTTTGACGTGAGGGGAGTGGAGAGGGGGGAACGCGAGCACGGCTTCCAGGCTTTGAGGGGAGGAGAGCGCCCTCTGTCGGCGTACAGTAACCTGCTCTCCCTGCAGCTGTGATCGGATATTTTTCAATCATTTTATATTTAAAATCACTTTATGCTTCATGTCTTGCTAAGTTAGCAAACATGCTAACGTTCACTAAGCTCGCTCATGTTAAAGTGCTTTGGATTTACTACAGAACATGGATGAATAATAAAACAGAAGCATTGACACTGACAGGAGGGAGTCTTCATCACCTCCAAAACCACCACTACTACATCTCACTATCCTCTGAGCACACACACACACACATATTTATAAATATATATATATATATGTAGTCCAGTTTGGTGTCACTGCAATCAAAAAGAGGGTACTTATTACAATTTTTTAGTCATTACCGATTAATGAATAATAATGTAATATACATATATATATATATATATATATATATATATATATATATATATATATATATATATATATATATATATATATATATATATATATATATATATATATATATATATATATATATATATATATATATATGTGTGTGTGTGTGTGTGTGTGTGTGTGTGTGTATATATATATATATAAAAAATATATATATATATATACATATACACACACACACATATATATATATATATATATATATACACATACAGATATATATATATATATATATATATATATATACATATATATATATACATGTATATATAAAATTAAACTGAAACGTATTTCTCTAAATCTGTATCATCAGGCTCAGTTTGGCATTACAGTCATAAACAGTTAATCTATTACAGTTTCTATCATACTTACCTGTTAATGACTCTACATCAATATTTGAAAAGTCAAATGAATGACATTAAAATGTATTTATTGTACTGAATGTGAATTAATGTGAAATGAAATATAATAAATAATATTGACTGTTTTTGTTGACTGTAGTGTCCACAGTCAACACAACTATACTACAGCTCCCATTTAAAAGAAATACATTTGAATGTCATTCATTTGACTTTTCAAATATTGATGTAGAGTCATGTTAATAGAACAAAAATTAATAACTACTTATAATAATAAAACTGATGATTAATCATCTTCTTGTTTACACAACAGCTCTAGATTTTGAGAAATATGTTTCAATTTAATTGTACATAGATTTAAATACATATATCTAATATATTATACATTATTAATCATTAAATAATTATATAAAAAACTGTAATAAGTAGTGACTTTATAATAAGTAATAAGTAGTGACTTTATATGTCATATTTACAAGGATATATATATATATATATATATATATATATATATATATATATATATATATATATACATATATATATATATATATATATATATATATATATATATATATATATATATATATATATATATATATATATATATATATATATTTTACCCTTTTTTGATTGCAGTGACATATACTGACTACATATATATATATATATATTTATAAATATGTGTGTGTGTGTGTGCTCAGAGGATAGTGAGATGTAGTAGTGGTGGTTTTGGAGGTGATGAAGACTCCTCCTGTCAGTGTCAATGCTTCTGTTTTATTATTCATCCATGTTCTGTAGTAAATCCAAAGCACTTTAACATGAGCGAGCTTAGTGAACGTTAGCATGTTTGCTAACTTAGCAAGACATGAAGCATAAAGTGATTTTAAATATAAAATGATTGAAAAATATCCGATCACAGCTGCAGGGAGAGCAGGTTACTGTACGCCGACAGAGGGCGCTCTCCTCCCCTCAAAGCCTGGAAGTGCTCGCGTTCCTCCCACCTCTCCACTCCCCTCACGTCAAAACAGTGCCAGTAATTGAAACTTGTAAAAAAAGACATTGTAACTGAAAACCAGAAAGTTGAAACTGAAAACCTGTTGAAGCTGAAAAAAAAACAGAAAATATAAAGAAAATCAGAACATTGGCATTGAAAAACAACATAAAACAAAAAGTATTTAAAAAAATATATTTCTTAGTGTCTGCATTTTATTTACAATGCCAATAGTTTTTTCAGTGACAATTCAACATTTTACAATGCCAATAGTTTTTTCAGTGACAATTCAACATTTTACAATGCCAATAGTTTTTTCAGTGACAATTCAACATTTTACAATGCCAATAGTTTTTTCAGTGACAATGCAAGTTTTTCTTCAATACCAAGTTTCTTTTTCAATGCCAATTCTTACTGTCACTGTTATGGCTCCATAGTCTCTGGGCTTCATTGTAGATCACAAGGAAGGGCATCTGAGATACACGGGGTAAAACCTCCAGAGCGCAGCAGGTTCACTAAAGTCTTCGTTACCAAAGGCGGAAACAAACAGACCTTAAAAATCCTCCGCTGACTGCGCGCACGGATGAATCCATTCATACATGCTTCTGGACCGGCTGCTGTTTGCAGAAGTCAGACCTGCTGAGGTAGGTGGTCCAGGGCAGTCACTCATCTCGGTGTAAAGTGCGTATTGTGCGGGAGTTCAGTCTCGGGTCTCCTCTTGAACATCTGGCACTGAGCGCTGCGCAAAGTGGGCGCGTGTCCCAGGCCGTGTTTGGTTATTGCAGACTTCAGTCAGCAATGGCTCGTGAAACAGGTGCCACTGCCTCTGGTTGAAAAAGCGGCGCCCTAAAGCTTTCTAGTATGTTTTTGACTGTGAGTGTGTACGGTCGGGAAGGTAAAGGGACAGGAGGAGAAGAATACATAATATATAAATGTATATTTATTAAAAAAAAGTTGGCGAGAGGAGGGGCCAGGCCCGACCCGACCCTACCCGAACGTAATAATTGACACTTTGGGCTCGACGCAGCCCGAATCTCGGGCCGGGTCGGGCTCGGGCTCGGGTTTAAGATCTTACCTCTAACAGACAGTAATCCAAAAAAACTATATAATTTTGAAAGGCTGACATTTTACAGCAATGATTCCTCTTAGTAATACTTTCTTCATCCTGTTACTTTTCTTTACTTTATTACCACAGTGTCCCAATTTACTAAATCTGCAATTTTTAATCAATTGTGAGTACCAGATGTGAAGTAGCTTTAGTTTCTAAGTAACTAAAACATGTATGCTGCATGCGAAATGGAGCAAAGCGTTAGTTCAGACAGGCACGGAGTCAATCTGCTTGGCCGAGTTCTCACTCATATGCATATGGGGTGGCCTATCGCGCAGTCTCAGGTCGGATGATCGGTCTCCCCTCCCAGCCAGATCAGCTGATCTATTTGGCGCGTTATTTAAACTGCCCCAGTCTACCTGAGTGTCTGGCTGTCATCTGCACGCTGCTCAAAAACCCCACCTCCTCCCCAGCTCCTCTTTCGTGTTCTGACTTACCAATGTCAATGTTTTCATTAATGCTTGCTCTGTTCCGGGGGTTCTTGCTGCCGCTCTCCCTCCCTCAGGCTCCTCCAAGTCGGCACTTGGAAAGGCAGGGAGGAGTGCTCTCCCTGCCTCAGGCTTTCCCCACAGGCGTGGGGAAGGGGAGGGAGGTCCCAGAACAGAGCCACACCGCCAAAGTTCATTTGCTTTGTTAAGCTTTTGTAATTCCATTGGTCATTGTTTACTCAAGGCAATGTAATTGTCATGTTATTCTAATGTAAGCAGTTGTAATTAATGTTGATGTTATGCAAATAATTGTAATTTCAAAATTTTATGCTTTTACTGAATTACTTGTAATAAATTTTTGACAAAGTGATCCTGGCTGAACAGAACATGTCGGTGGGAAGATAAAAAAAATCATGGGGCTCATTTTACACAAAAATGTAAAACCCCAGTCTACACATATTTCCTTGTTATAGGTATATTGGTGATATAAAGAAATGCCTGTTGTTATTCACTGTGTTCGCATATGGACTCCCCTAAGGGAATGAAGCCAAATCATGTCATGATTACATGCAATCACATTTATTAAAATTAGGGTGTGAGCATGGCAGGATGCACCATGTAAAATCACAGCAAAAGGCATATACTTGCCAGAAATCATATATTTATAATATAAGTACACACTTCCATGCTCTGGCAGACACATAATGCCAGTGGCGGATAGGACAGCACCTGCTGTCGGCAGGATGGAGAGGGTCAGCGGTGGGTACATAACACCGGTGGCCGTAATGGCGGCACACGGTTGGCGGGATGGAGAGGGTCGGCAGCCGGTAATGCCGGTGGCCATGATGGCTGCACACAGTCGGCGTGATGGGCAGGGTCAGCGGTGGGTACATAATGCCAGTGGCCGTGATGGCTGTACAATTTGGGTGGCGGACAAAGAGTGTCGGTTCAGCTCCGTTAATGGACTCTTCAGGAATCCAGACTTTACCATGTGATGGCTTTCTGACTGTCGGGGGTAAAATGGACACTGCAGAGATGGGTGTTGGTGGTAGTTTTAAACTCTCCACAGAAGCTCCTCATGATAAAACGATCCAATGTTTTCTTACTTCTCTTCAGTAAGAAACTTATATGGGCTGATGGAGCCCTTGCCCTGCACACTGTAGTATCCAGGAAAGACGCATGTGCAACTAAGAGGAGACATGACTGGTTAGCTGACTGGTTGACTGGGTAGATAGCAAATATATCAGATATATGATATCTCAGATATCAGAGATGATATCTGAGACCCCAGAGCGAACGGTATGCTGGATGTATTTATACTGCTGTAGCAGCAGGGGTGGGGTTATTCTAATGAGGGCCCGTTACGTAACAAGCCCTGATTCTGATCAACTCATTCAATCCTGAACACAGAACTGTGAAAAAACTGTTTGTGAAGCCTAGCTCCAGAATTAAATTCAGAATGGTTAAATGGCTTTCACGTTTTAAAGAAATACATTAATGACCTATTTAATGTGTTTAGAAGAAAATAGCTGAATTTGCTTTACACAGACTTTAAGACCTCTTTCATTCTTACCTGAGAATCTCCAGTCTGCAGTTTGGACTTTTCAGTCCAGCAGAAAACTCCATCACTCCTGAATCCTGCAGGTCATTGTTACTCAGGTCCAGTTCTCTCAGATCAGAGGACTGTGAGCTGAGTACTGAAGACACAGTTCCACAGCTTCTCTCTGACAGTCTACATCCACTTATCCTGAAAAGATTCACAACAGCTTAATGAGTTACAGAATGTTCCCTTATTAAGTCTTTGAGTTGTTCAGGCTCATTTATATCTGCTCCTTAAGAGGATGTGAATTTGAGATAGGTGAATGGGGAAAAATATCACAGATTATGTAACACATCTTCTCAAAGAGTCACTGGATCTTGAGAAAAAACTTGTCCTAGACCAGGGCCACCATATGCTTAGGGAGAGGCCAAGAGATGACCAAGCTGCCCGAGCTTTAGCTGTGAAATGCCATTAATTTCAAAATGAGAGTTTCCACTGAATATGCAAAACAGAAAAGGGACATAGATTCTCCTGATGGAGACCAGCTCTAAATCCAACCAAGCTTCACACAGAGGGTCTCCCAACAGTGGTCTGCAGTGAGGTCTGAGAGGTGCTGAGGTGCTGGGATGGGGTCAGATATGTTTTGTTCTACCCAGCTGAGTTCAGGATAACTATGACAGATGGATTGAGATGGAGTTTTAAGGACAGGCAGCTTGAACTGAGTAGGATCCAGATTTCAGGATGCTTTAGCCATGCTCTTACACCAAAGAAAGCAGGACAGTATACACTACTCTGATGATCCATGCTACTCCACCGCCATCATTGCACCGCTACGGAGCTCCTGTCACATCAGAGCTCCCTCTGGTCGACTCCAACTACCCTGCAGATGTCACTACATCCACAGAGGATCTGGTCGCCGGTTGGTTTTGTCCATACACGGTGATCATGATAACTCCCACCGATCCATAACATCCCTCTGGTCTGCACGGCGCTGCGTCGCGCAACAATGGCATCATCAGAGCACCGCCTTTCCAATCACTAAAGACGGGGGCGGTCTGCTGGACAGAAAAAAGTGGATTACAGTGTCCTTCGCCCCCTAAATGAACTCAACTCCGCTTCCCATTCCACACTGGAACTCCTAAACGTTCAATCACTATCAAACAAAGCTCGACTTATAAACAACCGCATAACACACAGGTGTCAAACTGATCCAGTAAAGGGCCACTGTGGCTGCAGGTTTTCATTCCAACCAAGCAGGAACACACCTGATTCAACAAATCAACCATGTAAAGACAATCCAGTTGATTGAATAATTTGCGTCAGGTGTGTTTTTACTTGGTTGGAAAGAAAACCTGCAGCCACAGTGGCCCTTTACTGGATCAGTTTGACACCCCTGGCATAACAGAAAAGAACATAGACATTCTCTGTCTTACAGAGACCTGGCAACAGCCAGATGTTTTCTCTGTCCTCAATGAGGCCTTCCCCCTTGGGTATAACTACCTTAGCAATGCCCAGACCATCAGCCGGGGGGGCGGCCTTGCTGTTTTTCACTGCAGCAAACCTCCTTACTGCCCACCCCACATGTCAACAGTTTTGAACTTCTGGTTTTTAGCTGCAAACTCATCACATCACATCACACTACCTCTGCTACCATAGCACTTATTTAAAACAACATCCATCATTCCTCTCTGAAGTTCATGATTTTCTTATTTCACTTTGCACCTCACATTCCAACATTCTGGTACTGGGGATTTCAATATCCATATGGACTCACCCTCCTGCCGATTGGCAGCTGATTTCAAACAGGTCCTGGACTGCCTAAATCTCCACCAATCTGTTGTTGGTCCCACCCACTCCAAAGGCCACACATTGGACTTGGTCATCTCTGACTCCTTCCACAACTCCGACCTTCAAATCCAGGACATTGGCATTTCAGACCACCACGCAGTCACCTTCAGGATCCCTCTCCCCTCCCCCCTCGCCAAACCACAACGCCTTATCTCCTTCAGGAACCTCAGAAACATTGACCTCACCTCCCTCAGTCAACATCTCCAGCTCCTTTCCCCTCCTCCAAACTCGTCAGTCACCCATCTCATGGATTACTACAACAAAAACCTTCAGGCTTTACTTGATTTTCATGCACCACTAAAAACCAGGACAGTCACCTTCACCCGCTCCGCTCCCTGGTTCACAGAGGAGCTGAGAAATCTAAAAAGGACTGGCCGTGTCCTGGAGCAGGCCTATGTCACATCTGGGCTGACGGTGCATAAGTTGGCCTACCGATAACATCAGCGTAGATATGCCAAGGAACTCCCCAAGGCCAGGTCAGCACATTACTCCACCATCATTAACAATAACCCAGGTAACTCCAAACAACTCTTTACCACTGTCGAACACCTGCTCAAACTTCAGACTTCACCACACCACAACCAAAAAGACACACAGTGCAACAAATTCATGGACTTTTTTACCTCCAAAATACACAACATCCATGCATCTCTCTCAATCGCTAACAGTTCTGTTCCAACACATGACACTGCCTCCACCACACAACTATCTCACTTCTACCCTACAGTGCAGCAGGAGGTCGAGAAGGTCATCAGTAAATCCAAACCGTCCACATGCTCCCTCGACCCCCTCCCCTCCCCTCTGCTTAAAGCTCATTGCCACTCCATCAGTCAACTTATCACAAACATATTAAATCTCTCCCTTCAAACAGGCAATGTTCCAACCAACCTCAAAAGAGCTATCATCAAGCCCCTCCTCAAAAAGCCCACTCTCGATCCCGAACCTCTGTCAAATTACAGACCCATTTCCAACCTTCCCTTCATCTCCAAAACCTTTGAAAGCATTTTCTCCTTCCACCTCCATAACCATCTTAAATGAAACAATACGTATGAAAAATTCCAATCCCGTTTCCACCCCTCCCACAGCACAGAGACAGCTCTCATCAGAGTCACAAATGACCTCCTGATGACCTCTGACTCCAGCTCCACCTCCCTCCTCATCCTTCTCGACCTCTCTGCTGCATTTGATACTGTTGATCACCACATTCTCCTTCACCGCCTCCAACACGACGTTGGTATCACTGGCACTGCCCTTCAATGGTTTCAATCATATCTCATGGGACCGAGTTCGTAGCCCTGGGTGACGCTAAATCTCGCCCCCACATTGTCACCTGTGGGGTCCCTCAGGGGTTCTGTCCTCAGTCCAACCCTCTTCACCATATACATGCTCCCCCTCTGCCGTGTCGTCAGCAGGGATGGAATACAATTCCATTGCTATGCTGACAACACTCAGCTCTACCTCAAGGTCACCCCCTCCTCCACCCCCTATCCTCTGACACTCAGCTGGACTCCTGCCTGGAGGAGATAAAGGCTTGGATGAGTGAAAATTTCTTACAGCTGAACAGCTTCAAAACAGAGGCCATCCCTCCCTTACTAATTTGGGTGTCAGGTTTGACCCCCATCTTAGCGTTGACCATCATGTAACTTACATCTGCAAAACCTCCTCCTTTCACCTCCGTAACATTGTCATACTCCAACCATCTCTCTCCCGTCCCGCTGCAGAAAGGCTCATCCAAGCCTTTGTCACCTCCAGGCTAGACTACTGTAACGCACTCCTCACTGGGACCCTGGCACGAGCCCCCAAAGGCTTCAGTATGAGGGGCCAGGCGAAGTGTGGCTTGAAGATCATTCTAAAGAAGGACAAGATTGGTCTTAGGTCTCTTTTGCCCGGGTGTGGGTTACCGATACCCCCCCTGGAACCAGGCATAGGGTGGGACTCTCAGGTGAGCACCTGATGGCTGGACCTATGCCCATGGGGTCCGGCCGGCCCAGCTCAAACAAGAGACGTGGGACCCACCTCACATAGATCCACCACCAGTGAGAGGGGCCGTATTGGTTGGGTGCATTGTGAGCTTGGTGGCAGCCCAAGGTGGGGACCGTGCTGGTTTAAACCCCAGTAGCAGCGTCTAGCTCTAGCAACAGGAAAAGTCACCTCTCCATAGGGGAAGGAGCTGCAGCTGGTGCATGAGCGGTTCCAACCAGGTATAGTCGGACTCACCTTGAAGCATAGCTTGGGCTCTGGAACCAGTCCTCTTCAGAAGGTTGAACTCTCTTCCACTCTCGAGTTGTGGATGGTGAGAGGCGTCGGGTGGGGGTGTAAGTACTTGTCTTCCTGAGGCTAGAGACCTGTATGTTGGGGTTTATCCAGGAGAACGAGAGAGCAGCCTCCCTTCGCCTCCAGGTGGGGGGACGGAACCTGACTGTTGCTTGTGCTTATGCACCAAATAGCAGTTCAGAATAGCCACCCTTTTTAGATTCCCTGGAAGGGGTGCTGGAGAGCGCCCCTTCTGGGGACTCCCTCGTTCACCTGGGGGACTTCAGTGCTCACATCCGCAATGACAGTGAGACCTAGAGGGGTGTGATTGGGAGAAACGGCCCGATCTGAACCCAAGCTGTGTTTTGTTATTGGACTTCTGTGCTCATCACAGATTGTCCATAACAAAACACCATGTTCAAGCACAAGAGAGTCCATATGTGCACTTGCCACCAGGACACCCTAGGCCTCAATTCGATGATTTACTTTTTATCATCGGACTTTTGCCTGCATGTTTTGGACATTCGGATGAGGAGACGGTCGGAGTTGTCAACTGATCACCACCAGATGATGAGTTGGCTCAGATGGTTGGGGAGGGTCCCTGTCAGACCTGGTAGACCCAAGCGTTTAGTGCGGGTCTGCTGGGAATGTCTGGCACACTACCGTCAGACAAAGTTTCAACTCCCACCTCGGGACGAAGTTCCACCATGTGGCATGGGAAGCAGGGGATGTACCGGTCGATCTACCTTCCTCTCCTCACACAGTCTCGTGCTGTGGGTCATGAACGAAAAAACATGATCACAAGTACAAGCTGCTGTAATGAGTAACACTTGCAGGGTGTCTGGGCTTTCCCTTAGAGAGAGGGTAACAAGTTTGGTCATCTGGGAGGGTCTCGGAGTAGAGTCGCTGCTCCTCTGCGTAGAGAAGAGTCAGAACAGATCACTCAGGAATATATGGTAGGGATGTCCACTGTCCCACTGGCAGGCGGCCACAGGGAAGATCCAGGACATGCTGGAGGGACTATGTCTTGCAGCTTGCCTAAGAAAGCCTCAGGAACACCTGGGACGAGCTTGACAAGGTGGCCAGGGAAAGGGAAATCCAGGCTGCCCTGCTTAGGCTGCTGCCCCCGCGACCAGACCATGGATAAGCGGAAGAAGACAATACAGAACGGGACGGTACAATACGGTACGGTACGGTACGGTAATCACAACCTTTACATGGGAAGTGACTTCACAACTTTCAAGCCCCATTTTGAACATAAGCAAGCTGTATAAATGAGGCTCCAAAACCTTTTAAGTCCTCTGTCAGTCCAGGTCCAAGAGGGAGACTCCCTCTCTCTGAGCAGCCCGAAAACCTCTTCTTTTTATGATAAAGCTCAAAACGAGACCGACTACAGGGGCTTATTTGGACTTGGACTCCTTAGCAACTGGGCTGAAGACCACAGATTGAATAACTCTGTCCTAGTTTGGAGATATAAAAATATGAATGATCTGGATGTGTCGTTGATCGATGGGGTCAATCAGCTCAAAGACTCAGAACTGTTCCGGTCTAGCAGCTTTGACCCTCCTGAAAGGTCTCGGAGCTGTTGTTATTTCCCTGCAGAGGTTTAAGAGGAACCTGATTCACCCTAGGGGTAGCTGTCTCTCCTCTGACCTTTAACTTTCAGGGAGACTGTGGGGATTAGGAGAGTCTCCTTGCTGAAAATCTCTGTTTCATGACTAAGGGCCTAGGACTATGTGCAGGTGCTTGGATGATGGTCAGAAATTTGACTTCAATAGCAGCATTTTGAATATTTACCTAAGAGTTTCCAGTCTGCAGTTTGGACTTTTCAGTCCAGCAGACAGCTCCATCACTCCTGAATCCTGAAGGTCGTTGTTACTCAGGTCCAGGTCTCTAAGACCAGAGGACTGTGAGCTGAAGACTGAAGACAGAGCTCCACAGCTTTTCTCTGACAGTCTACATCCACTCAGCCTGAAACGATTCACAACAACCTCATAAATTAAAGAAAGTTCCTTTAATCAGATTATAAAGACTTTCTGCCTCTGTCATAGTCCTGATAATAAATCCTGCTGTTTAAGACCTCTTTCATTCTTACCTGAGAGTTTCCAGTCTGCAGTTTGGACTCTTCAGTCCAGAAGACAGCTCCATCACTCCTGAATCCTGAAGGTCGTTGTTGCTCAGGTCCAGGTCTCTCAGACCAGAGGACTGTGAGTTGAGGACTGAAGACAGAGCTCCACAGCTTTTCTCTGACAGTCTACATCCACTCAGCCTGAAACGATTCACAACAACCTCATAAATTGAAGAAAGTTCCTTTAATCAGATTATAAAGACTTTCTGCCTCTGTCATAGTCCTGATAATAAATCCTGCTGTTTGGGACCTCTTTCTTTCTTACCTGAGAGTCTCCAGTCTGCAGTTTTGACTCTTCAGTCCAGCAGACAGCTCCATCACTCCTGAATCCTGCAGGTTGTTGTTACTCAGGTCCAGGTCTCTCAGACCAGAGGACTGTGAGCTGAGGACTGAGGACAGAACTTTACAGCTTCTCTCTGACAGTCTACATCCACTCAGCCTAAAAAGATACACAAAAAAATTCATAAATTAAAGAAAGTTTCTTTACTAAATCTTTGAGGATTCTTAGCCTCATCCGTACCTGCTCATTCAGATGATGGTCATGGACCACTGGTTGAGGCAGTTTCATATAAAGGTGCGTGGAAGGTCAGAGCTCCACAGAACCATATTTTTCAATAATTTTACTTCTGTTCAGACCTTTATTCTGAATATTTCCCATTTGCATAAAGTCACCTAATAAAGATTTGGAGGTGAGGTCTAGACAATGTAACCTGCACATACTCAGTGGAAGATGGAAAATATGTCACAGATTATGTAACACATCTGTTTCGAGACTCATTGGGTCTGGAGAAAACACCTGTGCCGAACCAGGTGCAACATGCACTGAGGGAGAGGACATGAGACAATTAGACTGGGTGTGTCCAGCGCACTTTACATGTTTCCTCCAGGTGCAGAGAGGCAAACCCACACCTCTGTCTCTGCCCCTCCGTACAAGTACCAGAGAGGGAGGAGAAAAGGCATGAGTGGGTTTAACACAGCCGAGTGTTGTCTTCAGCAATCAAATGAATGCCTCTCCTTGCCTTTAAATGTTTTGCAGCTGAGGCGCACTAACTGATTGGTCTGACTGATCCCCGCCACCGCAAAGTGTGCTGGAAAGACCCGGTAGTGGAGATGGTCAGAGCTGCTGTCACCGTTACAGCAACTAGAGAGTGGAGGGGCCATCAGGGTGTGCATGGGAGGCCACGACCATGAACATGGTCCATGTCACCATGTGGGCCAGCCCCCAGGACAGATGTAATCTGTTCCTTTCTCATTAATAAGAGTAAAAAATTAAGTGACGGACATTTAAACACAACAGCAGGCTAATACATTCATGCTTATGATCCAACTGCACTCCTGGATTGCCATTGCCAAATAGCAGAACCTTTGGTGATATACTGGATACTCTCCCAGTATCTCTTCCTCATCCTCCTTGTGATAATGTACTCCATCTTTTTAGATCACGTTAAGAACAAAAATTTAAACTGAGAAATACCGGCAAACACTAGTAAATCCTAAAGATACCGAGTGATAAATGTATTTATTTTATCTCTTTTTTCTCTTTTTGTCCCTCTTTTCTTTGAATTTCATGAAATCAGAGGAGCTAGATATACAGTATACTCCAAATCAGATGATAAGGCTGTTTAATGTTGACTTGTAAGACATGCATCACACTTCCAGCTGACGTCAGGTTAATTTTCCATTATGACAAATGTTATTGATATAACATCAGCTGTGACTGGACAGTTAGATACAAATATATATGCTGGTTCAGACGGTTACATGAAATTGTGACTGATGTGATTGTTTATTGCAGTGGAATGTACCTAACACTTTGGAAACCTGCCTCTGAGGGTTTGGTGATGTGTGTGCACATGTGCGCCTGTCACCAAATTACAGCTGCAGACGGTGCACTTCACCTGTACCTAGAATAGACCAGGTTGGAACTGAACATTGAAAATGTTCAATAGTTACCCAAGTGTCTTGGTATGTAACAAGTCTCCAGTTTAAATCAATTGCCTTGGCTAATTGTCTTAATTCTGTTGGGTACAACCCACAACAGTTCTAGACAGTTGATGCCCTCTGTGAAGTCATCTTCACCACTTTGAGCAACATTCCCATAGCCTCCTGGAAACACTGGCATCGAGCATGATGAAACAAATTTTCTAGGTGATTAACAAGAATGGTGCAGCCAGGCCAGCTGACAGTCTTGGCTGGCCCTGGTTGTGCTATTCTGAGAGTTAAATAAGCTGCATTTAATATCACTGATATCAATTTTCTGCCCCAATGGCATTTGTATTGTGTTAAGCTGAATATAGTCAGAACCAAATTCAGCAGTTTTCAGTTAACAAAGAAAAGTTCAGTTCAGTAGTCGTGTTATCCATTACCTGTTATCTGTGTATGTGTGACAAAACTACAAATGACCATGTCAAAAATATTGACTACATCATTTTTTGGCCCCACTCAATGCTACAGAAATGACATCAAACAAATTACTGTTATAGGATCAAGTTATTTAATTATAAGATAGATACTTTATTGCCAGACTTGAAGTCCATAAACACAACAACAAATACAAATACAACTACAATAAAAATAGACATTAATAGACACAAAATAGACATTAATTATAAAAGATTTCTGGACCAGTGTCTCCACCAGGGAGACTGGTATTGAATGGAGCTAAGCAAGGGATTTGTCAGCAGCCCCAATATAGAGTTCTGAGAGTCTGCTAATCTACACATAAATTTATACATCAGATTTTTCAACAGAGCATTAAAAGAGTAAATCCCAGCATTACAAAAAAGTTCACTTGCACTAGTCCACCTTGGTTTCTTCGATAAAATCCTAAATGCATCATTGTAAGCTACATTTAGCCTCTGAATGCTAGCCTATTTATATCTCATCCACAGAGAGGCAGTATAAAGGGAGTACAATACATCCTAAAGAGAGTTATCTTCACACTATCATAGCACTGAGAGAATCTGCGCACCAAAGTGTTAGCCTGAGCATAAAGCATACGGCACTGTTGATACAGGTCCTCATCGTCACACATATTATCAGTAATAAAATGCCCAAGATATTTTATTTTGTTCTTAAAACTAAGATTTTGCCCTGACAACCAAAAATTTGGGAGTCCTTGTCTCCTTTACATCTAAAAATAAGTACAATACTTTTTTTGGCATTATAAAGCACATCATATTTAACCCGATATTCTGAACAAATGTTAAGTAGCTGCTGAAACCCAGCACTGCTAGGAGAAAAGATGACCAAATCATCAGCATACATGAGATGATTAGTTATTTTGTTTCCTAACACACAACCAGTTTTACACCCATTCAGTTGTTGAGATAATTCATCCATGTATAGGTTAAAAAGCGCAGGAGAAAGCAACCCCCCCGTCTTACCCCATTGCTAACACCAAACAGGGACGACATTGTTTATCCCATTTTAACTTGCATACTCTGATTAGCATACCAATACGACAACATTCTTACAATGTATTCAGGCACTCTCTTATGTAATAATTTAATAAACAGCTTCTTGTGATTTACACGATCAAATGCCTTTGATGCATCAATAAAACCTACAATAACAGAAGAATTTTATACATCAACAGCCTCTTTCAAAGCATAAATACAAAAATCTTTACCATGCTTCACTTTAAAGCCAAAATGATTGTCAGAAGAATTTATATATTTGGAAATATACTACACTAGCAAGAGGAATAGGCCCTTAGTTGTCTAAACTTGCCACTTTGCCCGTTTTATCCTTGATGACAGGCACTAAAGTGATAGACATCTGGTAACAGGCCATGGGATATTAGACCATTAAAACACAAAGCAAGAAGAACTGCAACCTTTGGGCAAGCTAACTTGAGATGCTCCGCTATAATTTGGTCAGAGCCACTTGCTTTATTGTCATTGAGATGTAATATTGCCTGATATACCTCAGTGGCAGTAAATCTATCAATATTACTATCAGCAATTCATCCCATTACAAAGGGATCTCCTTTCACACAGTTAAATAAAGCATGACAGTGCTGCCTCCATAACTCGGCAATATTTTCAGCTCCTGAAACTCCCTCTATTGTACATGGTAGAACAGCTGTTCCCTTATTCAGGGCTCTGACATCTTTCCAAAAGTCTAAGGCATTGTTACACAGCAGATTTTCAGCCATCGCATCTGCTCTCATTATATGCTAATTTCTGCAAACATTGCGAACAGCATATTTAAATCTTGCATTAGTAAGTTTCTTGTGATCCAGGGTAGGCCCCTGTCTGAGTCGACCAGCCTGAACCCAAGCCTTATAGGCCTCCTTTGCTGCAGCATGATGTGTGGCTACATATTTATTACAGCCAGGTTTAATACAGTGAGACTTCTTAGAGAGGACAAGATAAGGTCTACTAGCCTCCAGCATAGCTCTTGTAACTTCTTCATAGAGGGAGCAGAGGGATTCCCTGTGTGATATATCATTGCAGTTCATATTTGAACACAAGACAGCGTCTTTAGGTATGTAAACCTCTCCCAAAAGTTCATCAGTCTTTCCATAGTCAGACACTAAATCCTCATTTGTGAGTTTAGCCCAATCCAATTTAAATTTTGGCCTGGCCCCATTTAGGTTACTGGTAAGATCAGGGAGACTATCAACATCCAGACTCATAACAAATGGTATATGATCGGCTAATGATGTCTCATACAGCATACTCATTGACTGCAAGATAGAATGAGCATCAGCAGTGCTAATACAGTGGTCAAGCCAAGAAATTGTATGCCAGGCTTCACTTACATAAGAGTAGCTACTTGAGGGTAAAAGTTGTTGACTGGACAGTACCAGGTTGTTATTCTCACAGAATTGTATCATATGCCGAGCAAACAGTGAACCTCCGTCTGAGACATCAGCATTCTTATCACCAATGATACACACACTTGAGCAACAATTTTCATATAGAAATGAATTAATAACAGCAAGGCAGTTCAGATATTCATCCTCATTGTGTTGACACTCAAAAGGTGTATAAAAATTAAGAATAATGAACTCTTTCTTTCCTAAAGTAATATGTACAGCAATACACCAATCCACTCCGGTCCTAATTATTTTAAAAAATGGGTCCAGCTTTTTACGCCACAGAATGGCCACTCCTCCTGCTATTCGACCTTTCACCAAGCCCAAAGACAAGTCAGTTGTGATTCACCAGCTCCAAGAAAACTGTCATAAAGAGTGTACAACTTCCCCAAATCCTGTTTGGTTAAAAACGTTTCCTGTAAACATAAAATGTCATAGTTTTGTAGCCAATTATCCACAACAATGCGACAGGCTCTGTCCCCTGCACTTCCTCCAACACGCAGTCCACAGCAATTGTAAGAGACAACGGGCATGAGGGTTACGATATCAATGTAGTTGCAGGACCCTCTGGTACAAGAGCTGCATCTACAGAAGCCCTCTGGAGATCTTTCCTGCATGGCTCATAATATCGCCACACAATGGAGCCATCGGGCCAAAGCTCCGGATTGTAAATCTCCATTACATCATTGCATTCACACACACTTTAAAGGACCTGAACCTGTCTACACTTACCAATCTAGTCTGAACCACTTTAATATCCCCTTGTGCTTCCGTGCCGATGATAGGCTTGAACTTCCCCTGTGCAGGTCTGTCGGCACGTTGCCTTGTCCTGGTGGTGACCGGTGCCTTGGCAATATTCTTTGGGTTCCTTCTCTGCTTCACGACCTGACTCCATTTCGGTTAAGTAGCCAGTGCTCCCCCGATGCTCTCTTTGATGTTTTGAGTTAAGTCTTCGAGACCTGAGCGAGTACCCGAGGCTAACTCCGGGCATGGTACAGATTCCTGGGTGTTGATGCCTTCAGCAGACTTATGCTCCCCAGTATCATTAAACAAAGCTTCATCCGAGGCAGTAGCTCCATACCGCGCACTAACACTGGTGCGCCCCGCTTCATTTGAGCTGATCCGGCTTTGCGCAGCACCATGTCCCAGCTTCAGATATAGCTCCATTGCAGCGACTCTGCGCTAGGTATTTAAAGTAATGTCCCACAGCCCCTCGCCAACATCAGGTTGGAGTTTAACGACATGCCTTAGCGCTGAGATCTCACTCTGCAGCCGCTCCATATTACTCAGTAAATTGGACACGTCCATGTTGTTAAAAGTCACAGGTGGCAGCTCATCCAGGTAGTGTGAGACAAAACGCGGAATGTTTTCCCCACACGCATTTAACACTTTTAAGCAACTCTTGATGTTGTTTATATCCTTCTGGTCACCTTTGAATGCCACACATCACTGCTTTGTGCCAGGGCAAAGCTCAAACAATACACTCCTCGACGACTCAATCCACTTTGAGTCGAAAGTGTTCGAGACTAGTAAGGCCAGTTCATCTTGATTCATAGTTTTTATCTTGATTGCGAGGAAGTTCAGAAACTCATCCTCTACAATGACTTTGCCATTCACCGTCTCGTAGATTTCAAGTTTTAAACGAGGTCTATTGAAACCAAGAGCTGACGACTCCCTGTACGCACTATCCGCTATCTTGTGTCTAGATATAAATAAATTACACATCGATCATTTTTGACCCATGTGTGCAACTTGACATTGTAATATAAAAAACGTGTTCTTTTCATAAAATAAAAAGGAAAAAGGAAAAATAGGGAAATGAAAAAATAACCACCGAAATGAATGTGGGTCATTTCTGCCCCCAGGTCAGAATAAATTTGGGTTTGGCCTGTTGTTTGGTTCGTGGATAGAGATTTTGTTTGGGCTTACCTAAGGCTTTATCAGAAATAATAAAATGATCTCTCATTATTTCACTATCTACCGAGGGACAAGGCACTGGGTGCCCTGTCCTCACTCCTTTTTTACATAATTATTGAGCCTCTGGCTAAAGCAGTGAGGATTGAGGCAGGGTTGAACGGGATCAGTTGAAGAGGGCAAACCCTCAAATTATCATTTTATGCTGAGGAATTAGTTCTTTATCTCTCCTAAGATGATTTCTCAACATCAGATACTATGGACATAATATGTATTTTTGGTAGAAATTGTGGCTACAGATTCAACCTGTCAAAAAAAATGTAATTCCCAGTTAACATCCTGCCACTCTGTATGGGTTTTGACCTATTTCCTTTTAAAATAATTCAAACCTTCATAAAAACACAACTTGAAACCAGTAGTGGACAGGGTCAAAGGACCTTAACAGGTGGTCTTCACGACTCATTTAGCTGGTAGAATAAACTCTGCAAAAAAGACAATCTTGACTTTTTTTTTTCTCTTAAAAAAACATTTTTTAGTACAAATTATCATTATTATTATTATTTTACAAAGAGTTGGCATGCAGTATTTCATCCTTCATTTGAAATAAATCCATCCAAAGTATAAGGGATTCATGTCTGGAGAGAAAGACGGCTGATGGGGGCTTGGCATTGCCAGATTTCTTACATTTTTGGGCCTCCAATATTCACATGATGGTTTACTGGCATTTCTACAAAAGTGATAGACCAGGATGGGCTGAGAAGAAGCAGGCTTCAAGCAATTCAGTATCTTCAATATCTGTGCTCTGAACACCATTGCCTCTCAGCAAGAAAACTTTGACAAACCTGTTGTGTTTAAAACACTGTAAACATGGTCTCAGTTAAGGTCCACTTTAAAAATCAAGTCAATGTATCTAATACCCATTACAGCTAATGCTCTGATCCCACCACCTCTTCTTGACTCTGCCTCTCAGCTGTGGGTCAGGAAGGGCTTAAGGTGAGCAAAGGATCTCTATCAAGTCAAAACTTTTAACCCTTTTGAAAACACAGCGAAGCAGTATGTTATTCCACACTCCTATTATTTAGATCTCACCAGGTATGATATGTTGTCAGAAAGCTGTTTGCACCTTCCTATTCCCACCAAAACAGGGTCAGAAGATGATATTTCTGCCTGAGACCCTCAATAGCCTGGCCTGATATCCAAACCGCACTGTTTAATTCAATAAATGTCTGCTCCCTGAATCACCTGAGGGAACAGTGAGCCAAGAGTTTGGGACTAAAATGTAAGGTGAAATGAGTTAGTCTGAAGTCTCAAGTACTCTCTCTCCATCCATGACACTCAAACATTGATCTGTTATTGTTTTAAAGATAAAGGTTCAGGTGTGGGCTGCAGAGCATTGACAAAACCCTGCTTAGACATCCTGGAGTTAAAGACCTGATGGATTCTCACCTGAGAGTCTCCAGTCTGCAGTTTGGACTTTTCAGTCCAGCAGACAGTCGCCTCACTCCTGAATCCTGCAGGTCGTTGTTACTCAGGTCCAGGTCTCTCAGACCAGAGGACTGTGAGCTGAGGACTGAAGACAGAGCTTCACAGCTTCTCTCTGACAGTCTACATCCACTCAGCCTGAGAAAAGAATCAGAAGAGCAGAAAGAACAAACAGATGATGATCATTCTTGCAAAAATACAGAAATCTGATGGAACCTGTGCAGGTAGGTGCACCTACAGAGCTTTGTTGGAGACTTTGACCACTGGCAGTAGCCTCAGAAGAGCCTGCTCTGAAGCAGAGTATTTCTTCAGGTCAAATACGTCCAGGTCCATCTCTGAGGACAGTAAAATGAAGACCAGAGCAGACCACTGAGCAGGAGACAGTCCATCTGTGGAGAGACGTCCTGATCTCAGGGCCTGTTGGATCTCCTCCACCAGAGAACGATCCTTCAGTTCATTCAGACAGTGGAACAGATTGATGCTCTTCTCTGCAGACATGTTCTCACTGATCTTTGACTTAATGTACTCAACTGTTTCCTGATTGGTCTGTGAACTACTTCCTGTTTGTGTCATCAGACCTCGTAGAAGACTTTGATTGGTCTGTAGTGAAAGACCCAGGAGGAAGCGCAAGAACAGATCCAGGTGTCCGTTTGGACTCTGTAAGGCCTGGTCCACAGCTCTCTGGTAAAGGTGTTTTAGCTCAGGTTTGACAAAGATTTTAAGGATCTTGGATGTTCTCTGTTCTTCTGCCATCAGGTTGACTCCAGAGTCAATGAAGGTCAGATGGACATGAAGAGCAGCCAGGAACTCCTGAACACTCAGATGGATGAAGCAGAACACCTTGTCCTGGTACAGTCCCCTCTCCTCTTTAAAGATCTGTGTGAACACTCCAGAGTACTCTGAGGCTGCTCTGATGTTGATGCCACACTCTGTCAGGTCTGGTTCATAGAAGATCAGGTTTCCTCTCTGCAGCTGCTCAAAAGCCAGTTTACCCAGAGACTGGATCATCTCCCTGCTCTCTGGACTCCAGTGAGGATCAGTCTCTGCTCCTCCATCATACTTGATGCTCTTCACTTTGGACTGAACCACCAGGAAGTGGATGTACATCTCAGTCAGGGTCTTGGGCAGCTCTCCTTCCTCTCTGGTCTTCAGCTCATGGTCCAGGACTGTGACAGTGATCCAGCAGAAGACTGGGAAGTGGCACATGATGTGAAGGCTTCTGGACTTCTTAATGTGGGAGATGATTCTCTTGGCCTGCTTCTTATCCTTGAACCGTTTCCCGAAGTACTCCTCCTTCTGCTGGTCAGTGAACCCTCTGACCTCTGTCACCATGTCAACACATCCAGGAGGGATCTGATTGGCTGCTGCAGGGCGTGTGGTTATCCAGACGTGAGCAGATGGGAGCAGGTTCCTCCTGATGAGGTTGATCAGCAGCACATCCACTGTGGTGGACTCTGTGATATCGGTTAGGATTCTTGTTTGGTGGAAGTCCAGAGGAAGCCGACACTCATCCAGACCATCAAAGATGAACAAGACCTGGAACTCCTCAAACCTGCAGATTCCTGCTTCTTTGGTTTCACTGAAGAAGTGATGAACAAGCTCCACCAAGCTGAACTTCTGCTCCTTCAGCAGATTCAGCTCTCTGAAGGTGAAGGGAAACATGAAGTGTATGTCCTGGTGGTCTCTGTCTTCAGCCCAGTCCAGGGTGAACTTCTGAGTGAGGACTGTTTTACCAATGCCAGCCACGCCCTTCGTCATCACTGTTCTGATTGGTCCATCTTCTCCAGGAGGTCCTTTAAAGATGTCTTCTCCTCTGATGGTCCTCTCTAGTCTGTGTGGTCTCCTGGATTTGGCCTCCATCTGTCTGACCTCATGTTCCTCATTGACCTCTCCAGCCTCTCCCTCTGTGATGTAGAGCTCTGTGTAGATTTGGCTCAGCAGAGTCAGGGTTCCTGCTTTAGCGATCCCCTCAAACACGGTCTGGAACTTCTGCTTCAGGTTTGACATGAGTTTTCGTCGGCACACTGAGGCCTGAAATCCTGATGGAAAAACGAACACATGACATTGAAATTTGGATCCATGGCAAGGTCCTGACATCACAGAGGGCCTGTTCAGTTCTTCAGTTTGAATTAAAAAAAATATTATGAACATGGTGGTGATGAACATCAGAGTGAAGTACTTTTATAAATGAGAACCTCCACTTCCTTTCTCCATCAAATTAAATCTGAAAAAAAGTTCTTACTGTTCCTCAGATGGTTAGCCAGCTCGTCCTGATTCATCATCCTCAGGAAGTCCACTGTGATCTTCAGAAATGCCTCTCTGCTGCTTTTCTGCTTCTCATCTTTACCAACCAACACATCCTCTCTTTGACCCTCTAAACATTCTGGGTAATCTGGACTTAATGCTGTCTTGATTCTCTTTAGCTCGTTCTTCATAAAGGTGTTGATGTTTTCCTCCAGCAGCTGGACAACAATGACAGAGTGGAGATTAAATGTGTAGATCACAGCATGAATCTTATGATGGTCTGTGGTCTTCTAAAAACAGACCTTCACAGAGACTGGATGATGGTGGACCATCAAATCTGAAGATCATGGAGTTTGTTAAAGTCTGATGTTCTCACCTTAAATATGCAGTCCAGCTCTGATTCAGGCTGTTTGGGTCCATCACTGAGGAGACCAGATGTTTCCAGCTGAACTCTGTGGATAAAAACAGGCCACATCAGGGAGATTTAATGACTCAGCATGAAGATAATCAGAGTGACTCAGCATTAACAATCATAACGTGATCTTTGTCTGATGGACACACTAGCTGTTTGTCCATCTTAGCTGTGTGTTGTCTGTAGTCTTGTTTTGCTAAAGCTAATTGGTACTAATTAACTCTGAAAAATACCTGTTCAGTCTGATTAATGTCTGCTGAAACTTATTAAGGTTCAGTTAATGCATCAAACTCTGATTATATGAGACTCTACATAGAGAAACATGAAGGTAGTGAAGTCAGTGGACATAGTTAGGTGTATCCCTGACTCAGAGCGGGCAACTTTGAGGAGGTGGCTTTGGCGTGCCCACCTGCTCAGTTACAAGCACACGCACAGGTGAGACTACTCCTAACAGTAACAGCTCATCAGTGGAGCTCTGCTCATGTGTTTCAAATGAGGTTTGTGTTTTTGATCCTGTGACTGGAAAATATAAGATCAAAAATTCATTTCTGGTCCTGTGATGAGGTAACCCAGTCCTAAACCACAGCTATTCACTGATTGTTTTCTCCTTCCTGTGACGGTCTGTTTGCTCCTTTTTGCTTGAGAAAAAAGAAGGTGTGTTTGAGCTTGTGATCAAAAAATACCTTTTCTCGTATACAGGTCCTTGTGAGTTTGTTTTTCTCTGACTTACCGAAGTGTTCATTCACAAATTACATTCCATGTCTGGTTTTTACACACATTGTTCTCCTCTCTGCCTCCTGCTGCTGCTGCAGTTCACCAGAGTCTGATTATCTGTTAATGTTTTACAGCTTTACATTTTTTAATTCACACAGCCAGGCTGTTTACCACTTTTTGTGTCACTAAATATTCAGCTTTCATATCAGCTGATCTGCATGTGGATGAGGGTTATTATTGATGCATAACAACACAGTGATCCAAAATAAGAGAGAGGAAAACTCTGAATATAACAGCTGTAAAGGTTCACATTTAATAAAAGTGATCCATTATTTTAGGTGAATTAACAAGAGGAGATCAGCTGACACCATTCTGTTATTTCTCTTGATACAGCTGCTTAGGTGAGTCAAAACCTAAAAGTAACAAACCTAAACTGTCAGAGTTGGACGGCTATTAAATCAAAATGACCCCAAATTTGACCCAAAAGGGTCGTGTCGCCTGTGCCAATGTGTCTTGTAGTCTGCAGGAGAAACGTATGTCCAAGTGCAATTCAGAAAGAGACAACCTGAGTGTGGGCCTGCCAGGCTCTCTGTAAGAGAGCATTGACCTTTGTTACTGACCTAAACATGGAGGTCAAAGTTCATAAATTGATAATAGTATAAACAATACATTTTATTTAAAAGCGCCTTTCAAAACACCCAAGGACACTGTACAGGATAAAACAACAATAAAATAAAAAAACAATACAACTATAAAATCAGCAAAATACAACAGACAGTGATGGATAAGTGGGTGAGAGTGGGATATTCATGGTAAAGAATATGCAGTTCAGAACAGGTGAGTTTTGAGTCTTAATTTAAAAAGAGACAGGGAGGTCAGATTTCTGAGGTCCTGAGGGAGAGAGTTCCAGAGCTGGGGGGCAGAACGACTGAAGGCCCCGCTCCCCATGGTGCTTAGGTGAGCAGTGGGAACAGTGAGGTGGGTGGAGAAGGAGGATCTCAGGGAGCGGGCAGGAGTGGCGAAATACTCTAAATTCTCACCTGTCCTCAGCAGGGTGGTCCAACTTAAAGTTAAGAGGATAATCTTTAGACAAGTCACTCTTCATGGACACACAGCTGGGCTCAGGACACTCTGGACTCTTCATCCTAATAAACAGAATCATCTTCATCACCTCTGAGTAACTAAACATGGTGGGCAAAGTTCATAAATTCTCTAATTTCTCACCTGTCCTCAGCAGGGTGGTCCAACTTAAAGTTAAGAGGATAATCTTTAGACAAGTCACTCTTCATGGACACACAGCTGGGCTCAGGAGACTCTGGACTCTTCATCCTAATAAACAGAATCATTTTCATCAGATACAGTGAGATGTTATTGAACTGTTTAACCAAGATATCTGTTGATAAATGACTGATGATGATGATGATGATGATGATGATGATGATGATGATGATGATTATGATGAGTGTGATGGTTCAGGTCTTCATCTCACCTCAGACCCTGGTCTTCTTCATTCACAGAGGTTTTAGATGGAGGGACCGCCTCCTCTGGTTCTTCAGTCTGATCCATAGCAGAGCGCCCTCTGCTGTCTGTCAGCTGTGATGAAGGAGTCATACAGCAGAGCGTTAACAACAAACTCTGATAGTCTCACAAGATCTCATATCTATGACCTTATTTCCATGATCATATCTCTATGATGGTGTTTATATGGTTTAACCTATGACTGTATTTCGATGAACTTCAATTTGTTTGCCTTTATTTGTCTGATCTTTTATTTTGTCATGACCTGTGAGCCTCCACTGTTCTTCATGTTATCTTACTTCAATAACAGTGTTATCATAATTGTATTTATAGTGCTTGTGTACAGTCACCACAAAGTAAACTTAGCTGATTAACTATTTAGTTAACTTTCAGTTAAAGCTGGCTCAGGCCTGGACCAGCCCACATGCTGTAATGGGCTTAGACTGGCACAGGGAGCTCCTCAGTGAGCCTATCCCAAAGGTCATTGGGCGAGAGCCAGGGTATACCCTGAACCAGTTGCCACTCAATCGTAGAGCAACATAAAGAGACAGATAACCATTCACACTCACACTCATACGCTCACATCGGCAATGACAGTGAGACCTGGAGGGGCGTGATTGGGAGGAATGGCCTGCCCGATCTGAGCCCGAGCGGTGTTCTGTTATTGGACTTCTATGCTTGTCACAGACTGTCCATAATGAACACCATGTTCAAACATAAGGGTGTTCATATGTGCACATGGCACCAGGACACCCTAGGTTGCAGTTCGATGATCGACTTGTAGTCGTATTATCGGACTTGCGGCCGCATGTTTTGGACACTCAGGTGAAGAGAGGGGTGGAGCTGTCAACTGATCACCACCTGGTGGTGAGTTGGCTCCGATGGTGGGGGAGGATGCCGGTCAGACCTGGCAGACCCAAGCGTTTAGAGTGGGTCTACTGGGAATGTCTGGAAGAGTCTCCCATCAGAAAGAGTTTCAACTCCAATCTCCGGGCGAAGTTTGACCATGTGGCGGAGGAGGCAGGGGACATTGAGTCCGAGTGTGCTTTGTTCCAGGCCTCTATTGTAGAGGCAGCTAATCGGAGCTGTGGCCGTGAGGTGGTCAGTGCCTGTCGTGGCAGCAACACCCAAACCTGCTGGTGGACACGAGAGGTGAGGGATACCATCAAGCTGAAGAAGGAGTCCTAATGGGCCTTTCCGGCCAGTGGGACTCCAGAAGCAGTTAATGCCAAGCGGAATGCAGCTTCGGTGGTCGCTAAAGCAAAAACCCGGGCATGGGAGGAGTTCGGAGAGGCCATGGAGAACGACTTCCGTATGGCTTCGAAAGAATTCTGGACCACCATCCAGCATCTCAGGAGGGGGAAGCAGTGTGCTGTCAAGACTGTCTACGGTGGGGTTTTTTTTCCCTTTGTTTCCATTGTCTTTTTAGCTGGGCACTATGTCTGATGGCAGCGTTGGAAAGACCAATGCATTTTCTTTCTAGCAGTTGGAGATATGTGAGTATGATTCACTGCTACAGTGACCATCACCAGCCCTCCCTGCGGACTACTCCATCAAATCAAACTTTATTTAACTCCTGATGTGAGCTGAAGAGGAGGGACGTGCCACACCAAAGTGTGAAAGAAGGGGAAATAGTGACAAACAGGACAGGACAAACGGAAAGGAGGACAGAGAGGCAGTGTTACTGAGCAGTCCAAGTGTAATGCTGTAGTAAGAAGCAGTAAGAAACCAGGGACACCAGAGAAGCAGGGTCTTTATAGCTAGGGGAGGTGAGAACACAAGGATCAGATATGGAAGAGCATGCATCACAGGATGTGAGCAGGTGTGTTAAAGAGTCCAACTCAGCATGTTCTGACAGGAGGAAGCAAATTTTCTTCACAGTAAGTCTTGACAGAAGCATGAGTATCTGTACAAGCGTGCATGTGAAGTGGTCACCCAATACCCAAATAGTTGCCCCCCCTCCCCCGGGAGACCGCTCCCCACCTAGAGCATGGCTAGGTGGGGCACGGGCATGCGGCAAGGTGGAGGTTAGGTCCTGCCCTCCAGAAGAGCCGAAGCCAAAAGGCAGCAGCGGGGACCGCCGCCCCAATGCCCAAGGGGCGGCCCCAGGCAACCCATACAGAACAGCAACCCAGGGGGCCCCCCCGCGGCAAGGTCCCCAGAGAGTGACAGGCCGATGGATCCCGCACCACAGGCCACCAGGGACACATGACCCTGCAGAGTCCACCCGTCCCCAGGGCACCATCCCAGGACCCCACCTGCAAGTGCCAGAGCCCAGCCGCACCAAGAGCCACCCACACCTCCCCATGTTTGGAAGGGCTCCCAAGCAAGAGTCATGGCGGAGAAGGACTGAACCCCACCAGCCACACCAGGCCTAGACTAGTTGTGCACCCCCAGTCCCCTCTACTATTCTGTATCCCTGCTCCCCAGCAAAGATACATTATCCCTCCACCATGAATAAGTGCAGCTAAGTGTAATGAGGTGCATTAAAACTAAGGAAGAACAGGTTGAGTAGGAGCCTGCCGACTTCCCCTCTCACTGCCTGCCCCAGAGACATGGAAGTAGTGTAGCATTAAAACAGAGGGGAGTTGAGGCAGGCGGGAGGCGAGCAAAAAAAAAAGACTGTCTATGGTGGGAATGGTACGCTGCTGACTTCGATTTGTGGATTGGTGGAAAGAATACTTCAAAGACCTCCTCAATCCCACCAGCATTTCTTCCAGTGTGGAAGCAGACCTGCAGGACTCTGTGGTGGGCTCTTCTATCTCTGGAGCTGAGGTTGCCGAGGTGGTCAAGAAGCTCCTCGGCGGCAGGGCCCCAGGGGTGGATGAGATCCGCCCGGAGTTCCTCAAGGCCCTGGATGTTGTAGGGCTGTCATGGGTGACACATCTTTGCAACATTGTATAGACATCGGGGACAGTGCCACTGGATTGGCAGACCGGGGTGGTGGTTCCTCTTTTCAAGAAGTGGGACCGGGCAATGTGGTTTTCGTCCTGGTCTTGGAACTGTGGACCAGCTCCTTATCCTCCATAGGGTGCTCGAGGGTGTATGGGAGTTGGCCCAACCAGTCCACAGTTGTGGTCAAAAGTTTACACACACTTGTAAATAACATGTCATGGCTCTCTTGAGTTTCCAGTTATTTCAAGAACTCTGATTTTTCTCTGATAGAGTGATTGGAACAGATACTTCTTCGTCACAAAAAACATTAATGAAGTTTGGTTCTTTTATGACTTTATTATGAATTAACAGAAAAAGTGACCAAATCTGCTGGGTGAAAAATATTCGTACAGTTACATGAATTAGCAATTTTGGTGACTTAGAAAGTTGTGTAAATGAAGTGAGCTTCATAGCATGGCCTCTTAACTTTCTGTGAGTGATTATGAGTCACTACAGCTGGTGACACCTCTGAAACCTTTAAAAATGACTCATTGGATATAGATGCCCACAAATGCTTCAATGGGAAAGTCAAAGGAGCTCAGCATGGATTTGAAAAAGCGAATCATTGACTTGAACAAGTCAGGAAAGTCAATGGGAGCCACTTCAAAGCAGCTGCAGGTTCCAAGAGAAACAGTGCAAACAATTGTTTGTAAGTATAAAGCACATGAAAATTGGTCTGGAGGGTGAAGAGTCAACCGAGAATCACCAAAAAGCAGATCTGCCAAGACTTAGAAGCTGCTGGAACACAGGTGTCAGTGTGTTTTGTAATACCATGGACTGAGAGGCTGCCGTGCAAGAAGGAAGCCCTTGCTCCAAAAGTGGCACATTAAAGTGATATTCCGGGATGGAACAAATTGGGTCCTATCACAAGGTTAAGAGCAGAAATTACCCCTACAGCGGTGTTTCTGTGTCACAGAAGCCCATGTAAGCTATGACACACACCCCTTCGTCCTCCTGTTCTGCTCCTCTGCTGATTTGGCTGGACTCTGCGGGGCCATATTTTCCTTGATCAAAAACACAAATAAGCGGACTCCCACGAGTCTGATATCGGTCTGCATTCACGCTTTATTTAGAAATTTTCAGCGTTACTTTCACACAAAAACACGCTAAATAAGGGTCTAGTTCTCGTAGCGCCAAACGGCCAGCGAGAAGACTCAGCTGTGCTTCCAAATTCCGCATCGAACTAGACCCTTAGTAGTGTTTGTGTGTTCTTGCATGCGAGCAGAAGTAAATATCAGACTGCCCTCTGAGCAGAGCGATGGTCTGACAGGTCGGGCAAAAGGAGAAGGGCCCTGGCCCTAACCCTTGTCTGCGCAGAGGTTTCTGCCTAGAGGGAGTGGAAGGAGTTTGCTTCTGATCACATGGACAAAGATAAGACCTTCTGGAGGAAAGTTCTGTGGCCAGATGAAACAAAAATCAAGCTATTTTGCCACAATTCCCAGCAATATGTTTGAAGTAGAAAAGGTGATGCCTTTAACCCCAAGATCACCATGCCTACTGTCAAGCACGGTGGTGGAAGTATTATGCTGTGGGGCTGTTTTGCTGCCAATGGAACTGGTGCTTTACAGAGAGTAAATGGGATAATGAAGAAGGAGGATTACCTTCAAATTCTTCAAGATAACCTAAAATCATCAGCCAGAAGGTTGGGTCTTGGGCGCAGTTGGGTGTTCCAACAGGACAATGATCCCAAACACATGTCAAAAGTGGTAATGGAATGGCTTAATCAGCCTAGAATTAAGGTTTTAGAATGGCCTTCCCAAAGTCATAACTTAAATCCTATTGAAAACATGTGGACAGTGCTGGAGAAATAGGTTCATGTCAGAAAGTCAACAAATTTAACCAAACTGCACCAATTCTGTCAAGAGGAGTGGTCAAAGATTCAACCATAAGCTTGCCAGAAGCTTGTGGATGGCTACCAAAAGTGCCTAATGAAAGTGAAAATGGCAAAGGGACATGTATCCAAATATTAGCATTGGTGTATGTATTTTTTTGATCCAGCAGATTTGGTAACCTTTACCGTTTATCCACAATAAAGTCATAAAAGAATCAAACTTAATGATTGTTTTTTGTGACAAAGAAGTATCTGATTTTTCTCTGATAGAGTGATTGGAACAGAGTTGTAGAAATAACTAGAAACTCAAGAGATCCATGACATTGTTATTTACAAGTGTATGTAAACTTTTGACCACAACTGTACATGTGTTTCGTGGACTTGGAGAAGACTTTCGACCACGTCCCTCGTGGGGTCCTGTGGGGGGGTGCTCCGGGATTATGGGGTAGCGGACCCCCTGATACGGACCGTCCATTCCCTGTATGACCGGTGTCAGAGTCTGGTCTGCATTGCCGACAGTACATCTGAGTCATTTCCAGTGGGGATTGGACTACGCCAGGGCTGCCCTTTGTCACCGATTCTGTTCATTACTTTTATAGACAGAATTTCTCGGCAAATCCAGGGCGTTGAGGGGTTAGGGTTTGGTGACCTCAGGATTGGGTCTCTGCTTTTTGCGGATGATGTGGTCCTGTTGGCGTCGACCTCCAGCTCTCACTGGATCGGTTCCCAGCTGAGTGTAAAGCGGCTGGAATGAGAATCAGCACCTCCAAATCGGAGTCCATGGTCCTCGCCCAGGAGAGGGTGGAGTACACCCACCGGGCAGGGGATGAGATCATGCCCCAAGTGGAGGAGTTCAAGTACCTCGGGGTCTTGTTCACGAGCGGAGGAAGGATGGATCGAGAGATCGGTAGGCGGATCGGGGCAGCGTCAGCAGTAATGTGGGCTCTGCACTGTTCTCTCGTGGTAAAAAGGGAGCTGAGCTGTAAGGCAAAGCTCTCAATTTACCGGTTGATCTCCACCCCATCTTCATTTACGGTCACAAGCTGTGTCTCATGACCAAAATAACAAGATTGCAGCTGAAATGGGCTTCCTTTGCAGGGTGGCTGGGCTCTCCCTTAGAGATAGGGTGAGAAGTTTGGTCATTCGGGAGGGGCTCGGAGTAGATCCGCTGCTCCTCTGGTTGAGAGGAGCTAAAAGGGGTGACTCGGGCATCTGGTCAGGATGCCTCCTGGATGCCTCCCTGGTGAGGTGTTCAGGGCACGATCACCGGTAGGTGGCCCGATCACCCAGGACACGCTGAAGAGACTGTCTTTCAGCTGGCCAGGGAACGCCTCAGAATCAGCCAGGAAAAACTGGGTGAGGTGGCCAGGGAGACGGAAGTCTGGGCTTCCCTGCTTAGGCTGCTGCCCCGACCATGAATGAGCGGGAGAAGACGGACGGACAGACGGGTAACAGCCCCATTTTACAAACTAGTCAGTCTTTAAAGAAAAATAAATCTCTGCATGCACAACCCCATTCTTCATACTAGAAAATCACTCAGAGAGCACAAACCTCCGCCAGTGCCACAGTCCTCAGCCGTATTGTCATTTTGACCATAAATATTAATCCGACCTTTATTACACTGAAATATTTAGATTCCTTGAATATGAAAACATTATGAAAACATTAGCAATTGGATTCATAATGATATCTATTTTAGTTCAGTAGTTATTCACAGAAATCATTCTTCCAGACGCTGATCTGGATCAACACCAAATTGAATCAGTTCTTCCTTTTCCCATGCTGAACATTTCCTGAGAATTTCATCAAAATCTATCCATTACTTTTTGAGTTATTTTGTTCACAGACAGACAGATGGACAAACAAACTCTTCCGAAAACATAAATTCCTTGGAGGAGGTAATAAACCTCAAAGAGAACAAGCAAAATGCACCAATAAGTAAGCAACTCATAAAATACAAATTTATATATTGTGTTAATGTATATTAACATGTTATTTACACAGTTTATACTGTGACTATGTCAGAAAATATAAATGTATATATTGTGTTTATGTATATTAACATGTTATATACACAGTTTATACCGTGACATTGTCAACAAAGTAAGTAGAAGACAATAAAGTTAAAGACAATAAATTTTATTATTAACAGTCACTACAGTCTGTCTAAACTTTTTTTTAGTAACCAGACAAAGTTAAGCCTTTATCTAAAACGTATCTTCATTCTTTACAGTTTCATTATGGTGGCAACAGTATAGGTTCATGAGAAATACACTTACTTTTGGCTATAAGGATTTCTTTTTGAAGGAAACATAATTTTTGCCTCTCTTTTACAGTAAATTATACCTTTTGGTTTAGAGTGGATCAAAACAAACTGTGTTATTTCTGAATTCAGTTAATACTGGTAGTTGAGTGAGCATCAGATCCCTCCTAGGTTTAGCGACACAAAAAGGTCTTTCTCGAGAAAAAAAAAAGCCCAAAGTCGCTTATAATAAGCGGAACTTTCCACTCTCGCTACTGCATAGTTATGCATGTGCCATAGTCTGGAATGTGTTTGAGGTTGTCCCGGGGGCGTGAGAACCAGGAAACGGGATCAGGAAAGGACAAACTACATACTGCACTCATGTCTTGCTTTGTTGTGGGGAGTTGGGTGATAATCAGGGGGATACACACAGACGGAAAGCTTAAAAAAAGCGGACTTGGCAACACGAGAACAACTCTGGTCCCGGTCCGTGCGCATCATGCTCCCTCACGGGCAGGAATATTAACTTGGCATACTTTAAAGTACAGTACAAGTACATGGTCTGTAGTATACTTTCTATACTTATAGTTAATAAAATGAACTTCGAGTTCACTACTTCCTATCTCGCCTCTCCTGCCGTCTGGTCTCTGACCATCTTCAGCCTGACTGAATCAGGCTGAAGATGATTAGAGACCAGGGTTAACCCTCTGATCATCTCCAGATCATTAACATGCCCTCTTACCTGCTGAGAAGTCCTTTTTCTTCTCCCAAATGTCCTAATAATGCAAGAAATCATAAAAAGTGTCACTCACCGTGAACTCTAGCTCAGAGAAAAGCAACTGTGCCACAGCAGCAGAAGTGAAAGTAAAAACTAAAGGAAGTTAAGTCACCATCAGGGGCGTCACGAGAGGTGCACAGGATGGGATCCAACGGAGCACATGACCACAAAGTTCCACAACCAGCTAACAAAGACTCAGAAATGATTCATTACCTCCCCGAGGAGGTTATGTTTTTGGAAGAGTCTGTCTGTCTGTCTGTCTGTGAACAAAATAACTCAAAAAGTTATGGATAGATTTTGATGAAATTTTCAGGAAATATTCAGCATGGGAAAAGGAAGAACTGATTCGATTTTGGTGTTGATCTGGATCACCGTCATGACGCCATGACGGAAAATGTGATTTTCTCGAGTACTGAACCAAAATAAATATCATTATGAATCCAATTGCTAGTGGTATGTTTTAATGGTCAAGAAATCTAAATATTCGTATGAAATAAAGGAAGGACAAATATTTATGGTAAAAACCACAATATTGGAGAGGACTGTGGTGCTGGCGAAGGTCTGCACTCTCCAAGTACTTTTCTATTTATTACTATTTCATTCTGTTTTAATAGGTACAACATAGGATAACAGGAAGTGTATGTTTACAACACGAACAAAAAAAACATGAGAAAGTTACTTAGACTAAATACCTAAATAAAATTTTAAGTTTACTTCATAAGGCCATTTTAAGTTTACAAAAGTGCACTATTAAGTTTACAATAAGTAGCTACACTTATCTATATGATATTACTGTAGGTAAATATTCTTGTCCACATTTTTGTTTAAATATTTTTAGGTATACTTTTCTGAACCAAAAATTCTGTTTTTTTTTTGTTATTTTTTACTAGATTACTCGTTGCTTTACTTTAATTATTGTAAGTTTACAATGTATATAACCTGTAGCACATACATACAGTATTTAAAAATATCTGCTTAAATCAGAAAAAAGTGTATCTCAAAAACAAAGAGCCTATAAATCAAGCCCTTATTTGTTGAAAAAAAATCAAAGAAAATGTGTAAATCTACAAGTAAAAAAGTAAAAATCTCCAAGATCAAGTTCTTCTTTATCAAAATCAGACCCACTGATCAGTGTAGAAAGTACTTTAATATATGAGGTTAAAAATCACCAGCCCGGCACAAAGCACCAATTAACAAACTTCTCGTCTGAAAATGACAACACACAAACAAACAAATCAGATTTACAAAAGAGGACACCCCAATCAAATGTTAGGTACTAATTATCAAACTGAGTCCAGACTGAAAAATAAATAAATTGGGAAAAAAGTTATCAAAATGTTAAAAGTAATCAACACTTTAAACAAACCAAAATACTCAGCCAAAATGAGAACAAAACGGCTGGATGAGCCTCCATTTTGTCACAACCTGGCTCAATGCCCATTACATAAAAAAAAAAAAATCAAGAGAGGTGATTTTTCAAAATGATCAGTGAATTTTATAAGAAATTAAAGTAAATGTGCATGGAGCTTGGACGAAGGGTGCGCAGAGCCAGAGAGCAGGTCACTGAAAGCCCGTCATTTTAAAGCGGAAGTGGAGCAGCAGGCCCATGTGCTTTCTTTACTTATCATCACACTCCTAAATACAAGTTCAGTAACATAAATCTTACAAGGTACATCTTGACTGAAATGTTTCATATTTTATATTATTCATATTAAGGGTCCATAAAAGTCCAAGACTGTCTGCAGTTCAACACAAGCTGCATGTACCGATACTGAAACGCGGACTGGATTTTTAGTGATGTGGGTTCTCTTTGTGAACGACAATGGACTGGATATGGACAAACTGAGGGGGCTGTCTCTACCAACTGAATGGAAACTGACAGATCTATGATCATATTTAAGTGAATAAAGCAAGGTTAGATGATTTTTTAGTGAAACACATATGCTGCCAAATACATATCGAATTTGTAGGCACTTGTTTTGTTTGTTTGTTTGTTTGTTTGTTTTTTTGTAATAACACAACCCCAAATAATTTAGGTGGGCTTGAGATTATCTACGGCTGAGTGACACCATTGAGTCTGACAACAGAACACCCAATGGTGGATTGTGGATTATCTACTCTTTTTTCTTAATAAAGCAGCAAGAAAAAGATGTAACCCTTTAGTATTGTACTAAAAACACACCCTTCCATCCTGTTTTGGCAGCCACTAAGTTCAGCTGCTGCTAAAACATGTCATATATTTATATGTATTTTTTCTCTTCATGAAGCTGAGTCCTGTTTCAAAGTAGTGCGAATAATTTGACCTTCTAAATGCCAAATCAATCGCTGATGTCTAACACAACCTGTGTAACTGACTGCACAGAGACAGTTTTACAAAAAGCTAAAACCCTGATTCAAGAAGTGAGTCATACAGTGAATATTATGCAAATAACACAGTTAAGTATTTGGTGTCTGTTTCTCCCTCTGGAGGAACCCTGTTGATCTCTGATGCTTACAGTGGAAAATGCAGTGACAGGTACTTAACGCAGAAATAATGCCAGCTGCCCTACGAGGGGGGTCACATGTTCACGCCACATTGCTCATGCTTACATCCATGTTGAACAGGCAGTAAGGCGTCTGAAGGTCTGCAAGATTCTTACAAACAGGGCCAATTAACTTGGTGTCCAAAACTGATCAGATTCTCAAAAACTGCAGGTTTAGTGAATTTATGAGCTGAGCTTAATTTAGGTTCACAATGAGAAGAGCTGCAGTTGTTATAATGTGACTCCAACTTATGAGTGTTTCTGATTTCTTGAATGCTCTAATATGTATGGATGGGATCTTTTAGGTTTATGTTTTTGTTTGGAACATAGCAAATATTGTTTTGAAAACGGTAATTGTTAGTCAAACAAGTTTCCTTTGAAAAATAAAAACTTAACTGAAAATGTCTTCTTTTCCTTCCTTATGTTTTTTTCATGTTCTTCTGTTGTCTGTAACACATCACACCTGTTAAGTGCTTTCTGTATTTTCATGATATTCAGATATTTGGGGCAAAGCTGAACCTTCAATGCAACAAACTCATCCACTAATTTTGAAGCATATGTGAAAAGTATAAATTCTGCAGGTGTTTCATGTGTATGTCTGTAAAGGCTTTGTCAAATGAAATGTCCAACTCCAGGTGCTCAGTTGGTGTCCAGATGATCAGCTTGCAGGCACAGGCACATCATCGTCAACTGGACCTGGAGGAATAAATGTAAAATATAGCTTAGAGTTTGTTTTGAAGACTTACAAGTACCCTGTCACATTCATACATACATTATAATTAACAAATGTCCTCAACTAGAGGTAGTATCCATGTGGCCCACTCGGAAGTATGAGATACCTCCATCTTCTCAGCACCTGATGTCACCAGTTGGCTGACTAAAAAACTCTGCAGGTCATGTGCGACTCTTGAGTGGACACTTGGGCTCCGTCCCAATTCTACCCTTTAGCCCTCGTCTTACCCCTTAATCCTTGAATAAGCCCATCCACGTCTAGTAAAGGGGTCTCCCAATTCTCGGTAAGGGGAGGGGCTAAGACCAACGGCTACACAGCCTTTGAAACGAAGACAGACCGGGACCTCACTTGAGACGAAGGGGTATTGGAATTTCCCATAATACACCGCACCCTCTGACAAGTCGGCAGAGCAGAGACTGAAGGAAGCACATAACTATAAGTAATAATTAAATCATAAAGAAATATTAATCATGTTTTGAATTGTTGTACTATTTTAAAATTTCTCATTATGATAAACTAACTTTACACAGCTGGAGCTATTGTCACATCTGCTTACATCACAGCCAGCGAGAGACTCTGGGTGATGAGGTAAAGGGAATCAAGTGGTGTCTCATTTCTCAGCAGTGTGTTTTCACCCCTTCCTCTTGAACCTCCCAACAGAGGGCCAATGGGTAGAATTTGGATCCACCTTAATCTCTAGGAGCTGTGTTGAGTCCAAACTCTATCTGGGCTTACTCCAAACCACGGATGGTCAGGACACCACCAGGCCTCTTCACTCCACAGTGTGCCCTTGAGCCTCTTGACTCAGATATCAAAAATATAATATAAAATATAAAATATCATTAAAACATTTAGTGATAAACACAATAGCATTGAAGGATAAAAGTGAAAAGAATCAGGAAATACAAATCACTGAAGAACACTGGAATAAAATTAATGAGCATTCACAGAGAGTGTTCATTAATACAAACTGTGCAATCATAAAGTTATACATAAAACATAATTTACACCTGAGAGGTGGAGTCACATTAATCCTCGATCATCACCTATCTGTAAACTCAATACAGGCTCATTGGTTCATATGATGTGGTCTTGCTCTAAGCTTAGACAGTGGTGGCTGAGTATTGATGATAAACTGGGAAAAGTTCTTAAACACAACACTTCTCTGTCTTCAAGAGCAGTAATGCTCGTCCACCTGAGTGAACTGAATCTCCCAGAGAATGAATCATTTTATGAACTTTGCTGTTACAGCTGCAAAAAGATGCTTTACATCAAAATGGAAACATGAAGATCCCCCAATTATCACTCAGTGGGTCAATGAAATCAACTCATGTGCCCCCTTGGAGAAAATAACATAAAAAATAAAATAACATATCCCCTTCCCACAGGTGTATTGGTGGGTGCTTATATTTATATATCTTGTCATAACTTGTCGATATTACCATTTACCTTTGATTACCTGCAGTTATTTACCACTTTAATCTTTCCAACTTTCCAAGCTTTGTTTGACAGACTCTGGATGGGGGAGCTGTTAGTGAGGAGACCGGAGAGTTTCATCCTTAAATACAGGTATTTACTTCTGTTTATACATTAATATTAAATATTGTTTGTTTATATTTTAAAATTACTTAAAAATATTTTCAAAAGAAATAGTTCCTTTACACTCTTGAGATAGTGGGGGTGCCATTGTAAAGCAAGTAAAAAAAAAAAAAAAGCAACATTTTTGTCACATTTAGCTTCAAACCATGTACAAACAACTGGTGTGATTTCTTTTCTGGTGACCTTTTGCGACACTTACAGCAATATTTGTCATCTTAGAAATATCTTAAAAAGCTAAATGTAAATATCACACATAAAAGCTAAATATAAATATAGATGTTAAAATTAAAGATACATGTTAAATATAATTGTTAAACATAAATAAAAGTGTTAAATATAAACATAAAATAAAATTGTTAAATATAAATATTGAATAAAGCTGTTAAATACAAATATAAATGTTCAATATAAATATTAGTATAAATGTTGAATCTAAATCTCTCAGGCACAAGTAAATATTTAGCTTACATGTAAATTTTCTCTCTCAATAAAATGGAGTTGTCATCAATGTTTTAGTGTCTTTGGTTTCATGAGTTGTTTAATTGTTTTTTGATGAGATGAATATTTAAAAGCCTGTGCTGCAGCGCCACATAGTGGTCAATATAAGGTAACACACTTGTTGCCCTCCTGCCCTCATACTGGTGACTTGACTTTAAGGGACAACACCTGACAGACGTCCCAGAGAGCTGCTTATGAACCAGTTGTAAGTTGCATCTTCATTTTATTTATCTTTATTTGCTTTATTAAAAATAAAAACAGATACCTTATCTCGGAATGAAAAGATCTGGATCTAATAAGTAAGAGAAAAGATTAATAAAAAGGAGATTTCTGTAAATCCTCTCACTGTGGCGATGATGGCACCTGAACCAGCAAACAGGAGCTGCGCTGTCAACGGTGCTGAACCTGACAAATGGACCGGATCAGCACCGCGGACAGCGCAGCACCGCTGCAGTGTAACGCTCTCAGCCCTCAGTGCAGCTCACTTGTGATGGATGAGCTAATTAGCAGCCTCGTGTTTGCCTGTCTGTCGCCGCCACTCGCTCGCCCTCGATGGTGATTCAGAGACGATGATAGACGTTCATGTCCCTTTGAAGTTTTGTCACTTTATACGTTTATTGTGTTTGGTGCGAATCGTTTATTTGACCAGATGTTAGCCCTTCACAATAACAGCGCTGCTCTGACTCTCTGGCAGTCTTGTTTTATTTTCCAAACTAAATAAGCAGATTTAGAGTGTTGAAGTTGTTTGTAGCTTGCTGGTATGTGTGCATGACTGTTAATCATCTTTAGAGTTCAGCACAGTGTTTTATTAACATAGAAGGAGACTGAATGACCAGCTGTGTTGATGACTCATGATTTTATTTACTTTATGTCTTCAAGAAAACCACACATACACTCACCTTCTTCTAACAACGCGACTGTACATCTTACCTGTGAATGCTGGACTTGAAAAACAGTAAAAAGAGCCTCCAAAATATAATCACATCTCTGTCATTATTCATCCTACTCAGGAAGTGGCCTTAAGCGGAGTTGTTGCTGACACACACCGGCATGAACGTGGTCTCAACCTAAACCAGCTCCTTAAATCTAACAGTTCTCTCTGCTACAATATGAATAAAAACATCTTTAATACTGCTAATTTGGTGTTTTTAAAGCAATTCAAAAAAGTTGAACCAGGCCTCTGACTGATGAGCTGCAGACTTTTTAGTATATTTGCAAATAGACAATGAAATGCCCATGGCTCTCCAAGACTGCAGCATAGAGTGTTCAGTATTACTGCTATGTGGAGGAGTTCAGTTCATTCTGATTTCATGAAATGTTGACAAACATTCAGGGAATTAATAATTCATCAAATAACAGGTGTTAAACATGTTCTTGCAAGAAGTGCCAACCACAGCTGTTGATCTTCTGAAAAGAAAAATATATTGTCTTTGGGTGTAAATATGCTCTCTGCTACCCTTCTCTCCCATCAATATGCCTCTCTCATTTCCACTTCCAATCTATCTTGTTTGGAATTTGGCAAATTATCCAGAGCAAATTGCCACAGGACAGGGCATGCAGATGTACACATCATGGGTGGCCAAGACAGTGGTCTGTGTATCACTGGAGATGAGGTGCAACTTTGCATTTGTTATGAAATCAAGACCAAGACCTGCCTGTGATGACCAGCACATTCTTGATCCTGGATATCTGATTTTTGACATGATCAGATTTATCCACAGGAAAGTTTTCACTTCTTTTGTTGTCAGGGCCAGATTTTCTCTTCCGTTTTGGAGTGGGTACAGGTTGGTATGAGGCAATTTCATCCAACAGATCATCAGGAAATAGATGGATAACTAAAAATGGACAGACACTAATAGCTTTATGGAAGTAATATGTGCAAAATATTTGTCTTATTAAAAAACACCAATTACCCTGTAATAACAAATACTAACTGATTTACACAAAAAGTCAGAGCAGGTCAGGTTTATCAAGGACAGCAAGTTCAGAGCAATTGTATGAATTGAAGTTGAAATACAGAACGTGATGCATGGTGTCCAATTTAGTGGACCTATAATTCCAGGCTTTTCCCAGTAGAAATCACCGACCATGGCTGCTCCCAAAATATCTACATTATGTCCTAAATTCTTTTAATCTACCTACTCTAAAGAAAATAAAACACTAATGGCAGATATAATCGAAGAAGAACTGAATAAAGCAATTTCTCAGTTAAGAACAAATAAGTCACCAGAACTGGGCGGATTCTCATCCGAATGGAATTAAACGTTGGAATCAGAATTAAAATTAAATCTTCTCCACATACTTGATAATGCTTTAAAAGAAGGAAGAATGCCTCAAATTTGGTGGAGGCCACAATATCATCTAGAAAGCACTCGGAGAGCGCAGACCTCCGCCAGCGCCACAGTCCTCAGCCATATTGTCATTTTGACCATAAATATTACTCCTACCTTTTTAGTTCATCAAAATATTTAGATTCCTTGACCATAAAAACATACCATTAGCAACTGGATTCATCATGATATCTATTTTAGTTCAGCAGTTATTCACAGAAATCAGATTTTTCACCATGGCGGCCAGACGCTGATCCAGATCAACACCCAAATCGAATCAGTTCTTCCTTTACCCATGCTGAACATTTACTGAAAATTTCATCCAAATCCTTCCATTAATTTTGGAGTTATTTTTGTCACGGACGGACAGACAGACAGACAGACGGACAGACGGACAGACGGACAAACTCTCCCAAAAACATAACCTCCTTGGTGGAGGTAATCATACCCAAAGAAGGAAAAGATAGATTAGATTGTGGATCCTTTCGGCCAATCTCAGTGTTAAACATTGATTACAAAATATACACATCCATCCTTGCAAGTCGAGTAGAAAAAATTCTCCCCCAACTCATCCATACAGACCAAGCTGGTTTTATTTTTCAAAGACAAACACATGACAATATCAGACGCTCTTTACTCATATTGAACATATTCAGGAACAAAAACTACAGGCTATTTTGGTCAGCTCGGATGGTGAAAAGGCATTGGACTCGGTAAGTTGGAAGTATCTATATGGACTTTTGGAGAGGTTTGGTTTTTGATGAAAATTGTATGAATGTAATAAACTCTTAATATAATAACCCGACAGAATTAGAATTAACAGACAGTTATCAGAGTGAAGAGAATTTGTGACCATAAGGACGATTTTAAAATAAAATCCGAGGAGATGATGTGCCACTTCAAGGAAAATGTCACAATCTCAGTCTCAGCCTCAGCCTCATCCACAGCCTGCCACTCCCTGCTTCCGCCTTATCAGCCTGAACTCAACTCACCTGTGTTTCTGCTCACAGCTGCACCTCGTCTGCTGCAATCAAGCCAGCTACAAAAGCCCCAGCTCCACACTTGGTCTTTGTCAGACTGTCTTCGCACTCATGCTGAGCACTCCAGACTTGTTTCCCGGATTGATCATCCGTTGCCGACAAGTTTCGTCCCAGATTCTGCCTCATACGCCTGACCCTCGGCTTGACTTCAAGGTATCGACTAGCTTCTGTCCTGCATTCACCCGCCTGTCTGAATCCCCGGCTATCGATCCTGTTTCCGTCTTCTGACGCCGAGTCCTGCCTGTCCTACACTGTGCTGATTCGTCTGGTGACTGATCCCTGCCTGTCTCCTGACGCCGAGTCCTGCCTGTCCTACACTGTGCTACCGCCTGGTAACTGATCCCTGCCTGTCTCCTGACGCCGAGTCCTGCCTGTCCTACACTGTGCTATCCGCCTGGTAACTGATCCCTGCCTGTCTCCTGACGCCGAGTCCTGCCTGTCCTACGCTGTGCTATCCGTCTGGTAACTGATCCCTGCCTGTCCTCGACGCTGAGTCCTGTCAGTCCCACTCTGTGCTGGTCTTCCTGGTTACTGAACTCATGCCTGTCCTCGACAACGTGAGTTGGCCTGAATCACTTCTCTGAGTGTTCCTGTACGCCTCTGCTTGTCTGTGAGTGAGTCAAGCCTCCACCGCCTTCTCCTTTAAAGACTGTGTGAGCTTCTGCCTGTACATCTCCTGTGTGGCTCAGTCGATAGAGCGCCTGTCTTCAGAGCCTGCTGTCGCGGGTTCGACCCCCGCTCAAGCCGCAGCTTCCTTCCTGAAAAGACTGTGGGTGGATCCGAATAGTCCTTCCTAAGTCCTTTCCTATCCACTTTACCTTAACCCCGATAAAAAACGTCACAGGGTCAAGGAAAGGAAGGAATAAGAGGAAAGGAAAGGAGAACTGTGGTAAAAGAGGAATTTGACTGCACTTTCTCTTTGGTGTCATATTTATGTGACGAGGATTTCTTGTGACGTAGGTAAACCACGACGAACTACAGTGTTCTGAAAATAGACTACAAGAAGCGTCTTATCTGCTCTACCTCACAGAGTTGTTCTGTGTCAGCTTTACCTGTTAACATTAACAATGCATGATCAGACCTGTGATGGTGTTTTGTCCGTTGGTCATGCAGTGTGTGTTTCCTGCACACAGATGTGAGGTTAGGTGAGAGCTTCTATAAATGTTTACATCTTTGACAGCACACGGGAAAAAACCTGAAGTCTGATAAAATATAAACATGTTTCAGAAAGACTTTTATCCCTGTTTCATTCACATATATCATCACACACATTGTTAAACAGTGTTACTATATTTTAAGTTTTGTAAAAAACCTCATTTGTCCTTCTTTTTACTGATTGTTTTTTTTTAATAAACGTTATTAGAGACCTCATTGAGCTATCTTGGCATGATTTACTTCATAAATGAAGATTGAAATCTGGTAACTAATATAATATTAAAATAGGACACAAGGGCCACAATTATTTTATTACTTGATGAACATTGTAGAGGGCCCGACGGGTATGGAGAAAAAATGTTTTAAATCAAGTGCTTTATGAATTATAGACTATTTAATTGTTTATCGGTCCACTATTTCAAAACTGATTAAGAAATAAACTAAAGGTGATTTTTAAAGTGCTTACTTGAAGCATATATTCTTGTCTATGACTGCAAAATTTTTTATTATTTTTTTAATTATATAGCCCACATATCTTGATAGTCCCACAAAACTCGCCCTTTCTCCCTCTTTTTTTTTTTCAATTATTTATTTACTTTTTTTCACCATTACACCATTACATATATATATATATACAGAGACATTGTAAACCGCATGGTCCGGACAAATTGTTCAAACAGATTGTCACAATGTACAGACACACATTTAACTAATACATATATACAATAGAGCCTATACAGATCATCCTTTCTTCCTCATAAGTTTCCGTACGATGCCGATATGCGTCACCTGCCGCAGTGCATTATGGGGAGTTCCTTTCTCCTCTCCTTTCGGAAAGGATGGTCCAGTGTTTCCTAAGCTAAAGGAGATAATAAAGGAAGCAACGACCCTCCTTTCCTTAACTTTTGGAGAATTCGGAAAGCACTTATCATGGCCGACACTTAAATGCATCCGGGTTATTTCTTCAGTTAGGAAGGTTCCTTATCAAAAAAGGACTATTCGGATGTACCCTGTGTGAGTCTCTGCCTGTACATCTCCTGTGTGGCTCAGTCGAGAGACCCCCACTCAAGCCACAGCTTCATTCCTGTAAAACACTTTGTGAGCCTTGGTCTGCATATCTTCTCCGTGGCTCATCTGAGAGAACACTCACCTGTCGTGCCTAAGTGTACGGGTTCAAACTCCGCTTTGAACTGTGCTTTGAATTACTGTCAATAAAAGACTGTTCATTGTTCACATCCTACTGCTTGCTTCTGGGTCCTAACTGCCAACCGTGTCAGAAAAAGGATACAATCATGCCACACAAAAGCATATGACACAGCAAAAAACCTGGACAGACCAGTTTTTGTCACCACATTTAGTACTGAAGCAGAAAACAGCAAAAATACAATAAATAAAAACTGGGGCAAAATTCAGAGTGATGCACAACTAAACAACATTTTTCCACAGCCTTCACTTATTAGTTTCAGAAGATGCCCAACCCTACAAGATAAACTGGTACATAGTCACCTCAAACCCCAACAACCCAACTTCATGGCTGGAACATAAACCAGAAGGGTCTTTCAAATGTAATTACTGTAACCACTGTGCAAATGTGAAACAGACAAAGACATTTCTGGACTCAACATCACAAAAGGAGTACAAAATCAACACTTACTAACTGCAAGACCACTTATGTCATCTACAGGCTGGAATGTCCCATTTGCAAAGTGTTTTACACTGGCAGAACAAAAAGACGGCTACAGGACAGACTTGCAGATCACAAATATGCAATACGAACTGGAAACATTAACTACCCCATGGCCAAACATGACCTGGAATTCCATAACAGCAACCCAACTTTATTACAAACCACTGGCATTGACTACATCCAACCGACCATCAGAAATAAAAAAAGGTGATAGACAAGGAAAACTGAACCAGAAGGAGGCATTCTGGATTGACAAACTACAAGCCACTAAATACCCTTGACTAAATGAAGAACAAGATTATACTGTGTTCTTGTAGAGGAAAGATGTTGTACAAACACTGAGTTACAGTCTCTAAACGTACAGGCCACTTTGTAAAAATGTTTATAACCAGAATTCTGATGTGTTTTCAATTAATTTTATCTGCTTTGTGTTATATCATGCATGATTTTTTGGAGATGAAAACTTTTTTGAAGCCTCTATTGGCCTTGAATAACACCATCTGCTGGTGGGTCTGCTGGTTGTCACTGCCTGCAGACCATACCTCTAAGTCCATGTGACAGTTTCCTATTGGTTGAGCACCCCTTTAAAAAGCCTATTGCAGCCTAATATCTGTTTGTTTCACTTCCTGATGAAGGCTTGACGCCAAAACCCATCAAAGTTTGTTTCTAAGGTCCAAATGCCATTAAAAAAAGGCATTTTAATTGTGTTAAGAAAGTGCCATGGAGTCTCTTCCTTTAGTTTCAAGGACTTTTTGAATCAAACAAAATTAAACAAACTCTGTCGAGTCCAGGTAGCACTCCGTTTCCTTTGTTATTTTGTGCCTTAATTGACAGGAGAGAGACAGTGGATAGGCTTGTGAAAGGGGGTGAGAGAGTAGGGAAAGACACTCTGCAAACTGGTCACAGGCGTGATTTGAACCCAGATGACAGGGGCATGTACTTGGGACGTGCATGGCTGCTAACCACTCCGCCAAACAAGCAACCCAGTTGTCTATTTATTTTTTTTATTCTGTGAATGCAATGTACTAAGGAGAATGCATGCACACACAATCAACACACATTCTGTCAGTATTGAATCCACATCAGTCCATCATGGATATACTTTAAAATGACATTAACTATTAAAAAAAAGCCATAATAAATGATGTAATGGCTAATATAAATTACCAACTGTGTAAAATAATTAGAAAACAGCTAAAATTAATGCTAAAAAAGTTCAATTATCAAAAAACTAAAAGAAGGGGTGCTGGTTTGGCAGAGTGGTTACCAACCAGGCACCCCATGTACTTGCTTCTGCAGGTCCAGGTTCGAATCCCACCTGTGACCAGTTTGCAGAGTGTCTTCCCCTACTCTCTCACTAGGGCTGGACTTTTAATCGTGATTTCAATTTTGCCATCTGAAAATCATAAAAACATTATAATTGAAGAAAAATGATTAATATGCCACACATTGTGGAGTGCCGTGTATGTAAGTTCCTGCGCTTCATAGTGCTTCTGTGTTCCACGTGCAGCCACAACCAGTATGTGTGACTTATGTGGATCAATAATACTGTATGTGCTGCTTGCTGGTCCTTTAAAGTTGTTGAAATCAATACTGAACTTTTGGAATAAATGAATAACTGGATATATTTATTGTGATTTCAATATCACTTAAAATAATCAGGATTCTTATTTTTTCCATATTTGTCCAGCCCTATCTCTCTCCCCCTTTCACAAGCCTATCCACTGTATCTCTTCTATCTATAAAGGCACAAAATGCCCCAAAAATACATTAAAAAAACAACTAAAAGTTAAAAACTTGAGGAGTTTCTGAGCTTGTTGGAGAAGGATGTCCCGCATGATACATCAGTATCTGCCCGAGATTCTTCGTTTTTGTTTGTTTGTTTTTCCTCTTGTTTTGTCCCCTGATGTTTTTGTTTTTGGAGTGGTGTCTGGATGCTGAACATATGGGGTACCTTATGTTTTGGCTACTTATTCTATGGCCCGTTCCCGCACTCCCTGTATATTATTGATTATTATTATGACCATATTTAATTAATAAAGCTGTTCAATATAAAGAGCATCAATGAAATAATTATCTATAATACACCTAAACAGTTGAATATAATGAGTCACTACAGAGTTTAATATTTTATATTCTTGTTAATTCAAGCATAAATGTTTTTATCCAACATTCAAACTTTGTTTAGTCTTTGTTGGCATCATTTGTCCTGTTCAGTTTTATTAGATTTTTAACATGTTTCAAGTTAATAAAAAAATATTTTATTTTAAAATTGATTATTCATAAAAACAGAAATTGTATTTCTCTTTTCCCAGTTCAAATTTGAATGAAAATTTAAATAGGCAGGAATTTTTCCCTTCACAGTTCTAAGAGATCAGTGTAACTTTCAAGGTTCATCCCAACACCTGACATAATTCAGAATAAAATATGACAAAGAGGCAGCTGGATGCAATCAGGTGGAATTTACTCGCAGTGAGGAGCCAACAATACAGTCAAACCGTCTGAATGTTGAACTAAAGGAATAAAATGTCTTCTCTCTTTTGTAAAAGTGATAAGAACATGTGTGTATGGAGTGACATCCGCACAGGCTCCTCTTCGTCTCAGGTTGAGTCGACCTGAGGAAGGTGTCCCCAGCCCGGTCATGATGTTAATAAGAAGGAGCCTGCACACGAGGTTATATAGTGTGTAATGTGTGTGTGTGTGTGTGTGTGTGTTTGTTTCAGAAGAATGCAAAAACTAAACAATGATTATTAAACATGATTACAAAGAGATTATACAGTGATATTCAAGTACACGGATAATTAAACAAGATTAGAACAGGGTTATAAAGAGACAAATACATGAAAAAGGTTACATACAATGTGTACAAAAGTTGAATACATAAAATGTGTGCAAAGGTCAAATTATTCTTCACAACTACATAAATCAGTGTAATAAACATATTGATCAGTGCATAACTACTGTATATTTATATGTGGTTAGTTTTGTCACTATATATCAATAATAGTTTGACATAAGGATTGAACTAAACATAAAAACAAAATTTAGTTTAAAAGAATCAGTGTAATAAATGCATCTAAGAATATAAATATATTAGTTTGATAAATGCATTAATCAGTTAGATGTATGAGTTTCCTGTTTTAGGGAAAAAAATCAGAAAATTTATATTCAACAGATGAGAAAATATTTTATCTGATCAAAACATTGATCATTCTTATATGTTAATTTATAAAACCCAATTTGTTATAATTTTGACAATTAATGTAATTTTGATCAGTTTAATGAATATATAGATTTGTGGTAAACTGCTTAAATACATTACTAAATATATTTATTTTAGTTCATATTTTATCAGTTTATAAATCAATTCTTTAAGAAATATATTAATCAAATGAATACATTTTAGGTTTCTGCATTATTTATTAAATAATTTAATTAATGCATTTTCTCAATTTAACAATATCTTCATATATTCAACATGCATCCTGTCAGTTCATTAACTCAATTTGTTTTTTAATATTTAATTAATCTGCAGCTGGTTCTTAATGTTCAAGTGTTCATCATCAGGTAAATAAAGACATGAAACATTTATTTTATTTATTTTATTTGAATTATTTCAGTATCTGTTTTTGTTCAGAACAATCAGCTGTTCGTAGGTGACATCAGCTGACTGATGATCAGCTGTTTCCTGTCAGCACAGACAGACGTCTCTTCAGAGGACAAGACGTCTCAGGTCTTTGAGTCCTCTGCAGGTTTGGACTCCAGAGGACACAGAGACACTGAACCAGGCCAGACCCTAAACCCAGGATAGAGTGGCTCAGTGAATGTGGTCTCTGTGGCGTGGAGGTGGATCAGTCCATCAGAGAAGACTTTATAGAAGGACAGAGATCCAGCAGGACAGTCCACATACACCCCTACTCTACCAGAGGATGAAGAGGAGGAGGAGGAGGAGGAGGAGATGGGTGTTTGTCTGTATTTGTGAAGGACGGAGTAACCACGACCAGAGCAGCTCAGACTCCAGGAATGATCATTAAGTCCAAACACAGATTCATCTCTGCCTCCTGTCCTCTTGATTCTTCTGTAACTCACTGATACAAAAACATCTCCGCTCCACTGGACCTCCCAGTAACAGCGACCACTCAGAGCAGACCTGCACAGCAGCTGAGGACCATCAAATCTGTCTGGATGATCAGGATATGACTGAAGCTTGTTCACATGTGTCATCGTCTTGTTGTCTTCAGATAGTCTGAATCTTCTGCTCACTGTGTTTGTGTCCACCTCCAGCTCACAGGCATCTGATGGAGAGAAGGAGAAACATCACAGCAGCAGGTCATCATCTGATCATCTACAATCATCTGAGCTGACGCTCCATCAGCCTGAGGGTTCAGAGTCAGCTCTGATGGTTTTAGGTTTTATCTCTTCTGAGTCGGCTATGTTTGACCTTTGACCTCTGACTCTGCTCCATCTTTCTGTCTGAATAAGTTTGATCTCTGTGTTTGTGGCTCCATGGTCCATTTTCAGTTTTCATGTTCCTGAGATCTGATTGGACAGCAGCTGAGTCATGAGAGGATGAAGCTTCATGTTTAATCTGTCAGATATTCTAGAATTTAAAGCAGCAGCTCAGAGTTTGTTTGTTTGTTTGTTTGTTTGTTTGTTTGTTTGTTTGTTTGTTTGTTTGTTTGTTTGTTTGTTTGTTTGTTTGCTTTTGTCTGGACCAGAGAAGAAGACCTGAGCTAATGATGCTCACATGTAACACCATCGTCAATCATGTGGTCCATTAAAGCTCCTGAAATATCATGTCATTCTCCCCTCCAGTCTCCAATCTAGGAGCTCAGACTGGACTCTGCTCCTCCTTAGAGACTTTCATCAAACACCTGAGCAGGATCTCTGTCCTCCATCTCAGGAGCAGAGCTAAACCTCACTCACTCCCCTCTCTCTCTCAGGAGCAGAAGAGCTTGTTCACACCTTTATCTCCTCCAGGCTGGACTACAGCAGTGCTCCTCTCATCAGGATCTCCATCAAGGACCTCCACAAGCTCCAGAGAGCACAAACCAGCAGTGAGAGGGTCCTGATGAGAGGAACCATGTAGGACATCACACCCATCCTTCAGACTCTCCTCTGGCCCCCTGAACATCTCCAGACTGAACCTAAAATCCCTCTGCCCACCCCTCAGGGCATCTGTGGACACGCTCACTCACACCTGAAGGACCTAAACTCACCAGAGACCACCACCAGAAACCTCTGCTCCATAAACACCAAACATCTCCAAACTCCACAATCTGGAGATCAGGCCCTCCAGTCTGCTGCTCCAAAGCTGAGGGACACACCCCTGACCACCTGAGGCCCCCACAGCCTGCTGAGACCTCTGAAGAAGGACCACAGAGCTTTGTTTTTAGGAGGACGTTTCTCTGATCACACCAACACACCATCTCTGCTGATTTTTGTTCCTCATCTTCACTTTGATCATGTGAACTGTTCCTCAGACTAATGACCTCTGACCTTCATGTCTCCATGGTTTATCCTCCTGATGGTGTTTTATCTTTGGAGCTCTGACAGAATCCTTCAAATGAAAAGTTCATGAGGAGTAAAAAGTTTAATGATCATCATTAAATCAAAGATTAAAAACACTCACACTTCTTCAGACCAGGTCTCAGTCTGTGTGGTCCACCATGGTCCAACCTGGAGACAGAAACCAAAGCTGTGATCAGTTCTTCATTCATGAGGGTCCTGAGATAGCCTCCCTCTGCAGCCCACACGAATCAGGAGGTTTCTACAAAAAACTTCCTCACTGCCTCCATCCAGGATCTGTCTGGGCTCAGAGCTCTGAGTGGATCCTCTTAACCAGGTCAGACCGTGGTTTCAGTGAGACCAGCCCGTGGATGGTTCTTTATTTTCAGACTTCTGCATCACAAACAGGATCTATGTGTTTACTTCTGCTGTTAGTACATGAGTGTGTGCTCATTTCCACACACAGACCTGTTTATCAGTCTGAGTGTGGGTTTAATGATTTCTTTGTGAATGTGGGACCTGATCCAGCAGGAACAACATCTGAGTGTGATCATCTCAAAGAGAAAAGTTTGAGTTCAATGTTTGTCACAGGGGCAGGTTCTGTTGAGCTGAAGGTAGAGCACGTGCCTCACAGCAAGAGGGTACCCGGGTCAGACAGGGGCCTTTCTGTGTGAAGTTTGAATGTTCTTCCTGTGCATGCGGGGGTTCCCTCTGAGCACTTTGGCTTCCTCCCAGAGACTAAAAACATGCTCATTGGGTTAATTGGTGGCTCTTAATTAGATATGATTACCTTAGGTATACTTCACATTCATACCAAAGGTGTGAGTGTGAGTGTGAATGGTTGTCTGTCTGTCAACCATAGAAATCTAAGGGGCGGAGTGTCCCTCCACTAAATCAGTCCGCCGCCCTCTTCCCCTCTCAGCTGATCAAAACATTCATGCTAGCGGCTTCAGATGCTGCCTGTAGCTTAGTGTAACTTTGATAAAGTATTGTAACTCTTCTGTTTTGACTGTTAGCGGTGTGAGGAAGAGACAATGCAGGAAATTGAAAAAGGGATGATTATGACAGCGCCGATGAAGGCCCATTCACTTTGGAGCAAAGAGGATACCTGTATGTACAGGAGTTTACAGAGGACGAGCTGCTAAAATGGAGACGAACACGACACTGGACATCAAGAAAGTCTTAAATAAACAGTGGGGCGAATGCTTGACCTGGAAATATGTGATACGGACGGCGGTATTACTCGTCAAACAGACTTTCCTTTCCTGGAGTTTTGTGGACATACTTCAATTTCCCGAAGATAAAGTGGAAAAACGTCCCAAACCTGAAGGACCGTTTCTGCTCAAAGTAAGTAACAATGATCTGTCAGAGACAAATGAGCAGAGTAGAGGAGGCTGTTTGTTTATCATAACAGTGCAGACTACTAGTGAGTGTGTGTGTCTCTCTCACACATGCACACACACGCAACGATTTCTGTGCAGCTGAGTTCTAGATGATGCACATCTGTTTCTGCATCAAGGGAAGCATCACAAGAACCCATCTCAGAAATATTTGTCTTATAATGTGCTTTTAATTAGTCTAAAAAAGGTGTTCGAAGCCACTAGCTCTCCGCTAGCTAACTACGGCGGAGGGATTTAGCGGAAGGACACAGACGTGAGCTGGCTTAGGTCCGGATAAACTTTAAATTTCCGAACTGTTTATGCCCTTCAAAAAAAATCATATGTAGCGTACTCTTAAATTGTGGTATTACTTTTTGATTCGAGTTCTTGTAGGCGGAGAAAATAGCCTTTAAATCCGGTACGGTACTTTTCCATTAGCGTCTTTTCTTCGTCACAGACTCTTACAGACTGTGGCTTTCTGGTGGAGAGGAGAGAACTTTCTACTGTACCTAATGTCATTAGTGACCATATGGAGCTCATACAACCCCACTTCAAAAATACTGAACTATCCCTTTAAGATAGTCACGATGCTAACTGCATTAGCCCGTCAAGGGAATATTCAATTGACGTTAGCATTAAGCTAGCAGACTTTCGGTTTAGGACTTAAGGTTTTTACTCCCTCCCTCTCTCTCTTTCTTTCTCTCTGTCTCACACACACACACACAGACACAAACACAAACACACTTCTACTATCACGGACAATTTCCATTTCTATGTAATCAGCACCCTTTTATCAAGTGATTAACAGATACGTATGAAAGGGCTGCGGGCGAGCAGAGCTGCCACTTCTAACACGATTTGGAAGCTTTGTACATATTAATAACACCGTTTATAAGGCTGTTATGGTCCTATGGTCCTATCTACACAGTATAAAGACCAAAAAGAACAAAAAAAATCCATTCAGTACATCCGCTGAAAAGCTGCATACTAGCTGACCAATCAAACCTAAGAACCTGCGACTATTAATTGGTCCGTGAGTTAGTCCATGAGTCCATCCAATCCCCTGTCTCTCTCACTACGCAGCGTCATGCGTAGTCCCCTCTACCTCCGGTGAGCAGCTAGCAGCGTTAGCTACTGAACTATCATGGAGCCGGACAAGCCTAGCGCCGAGCCCGACGCCGCCTCCCTCTCCCGCGGGTCCCAACGGAGCTCTGCCCGCGGGTTGAGGCCTGTTAGCGGGCTAACGGCTAACAGCTAACGAATAGCCTCAGCCGGCCGTCAGACCTTCAGCATCAGCCGTTTCGCCCTGGTTGATCAGGTAATGGCTTTGTTTACTACAGTGGGAGATGTCTGCTGAATAACTCTGGTTGGTTTGTGCCTGCGGGCTAATAACTTGTAGAGGCCGGGTTAGCCTGTTAGCCGCTAATCGTTTGCACTGTAAGCTGAGCTGGGGAGGACAGGCTGAGAAAGATAAATCCTCCCCCACACTCGGCTCCGCTCTGACGGCGCCAGACCCGCATTGCCGCCGGTCCAGTTGAAATGGCTACTGCTGTGTGTTACAAGGGGGATGTCTGTCGTGTTTGATACTTTCAGTTGAGCTGAGCTGTTTTTGATTGAGTTTGCTGCTGATATATTGTGCTAGTCACTCGTAGCTCAGTCCGAGGGGGCTTTATGAGGCGACACGAGCTGGGGGCGGGATCTTGGAACACGGAGGGGAGAGGTGAGGGAAGGGGGGCAGGCTGCGGTTTCAAATCGTAGACCACAGCTTTCTAACGTTATTTGCTCACAGTAACGTTACTGGTAGTTCTCAGCTGTAAAGGACTGGGATGTTTATTACATTTCAGGAGAGTTTGCAGCCTTTGTTTACCTTGGAAACATATGCTCTCCAGTGCTTCTCCACTCGGCAAAACTTTCTCCTCTTCTCCTTCATGTAGGAGAAGAGCTGTGTGTGCAGGCACACAGTTGTGAAAGCTGATTGGCTGTCACCCGAGCCATGGCTCTGCATGTAACCAATCAGATCGTGCTGTGGGTTGGACAATATTGGAGACGGAGTAGTGACTGCAGACAGAGAGAAGCGGCTGCACCAGAGCCAAAATAACCCAGTTTTAAATAAATTTATTATCGGCCGTCAGATTAAAAAAAAGGCAGATGCCGATTTGCCTCAAAATGACGAATATCGGCGCCGATAATCGTCCTAGCCAATATTCGGTCTATCCCTAAAAGAGAGTGATAGTCTTAGCTCAGCTTTTATGTCATTAATAGACTCAGTTGGCTTTTCTCAGTCTGTTAGTGAAGCTACCCATCATTTTAATCACACTCTTGATTTGGTTTTAGCATATGGCCTTGATATTAAAGAACTGAAAGTTTTTCCTGAAAATCCATTTTTATCCAACCACTTCTTAGTTACTTTTAGCATCCTCCTGGAAGATTCTGTGTTTTGCAGCAAAATTGTGAGCAGTAGCAATCTGTCTAGTGGTGCCATGGCAAAATTCAAAGAGGCCATTTCTACTGCCTTAAACTCAATAAATTGGCCAACTGATAACTGTGATATTAGTTTTAGCCCCACTCAGCTGGATCAGCTTGTTGATGACTCAGCCAGTCTACTAAGATCCACTTTGGACTCAATTGCTCCACTGAGACTAAAAAGAATTAAACGTCAGAGGACAGCTCCTTGGTTTAATTTAAGAAACTCGTACACTTAAACAAACAACCCGTAAATTAGAGAGAATGTGGCGCTCTGATAAAAGGAAGAGTCATGTATACTTTGGCGAGAGAGTCATAATAACTACATGAGAGCCTTAAAACATGCTCGAGCTGCCTACTACTCCTCACTTATTGAAGAAAATATAAACAACCCCAGATATCTCTTCAGCACTGTAGCCAGGCTGACACAGAGTCAGAGCTCAATTGAGCCTGTGATTCCTCTAACCCTGAGCTGTGAGGACTTTATGAACTTTTTCAATGATAAAATTCTGAAAATTAGAGATAAAATTAGCAACTCTTTATCTCCAGCTGAACCTGCCGTACCTTGAAATGTAGAAGTAGTTAGACCTGAGTTAGACAGTTTCTCTACGATTAGCCTTCAGGAGCTAAATTCTCTCGTCTCCTCCTCTAAATCATCAACCTGCCTTTTAGACCCGATCCCAACTAAAGTGTTCATGGAGGTCTTTCCTCTAGTGTGTCTATTGTTGCTGGAGACAGTAAATATATCTCTATCAACAGGCTACGTACCACAGTCTTTTAAAACAGCAGTAATCAAACCCCTCCTTAAAAAACCTAACCTCAATTCAGGAACATTAGCTAACTACAGGCATATTTCTAACCTTTCATTTGCCTCAAAGATCCTGGAGAAAGTAGTAGCTGATCAGCTAAGTGACTTCCTTCAAGACGACAGCCTACTTGAGGACTTTCAGTCAGGATTTAGAGCTCATCACAGCACAGAGACTGCTCTAGTTAAAGTAACCAATGATCTACTCTCAGCTTGAGACGAAGGACTTCTCTCTGTTCTTGTTTTGTTAGATCTAAGTGCTGCTTTCGACACCATCGACCATGATGTTCTTATACAGAGATTAGAGATGTTACTTGGGATTACAGGGACTGCCTTAAATTGGTTTAAGTCCTACTTATCTAATAGATATCAGTTTATACACGTGAACAACAAGTCCTCTGTGTACACTAAATTAAGTTATGAGGTTCCTCAAGGTTCTGTGCTAGGTCCAATTCTCTTCTCTATATATATGCTTCCCCTTGGTGATATCATGAGGAAATACTCTGTTAATTTTCACTGCTACACTGATGATACACAGCTCTATGTATCACTGAAGCCAGGTGAGACAAACCATTTAGATAAACTAGATGCCTGTCTAAAAGACATCAGGAACCTGGATGGCCAGAAATTTTCTTCTGCTTAACTCAGACAAGACAGAGGTCATTGTGCTGGGCCCTCGACACCTTAGAGAATCCTTTTCTAGTGATTTAACTGCCACAGATGGCATTAGCCTGGCACCAAGCACAACTGTTAGAAATCTAGGGTTTCTGTTTGATCAGGATTCATCCTCTAACTCTCACATAAAGCAAATTTCAAAAACAGCCTTTTTTTCATCTTCGTAACATCGCTAAAATCATTCCTATCCTGTCCCAGAGCGATGCTGAAAAGCTAGTCCATGCTTTCGTTACCTGACTGGACTATTGTAATTCTCTGCTTTCAGGCTGTCCCAACAAGTCACTTAAGACGCTTCAGCTGGTCCAAAATGCTGCAGTAGGTGTACTTACTAACTAGAACTAGGAGAAGAGACCACATTACTCCTGTTTTAGCTTCTCTGCATTGGCTTCCCATTAAATATAGAATAGAATTCAAGATTCTTCTTCTCACCTATAAAGCTCTCAGTGGACAGGCCCCAGTCTATCTTAAAGAGCTTGTAGTGCAAACCCTCTAGAACATTACGCTCCCAAAATGCTGTCCTACTTGTGGTACCATCAATCTCCAGAAGTAGTATCGGAGGTAGAGCCTTCAGTTATCAGGCTCCTCTTCTCTGGAACAATTTACCAACCACAGTTGGAGAGGCTGATACTCTCTCTACCTTTAAGGTTAGACTTAAGACATTCCTCTTTGATAAAGCTTTCAGTTAGAAACCAGCTTATAGTCCATAAATTAGTTCATAAATTAGACTCTCTCTCTCTCCACATCTGCTTTTGCCCCTTTTGTTTGCTCCTGTACTCGTCTCTGGCTCTTGTCTTGTAGGTGGCCTGGGATCCTTGATGGAGACTGTCTGCTGCTGTGGAGTCATTAAGCCTCAAAACTACAATTATAAACACGACACATAGTTGGCCATTTCATTAGGAACGCTCCATTCCCATTATCATTATAACTGCTCATGTAGATATTAGCATGATCTCCATATCCATGACCGATACATCTACAGTATCCATTTTTTTTATTACCACATAGGCATGAGGTCCCTCTTGAAAATGGGATGTAACATCTCAAGAGGCCTTTAACACATTTATATTTAATGGAGACAAATATGGTTGGGATGCACTTGTGGTCTGGGCACCCATGAGTTTATCACTACCATAAATTCTTATTTTCAGTAAGAATATCATTGATTATACTTCTATAAAATGATCACCACAACCATTCAGACATGAGGACCCTCCTGAAAATGAGATGTAGCATCTCAAGAGGCTAACCTCTAGTAAATCAGACGACAGGTTGATTGTTCATGAACCTGTCCCTAACTTTAGTTCTTATTCTAGTCCACTTGTCTCCTCTTACTTCCCTTCCTTTGCCCTCACACCCATCACAGCATCGTGTGGATTTGCTGTTCATCATGAGACTGGGATCCACATTCAAGATTTCCTGCTGCTTAACAGAAGGTTTTTTCTTGTTGCCATGATGGAGGGATTCATGATTGGCTATATGGATTCATGTTGGGTGTTGGATGTATATATTTGTATATATATGTATATGTGTATTTTATATGTATATATGTATCTATGCATATATGTGTATCCATAAAATGAAGAGCTTTATGCTCTATTGTAAAGTGTCTTGAGATAACACTTGTTATGAATTGGCGCTATACAAATAAAGATTGATTGATTGATTGATTGATATGTGTATCCATAAAATGAAGAGCTTTATGCTCTATTGTAAGGTGTCTTGAGATAACAATTGTTATGAATTGGCGCTACACAAATAAATATTGATTGATTGATTGATTGTCTATGTGGCCCTGCGATTGACTGGCAACCGGTTCAGGGTGTACCCGCCTCTCGACCAATGACAGCTGGGATAGGCTCCAGGCCCCCCAAAGTCGAAAGTGATAAAGGGGTATAGAAAATGAATGAATGAATGTTTGTGACAGCTGTGGATGACACGTAAATAACAGCCACTGTTATGAACAGTCAGAACTAAACATCTACTTCCTGTCCAAACTCAAATGAGTCTCCAGTCTCTCTCTGCAGCCCTGACGTCTCTGACTCTCATTAATTTCACTTTTCAGGCTGCTGAACATCAACATGTGATTCTATCTTCTTCTGTGGTGTCAATGTACCTCAGGATGTTCAGTCTGCAGCGTGGATCCTCCTGTCGAGCAGACAGCAGCTTCTCTCCTCGTTCTCCTGGATGATTGTAGCTCAGGTCCAGCTCTGTCAGGGAGGACGAGCATAGAGCAGAGTCCAGAGACACACAGCCCTCCTCTGAGACCAGACAGCCGGACAGACTGCAGACAGACAGACAGACAGGTAAATCCACAGTTTGACGTCAGAGTATCAGGTTAGTGGCTGTTTTTGGCCTCAATAGAATAAAAGGGATAAGAGTTAAAATTTGATGGTACACAAAACTATTAAAACATCAAAGTCAGTGTTGTTACTCATCTTTGTTATAGCCAAGACTGTGATAACGGGTAAAAAAAATCTCCAGGCTCCAATATTTTTTTATATTGAAAGGCAGTCATATTGTATTAAGGCTTCCAGTTCGTTTTAGAATTGATTTTAAAATTTTGTTGTTTGTTTTTAATGCCATTCACAGCCTGGCTCCTCTATATTTAAAGGAGATTTTAAATTTACGCAGCCATATGAGGGCCTGCGTTCTTCTGGCCAGTTCCTTTTGGATGTTCCAAGGTCGAGATACAAACAGTGGGGGAACCGATCTTTTGCTGTTGCTGCCCCAACGTTGTGGAACAAGCTGCCCCCAGACATCCACACCACGACTGATTTTGGTCTTTTTAAATCTAAACTAAAAACTCACATTTTTAGAATGGCTTTTAACCCTGACTAAGGCTTCTAGCTTTTAGACTCATGTCAGATAGTTCTATTTTGTTTTATCTTTCCGAATGGCTTTTATGCACCTTGCTGCTGTGTCATACCTCCCATTATGTTTGTATGTATTTTGCTTTTATGTATTGTTCTTACAGCATTGTTTTATGTTGTTTTTATCCATAGTGTTCTGATTTATTTTCTGACACTACTGTAAAGCACTTTGGGGGCCTTTTGGGTTACTGTAAAGGGCTTTAGAAATAAATATTGATTGATTGATTGATATTGATTGTATGTTTTTTTTTTTTCCAAAATCATTGACACCACTTATTAAATTGGCATTTAAAATATTAAATTAAAAAAATGTTTAGTTTTGATCTGAACAGAAGTAAACTAAAACATTTATGCAAAAAAGTAGAAAAATATATAGAATAGAAGGATGGACTTCACGGCCCATCTCTGGTCTACTGCATAGCCTACCTGCTCCATGCTTCCTCTGCACTTTCAGTTCTCTTTTCCTCAACCTGCCTGTCATCCCTCTCTCTTGATCATACAGTCAATTTTTCTTTGCATTATTTTTTTGATCTGTCTTGACTGGTGGGGGGTGGGGGGGGCTTACATCAAAGAGTGGTGCATGGAAGGAGTGGTGCTGTTTGACAGAGAGACAGCAAATATTTCATGATGTGTAAAACCTCACAATTATTACTTGTGAATTATTGTCTGCAAAAAACACCAGTGGACATTGGATTAACTTTACGCGACAGCGAGTGCCTGCCTACTCCAAGCTGCAACCTATCACGGTAAGCCAGTACCGTAACCTAAAAATGATAGCCTAGTGTTTGTCAGGCACAGTAAAACCTTGTTCAACACATCACAGAAGGCGTAGTCTGGAGATGAGTTTTATGTATTCATCAATTTTACATTTATTTCAGTAATATTGAAAAAAGAAAAGGGCTGGCATTGTATGTATAAGTGAATGTTGCTCTTCAGAGGTGTTCCAGTGCATTCCGGTAGAAGAGGTCTGTATATTACCTACTGGCATGGCGTTCCAGTGCATTCCGGCTTACTTTCACCTCTGGCTTTGACCATCCTGAAAGGCCTCAGAGTTATTGGTCTTTCCCTGCAGAGTTTTTGGAAGAACCTGATCCACCCTGAGATGAGCCATCTCCTCAGATCTTTAACCTTTAGGGAGACTATGAGGATCAAGAGAGTCTCCTTCCTGATTATCTTCTGTTTCATGACTACGGCCCTCAGTCTGTTCAGTGCACATTTGTAGCTCCTTCATGTTGAAGGTGTGCAGGTGCTCAGATGATTATAAGAGATTTAACTTTAATTGAAACATTTTGAATGTTTACCTGAGAGTCTCCAGTCTGCAGTTTGGACTCTTCAGTCCAGCAGACAGCTCCATCACTCCTGAATCCTGCAGGTCGTTGTTACTCAGGTCCAGGTCTCTCAGACCAGAGGACTGTGAGCTGAGGACTGAGGACAGAACCCCACAGCTTCTCTTTGACAGTCTACATCCACTCAGCCTGAAAAGAGTCACAACACATTAGCAAGGTACACAAAGTTCCTTTAATCAAACTTTGAATGTATTTTGCCTCTGTCAGTATCCTCATTATACATCCTGGTGTTTAAGACCTTGTTCATTCTTACCTGAGAGTCTCCAGTCTGCAGTTTGGACTCTTCAGTCCAGTAGACAGCTCCATCACTCCTGAATCCTGCAGGTCGTTGTTACTCAGGTCCAGGTCTCTCAGACCAGAGGACTGTGAGCTGAGGACTGAGGACAGAGCTCTACAGCTTCTCTCTGACAGTCTACATCCACTCAGCCTGAAAAGATTTACAACACCTTAGTGAGCTACAGAAAGTTGCTTTAATAAGTCTTTGAGGATTCTCTGCTTTGTCCATATCTGCTCATGAAGATGATGCTGGTGGACCTCTGGTTGAAGTCTCCAAATGAAGATTTGGAGGTGAGGTCTAGACGATATAACCTTCACATACTCAGTGGAGGATGGAAAAAATGTCACAAATTATGTCACACATCTATTCAGAGAGTCACTGGGTCTGTGAGAAACACCTGTGCTGGACCAGGTCCTTCATACACTGAGGGAGGGGCCATGAGATGACCAGCCTGCCAGATATTTTGTGGTGAAAAGCTTTTACTTTCAAAACAAGAGCTTCTAGTAAAAAAGCCAACACAGAAAGGAAGAAAGTTTCTTCTGATGTAGACCAGCTCTGCATCCAACTAAAGAGGTGAGTGCTCACACTCACTGAGGACAAATAACCTGACTGACAGCCCCCGACTGAACATTAAGGGCTGTAAATTATAAAAAAGAAGCTGAAACAAGAGAAAAAAATAAAGATAAAAAGTAATAACTGCTCTGTCCTTAAAGTCATTTTCATAAATTAGTTTGAGAATTGTTTTTTATTATTTACCTTAGTTACAGTTTTATCAATATTGACTGTAGTGTGTGGAGTTTTATTCTAGGTTCAAATTTATTAGAGAATAAGACCATCCAGTTAAATATTATGTTGTTGGTTGTTAAAATATGAATATTTAATTCATTTTCAGCTCAGTATAGCACATTAGCTCTTAATATTTTGAAATTCGTTATTTAACTTGAGATGTTTGAAATATTAAATTTCACTTCAGTAAAGCACTTTTATTTGGAGATGTTTGATTCTGCTTAATGTTTTAGCTTGAATTTGTAAATTTTATTCAGTGAGGCACTTTAAGCGCTCCGTTTTTCTCCAATAGTATAATTTTGCTTCAAATAAAGACAAGCATCTTATTCTTGTTTAAAAAGCATTTACATGATATTAAAATTATGGACGGTGATAAAATGGTGACCCTATGGCATTACAGGCAACACTGAAAAATTTGGGTGCACCTACTTTTTGTTCTGGTGCACCCTAAAAAAATTTTTAGGTGCACCATTGCAACCAACTCAAAAAGTTAGTCGAGAGCCCTGTTAGACTGTTGGGGGATTTGGCACACTGGGTTCCTCCCTATCTATCTCTGTCTCTCTAACACTCTCCCTCTGTCCTCGATATTTATATCTCTTGATCCCTTTTTGTTTACCCCTGTACTCGTCTCTGGTTCTTGTCTTGTAGGCTGCCTGGGGTCCTTGGTGTAGACTGCCATGGTGTAGACAGCCTTCTGCTGTGGACCTACAAAGGTTCAATACCTTCAATTACAATTATTATACCATTTCATTAGCCCAATTTCATTATCAGTACGATCCCTGATTATAACTTTAGAGTGATCAACAAAGTCAAAAACATGGTATTTCCTTCAAACAGACCACATATAGATTGATCATATCAGATTGTTCTCTCTATCCATGGTTGTACTGATTTTTCATCCATAGTGATTATATTTACAATCATACAAACATGAGGTTCCTCTTGAAAATGGGATGCTGCATCTCATGGGGCTTACCTTTCATAAATTTATATTCAACAAAAACAAATATGGTGTGACATAAATAAATACTAATTGACTGAGTCTATATTCAGCAGAGACAAACACAATCAGGACAGATTTATGATCTGGGCATCCATGGGTTTGTTGTAAATTATTATTTTCAGTCTCTTTGTCTCTGTCTGGATGATTACATCTCTGGATGGATGTGTGTATACATACATATATTAATATATGGTTTTATATTTACATATGTGTGTATCTTTGAAATGAAGAGTTTGGCTCCAGCCTGATCTTTAGTCAAGTTCCTTCACCATCGATGCACAACATGGGTCAAAAGTAACCAGGCTGAGATTTTATTATCTATATCTTTGCAATAAATTTAATTAATGTTTAAATCTTCAATGTTTTCCCCAATTAACATTTTATCATCTTATATCCTTATTTTGTTGTCCCTTCTCACTTTTTAAGTAAAATCTTTTTCATCATTATCCCTTTAATAGGCAACATGGGTCAAAAATGACCCAAATCCATTTGCTGTGTTAATTTATGTATGACTGTGTTTCTGTGATACAGTCCTGATCAAAAGTTTAAGACCAGCTGAAAAAATTCCAAGACTTTATATGTTGCATGGTTAAATCATTAGAAGGTTCTAAGTAGAGCTTTAAAATGTAAAAAGACGAAATGGGAGTGAGACAGAAAAAGATCTGTGTGAGCAATTTATTGGAAACAACCATTAAACCAAAAGAGGCTGTTAATCAGCTGATCCAAAGTTTAAGACCACAGCCTTTAAAAGCCAAAATCTTCAAAAAAAATATATTTATCCAGTGTCATTTTCTGTCACATATTCACACTTTAATGACCTCCTGATCGCAATGGGAAAAAGAGCTTCCCCTCTTTGAATGTGGTCTGATTGTTGAGCTGCATCAGCAAGGCCTCTTGTAGCTCGCCATTACTCCTGAAGTTGGACGCCAGGCCTGAGGTTAATGGAACAAAAATGTCAAGTGGTGGACCCAAAAAAATTCACTGGCCTCTGGCAGAGAATCTGATTTAGAGTTTTATCAGAACTCATAAAAATGTCTCTAATCATTTCACTATCTACCAAGGGACAAGACAGGGTGTCCCCAGTCCTCAATACTTTTTAACATAGCTATTGAGCCCCTGACTAAAGCAATGAGGACTGAGTTGAAGGGGGTCAGTAAGAGTGGGCAAACCCTCAAATTATCATTGTAAGCTGGTGAATTTGTTCTTTATGTCTCCCAAGCTGATTTCTCAACAACAAAGACCATGGACTTAATAAGTGGCTTTGGTAGAATTTCTGGCTACAAAAATCAGTCCAAAATCCTGTCGATGAGAGTTTTATTACCAGCTAACATCCATGTATTCTGTCTGGGTTTTGACCTGCTTCCTTTTAAAAAATTCAAACATTTATTAAAACACAATCTGAAATCAGCACTCGACAGGGTCAAAGGATCTTAACAGGTGATCTTCACTCATTTCTCGAGCTGGAAGAATAAACTGAACATCTTGACACTTTTTTGTCTCTCGTCCAAAAAAAGTTTTTATTTAAAATTCTGTTTTTCATGAGGAGTTGGGATGCAGTATTTACTCTTTTACTTGACATAAATCCATCCCAAGTATAAGGGAATCATGTCTGAAGAGAAAGAAAGGCTGATGGGTGCTTGGCATTGCAGGATTTTTTACATTTTTGGGCCTCCAATATTCACATGATGGTTTACTGGCATTTCTACAGTAGTGATGGACCAGGACGGGCTGACATGGAGCAGGACTCGAGTAATCAAGTATCTTTAATATCAGTTAAGGTCCACTTTAAAATTACCAAGTCGATGTATTTAATGTCCATTACAGCTAATGCTCTGTTCCCACCACCTGTCCTTGACTTTGCCTCTCTGTTGTGGGTCAGAAAGGGCTTAAGGTGAGCAAAGGATCTCCATCAAGTCAAAACTTTTAACCCTTTAGAAAACACAGCCCAGCAGTATGTTATTCCACACTCCCATTATTTAGATCTCTCCAGGTATGACATGTCGTCAGGAAGCTGTTTATGCCTTCCTATTCCCACCAATACAGGGTCAGAAAGATGATATTTCTGCCTGAGACCCTCAACAGCCTGGCCTGATATCCAAACTGCACAGTTTAACTCAATACATGTCTGCTCCCTGAATCACCTGAGGGAAAAGTAAGCCAAGAGTTTGGGACTGAAATGTAAGATGAAATGTGTTAGTCTGAAGTCTCAAGTACTCTCTCTTCATCCACAGGACTCAAACATTGACCTGTTATTGTTTTAAAGATAAAGGTTCAGGTGTGGACTGCAGAGCTTTGCTCAGATATCCTGGAGTTAAAGACATGATGGATTCTTACCTGAGAGTTTCCAGTCTGCAGTTTGGACTCTTCAGTCCAGCAGAGAGCTCCATCACTCCTGAATCCTGCAGGTCGTTGTTACTCAAGTCCATGTCTCTCAGACCAGAGGACTGTGAACTAAGAACTGAGGACAGAGCTTTACAGCTTCTCTTTGACAGTCTACATCCACTCAGCCTGAGAAAGAAATCAGAAGAGCATTAAGAACAAACCAATGATGATAACTGTAATAAAGATACAGAAATCTGATGTAACCTGTGCAGGTAGGTGCACCTACAGAGCTTTGCTGGAGGCTTTGACCACTGGCAGCAGCCTCAGAAGAGCCTCCTCTGAAGCAGAGTATTTCTTCAGGTCAAACTCGTCCAGGTCCTTCTCTGATGACAGTAAGATGAAGACCAGAGCAGACCACTGAGCAGGAGACAGTCCATCTGTGGAGAGACGTCCGGATCTCAGGGCCTGTTGGATCTCCTCCACCAGAGAACAATCATTCAGTTCATTCAGACAGTGGAACAGATTGATGCTCTTCTCTGCAGACATGTTCCCACTGATCTTTGACTTAATGTACTTAACTGTGTCCTGATTGGTCTGTGATCTACTTCCTGTTTGTGTCATCAGACCTCGTAGAAGACTTTGATTGGTCTGCAGTGAAAGACCGAGGAGGAAGCGCAGGAACAAGTCCAGGTGTCCATTTGGACTCTGTAAGGCCTGGTCCACAGCTCTCTGGTACAGCTGCGTGATTGTAGATTTGTTGGAGGTTGATGGATCTTCTGCCATCAGATTGACTCCAGAGTTGATGGGGGTCAGATGGACATGAAGAGCAGCCAGGAACTCCTGAACACTCAGATGGATGAAGCAGAACACCTTGTCCTGGTACAGTCCCCTCTCCTCTTTAAAGATCTGTGTGAACACTCCAGAGTACACTGAGGCTGCTCTGATGTTGATGCCACACTCTGTCAGGTCTGGTTCATAGAAGATCAGGTTTCCCCTCCGCAGCTGCTCAAAAGCCAGTTTACCAAGAGACCGGATCATCTCCCTGCTCTCTGGACTCCAGTGAGGATCAGTCTCTGCTCCTCCGTCATACTTGATGCTCTTCAGTTTGGACTGAACCACCAGAAAGTGGATGTACATCTCAGTCAGGGTCTTGGGTAGCTCTCCTTCCTCTCTGGTCTTCAGTTCATGGTCCAGGACTGTGGCAGTGATCCAGCAGAAGACCGGGATGTGGCACATGATGTGAAGGCTTCTGGACTTCTTGATGTGGGAGATGATTCTGTTCGCCTGCTTCTTATCTCTGAACCGTTTCCTGAAGTACTCCTCCTTCTGCTGGTCAGTGAACCCTCTGACCTCTGTCACCATGTCAACACATCCAGGAGGGATCTGATTGGCTGCTGCAGGGCGTGTGGTTATCCAGAGGAGAGCAGATGGGAGCAGGTTCCTCCTGATGAGGTTGATCAGCAGCACATCCACTGAGGTGGACTTTGTAACATCAGTCAAGATTCTTGTTTGGTGGAAGTCCAGAGGAAGCCGACACTCATCCAGACCATCAAAGATGAACAAGACCTGGAACTCCTCAAACCTGCAGATTCCTGCTTCTTTGGTTTCTCTGAAGAAGTAATGAACAAGCTCCACCAAGCTGAACTTCTGCTCCTTCAGCAGATTCAGCTCTCTGAAGGTGAATGGAAACATGAAGTGTATGTCCTGGTGGTCTTTGTCTTCAGCCCAGTCCAGGGTGAACTTCTGAGTGAGGACTGTTTTACCAATGCCAGCCACGCCCTTCGTCATCATTGTTCTGATTGGTCCATCTTCTCCGGGTGGTTCTTTAAAGATGTCTTCTCCTCTGATGGTCTTCTCTGGTCTGTGTGGTCTCCTGGATGTGGTCTCCATCTGTTGGACCTCATGTTCTTCATTGACCCCTCCAGCCTCTCCCTCTGTGATGTAGAGCTCTGTGTAGATCTGGTTCAGTAGGGTAAGGTTTCCTGCTTTAGCGATCCCCTCAAACACGGTCTGGAACTTCTGCTTCAGGTTGGACTTGAGTTTTCGTCGGCACACTGAGACATCAGATCCTGAAGGAAAAACCAACAAATGACATTAAAGTCTGGATCCATGAAAAAAAGAGCTAAAGGAAGTAACTGAAGATATGTGGCAAAATATGTGGCTTAAATCACATCAAACAACTTGTAACTCTGGCGTGTGGAAAGAATTTTGCTGGAAAAACGTACGATTTTTCATCACACCAAAAATGAAAAAGGGACCAACATCTGCCCAACAACTCTTTTGGAGACAGTGTGGAGAACAGAATGTGGGGCACATGCATATTTTTTGGCAGTGTACTAAAATAACAAAATACTAGGATGATGTGTGGAAGAGATGAAAAAGATATTGGGTTACGAGCTATCAAAAACATGTTCTGTATTATATTTAGGTAATGTGAATCGAGAAAACATCTAAGACAAGGACTGGTACCTGATTAAAATTTTACTGGCATCTTCAAAAAAGGCCATAACAAGAAAATGGCAAAATGAACTCCCCCCTACCCTAATGAACTGGTTAGATATCATTGATGAGATACAAGTAATGGAGAGACTTACATATAATATAAAACTACAACTAATGAAATGAGAACACAGATGGGAAAAATGGACTATCTGCAAACACCACCAGAAAGACTGAAAGAAATGCTTCTGACACTCTGCTTTTTTTTGTGTGTGTATTGCTATTTTTTTTCTTTAAATTAAAAATTAATAAGTTTAAAAAAAGTCTGGATCCATGGCAAAGTCCTGACATCACAGAGGGCCTGCTCAGTTCTTCAGTTTGAAAAAATATATATATATTATAAACATGGTGTTGATGAACGTCAGAGTGAAGCACACTTATAAATAAGAACCTCCACTGCCTTTCTCCATCATATTAAATATGGAAAAAAGTTCTTACTGTTCCACAGACGGTCAGCCAACTCATCCTTATTCATCATCCTCAGGAAGTCCACTGTGATCTTCAGAAATGCCTCTCTGCTGTTCCACTGCTCCTGATCCTTACCAACTAAAAAATCCTCGCTTTGACCCCCTAAGCATTCTGGGTAATCTGGACTTAAAGTTGTCTTGATTCTCCTCAGCTCGTTCTTCATAAAGGTGTTGATGTTCTCTTCCAGCAGCTGGTGAACAATGACAGAGTGGAGATTAAATGTGTAGATCACAGCCTTAATCTAATGATGGTCTGTGGTCTTCTAAAAACAGACCTTCACAGAGACTGGATGATGGTGGACCATCAAACCTGAAGATCATGGTGTTTGTTAAAGTGTGATGTTCTCACCTTAAATATGGAGTCCAGCTCTGATTCAGGCTGTTTGGGTCCATCACTGAGGAGACCAGATGTTTCCAGCTGAACTCTGTGGATAAAAACAGGCCACATCAGGGAGATTTAATGACTCAGCATGAAGATAATCAGAGTGACTCAGCATTAACAATCATAACATGATCTTTGTCTGATGGACACTCTGGCTGCTTGTCCGTCTCAACTGTGTGTTGTCTGTAGTCTTGTTTTGCAAAAACTAATTAGAACTAGTTAACTCAGAAACATACCTGCTCTGTTTGATCAATATCTGCTGAAATGTATTAAGGTTCAGTTAAAGCATCAAGCTCTGATCATTTGAGACTCTACAGAGAGAAACGTGAAGGTAGTGAAGTCAGTGGACAGAGTTAGGTGTATCCCCGGGGTCAGAGCAGGCAGTTGGAGGTGGGCTCTGGTGTTCCCACCTGCTCAGGTATGAGCACACGCACAGGTGAGACTGCTCCTCACAGTAACAGCTCATCAGTGCTCACATGTTTCAAAGGAGGTTTGTGTTTTAGATCCTGTGACTGGAAATATAAAATGAATCAATTATTAGGAGCTGTCTCATTTCCTCTGACAGAGGTCCAATGATAAAGTAACCCAGTCTTAAACCACTTGGAGTAGGTGGCTTTGGCTTGTCCACCTGCTCAGGTATGAGCACACGCACAAGTGAGACTGCTCCTCACAGTCACAGCTCATCAGTGGAGCTCTGCTCATGCATTTCCGATGAGATTTGTGTTAATATAAAATAGATTAAAATTTGAGGGCAGTCTCATCTCTGCTGACAGAGGTCCTGTGATAAAGTGACCCAGTATTAAAACAAAGTTATTCTGTTATGTTTTCTCCTTCCTGGGACGGTCCTTCCATGTCTTGTTTTCACACATCGTTCTCCACTTCGCCTCCTGCTGCTGCTGCAGTTCACCAGAGTCTGACTATCTGTTAATGTTTTACATTTTTTAAATTTACCCAAACAGGCCTATTACAACTCTGTGTGTCACTAAATATTCAGCTTTTACATCAGCTGATCTGCATGTGGATGAGGGTTATTGTTGATGCGTAAAAGCGCAGCGATCCAAAATAAGAGAGATAGACATCATCAGTCATAGATAACTCTAAATAAAACAGCTTTTAATGTTCATATTTAATAAAAGAAAACAACTATTTAAAGTAATTTAACAAGAGGAGACCAGCAGATACCTTTCTGCCATTTCTCTTCATACAGCTGCTACAAGTAACAAACCTGAACTGTCAGAGCTGGACAGCTGTTTCATCAATATGACCCTAAAGGTTCATGTCGGCTGTGAGGATGTGTCTTGCAATCTTCAGGAGTGACAAATGTCCAAGTATGATTCAGAAAGAATCTGAGTGTGGGCCGGCCAGGCGCTCTCTAAGAGGGCATGAAGCAGTGGCCTAAACATGGAGGTCAAAGTTCATTTTTCTCTAAATTCTCACTTGTCCTCATCATGGTGGTCCAGCTTAAAGTTAAGAGGATCATCTTTAGACCGGTCACTCTTCATGGACACACAGCTGGGCTCAGGAGACTCTGGACTCTTCATCCTGATAAACAGAATCATCTTCATCACCTCTGAGTGACTAAACATGGAGGTCAAAGTTCATTTTTCTCTAAATTCTCACCTGTCCTCATCATGGTGGTCCAGCTTAAAGTTAAGAGGATCATCTTTAGACTGGTCACTCTTCATGGACACATAGCTGGGCTCAGGAGACTCTGGACTCTTCATCCTGATAAACAGAATCACCTTCATCAGATACAGTGAGCTGTTATTGAACTGACCTCTAAACCAAAGACAAATAATTAACCAAGATATCCGTTGATAATGGACTGATGATGACGATGACGATAATGATGATGATGATGATGATGATGATGGTGTAGTGATAGTGTCAGAGTGTGATGGTTCAGGTCTTCATCTCACCTCTAGACATCCCTAGAGGTGAGATGAAGACCTGGCCAGTTACTGATAAAATGGTAAACTGCAGTAAAATTTCCCTCAGTAATCATCACCATGTCCAATTAAAATTACCATTATCCTGTGTTTGATCACCACACTGTGTCAGTAACTCACGGTGATGCTGCTCTTTCACTGGAAAAGCCTGAACTATGTGTGTCTGCTCCTCGGTGAAGCAGCCGTCTCTCGTAACAGAGGCCCACATGCACAGTTTGTCATTTTTGACCTCAGCAGTTGGAGCCTCGCTCAGACCCTCACAGGTTTTGTCACTCTATATGGACAAAGTCTAAAGTCTGGTCGAAGTTCGGATTTTACTAGGGTGTGGAGGGGAAACTGATTGACGGCAGTCACCCTGTCTAAAACACCAAGCTGCAGTGAAAGACAAAAATGTTTGTGATTAAAACTGCTGTAACTCCTCGAGTAAACGAGCAGAGAGAGAGAGAGGATTCAGAGAGCCATACCTGAGTGAGTTATAGGAGGTTTATCTGGATTTTCTGTGTAAATAATGTATAAACGTTGTAAATAACAGCATAAGTATCAATCTGGAGGGAGTTCTTTACCGTTCTTTCACAGTTTATTTGCCGTGTTTTGCAATATTTCGTAGTAATAGATCGTCTTTTTCTGTCATACTTCGTGTTTTATTGATTTCATCAATTGTAATTTAGAAGAAGGAGATGTGGAGGAGATCTGCCAGAATTGCTTACTTTTATTTCTAAGTTTAATCAAATTTACTTATAAGACATTTCCTGACACAATTATTGACAAAAAGACAAAAGAACTGTTGTGATTATAATAATAAAGGGGTTAAATGATTTCAAGACTGTTTAAAAGTACTTTTTGAACATTTTGAACACACTGCAACAATACAGTAATAATGATAACTGTGATAATTTGGTCACAATAACCATGATATATAATTTTCATACTGTTTCATCCCTACTCACCTCAGACTCTGGTCTTCTTCATTCACAGAGGTTTTAGATGGAGGGACCCCCTCCTCTGGTTCTTCAGTCTGATTCATATCAGAGCGCCCCCTGCTGTCTGTCAGCTGTGATGAAGGAGTCAGAGAGCAGAGCATTAACAACAAACTCTGATGGTCGTGATCAGAGAAAGACGTGATCTTGTATGTTTGATTGTGTATCTATGAACTTATTTCCATGATCATATCTCTATGACTGTGTTTCTATGGTTTTTCTTCTATGACTGTATTTTTTATGAACTTTAATTTCTGTTCCGTTATTTCTCTGATCTTTTATTTGTGTCTCTGTGTCCTTGTCCTCAGTGGTTTCTGAGATCTCTGGTCTTCATCTCTTTCTGTCCTCTCACACCTGCACAGCTTCAACCAGAGTCTGGATCTGATCTGGATCTCCTGTCCTCCTAACAGAAGGGGCCCTAATTTCGTGGCGCAGCGCAGGGGGCGCAAGCCTGGCGCCTGGCACCCTGCGCAGTGTTAATTTCATCCGGCGCACTGCCGTGCGCTGCCAATTTGGTAGACCGTCTGCGCAGAGATGGGTGTGACGGCGCACCAGGGGGAGTCGACAGTGCACCAGGGGGAGGTGCAGACAGATTCATGTTGGCGCAGTGACATTTTCGTGCCAAAAACCTGTGCGGAAGGTGCGCTGAAAGCTCGTCAGCTCCAACCTGGTCTATTCTCGGCGCAGGGCGGAGCGCACCCTCCGTAGCTGTAATTTGGTGACAGGCGCACATGTGCGCATGCCTCAGAGGCAGGTTTCCAGAGTGTCAGGCACATTTTAATGCAATAAACAATCACATCAATCACTATTTAATGTCCCCGTCTGAACCAGCATATACATCTGTATCTATATTTACTGTCCCGTCACATCTGATGTCGGATTAAAGCCGTTTTCCATAATGGAAACTTGACCTGACGGCAGCTGGAAGTTTGATGCACATCTTACAAGTCAACAATAAACAGCCTTAAAGGGATAGTTCAGTATTTTTGAAGTGGGGTTTGTATGAGCTCCATATGGTCACTAAGGACATTAGATACAGTAGAAAGTTCTCTCCTCTCCACCAGAAAGCCACAGTCTGTAAGAGTCGGTGACGAAGAAAAGACGCTAATGGAAAAGTACCGTACCGGATTTAAAGGCTATTTTCTCCGCCTACAAGAACTCAAATCAAAAAGTAATACCACAGTTTAAGAGTACGCTACATATACATTTTTTGAAGTGCATAAACCGTTCGGAAATTTAAAGTTTATCCGGACCTAAGCCAGCTCACGTCTGTGTCCTTCCGCTAAATCCCTCCGCCGTAGTTAGCTAGCGGAGAGCTAGCGGCTTCGAACACCTTTTTTAGACTAATTAAAAGCACATTATAAGACAAATATTTCTGAGATGGGTTCTTGTGATGCTTCCCTTGATGCAGAAACAGATGTGCATCATCTAGAACTCAGCTGCACAGAAATCGTTGCATGTGTGTGCATGTGTGAAGACACACACACTCAGTAGTAGTCTGCACTGTTATGATAAACGAACAGCCTCCTCTACTCTGCTCATTTGTCTCTGACAGATCATTGTTACTTACTTTGAGCAGAAATGGTCCTTCAGGTTTGGGACGTTTTTCCACTTTATCTTCGGGAAATTGAAGAATGTTCACAAAACTCCAGGAAAGAAAAGTCCGTTTGCAAGTAATACCGCCGTCCGTATCACATATTTCCAGGTCAAGCATTCGCCCCACCGTTTATTTCCAACTCTTTCTTGATGTCCAGTGTCCGTGGATGTTTCATGTTGGCGCAGTGACATTTTCGGGGGCGGAGTGTCCCTCCACTAAATCAGTCCGCCGCCCTCTTCCCCTCTCAGCTGATCAAAACATTCATGCTAGCGGCTTCAGATGCTGCCTGTAGCTTAGTGTAACTTTTATCAAGTATTGTAACTCTTCTGTTTTTTTTTTTTTGTTTTTTTTTTTTGTTTTGTTTTTTGTTTTGTTTTTCTCCCCTTGTCTGCATTATCTTTACAGCTGAGCACTGTGTCCGGTGGCAGCGTTGGAAAGACTAATGCATTTTTTTTCTAGCAGTGAGAGATATGTGAGTATGATTCACTGCTATAGTGACCATCACCAGCCCTCCCTGTAGGCAACTCCATCATATAAAACTTTATTTAACCCCTGATGGGAGCTGAAGGGGAGGGCCGTGCCACACCACAGTGTGAAAGAAGGGGAAATAGTGACAGACAAGACAAGACAAGACAAGACAAGACAACTGGGAGAAGAACAAACAGGTATTGTAGCTAGTTTAAGACAGTTATAGTGCTGTGCTGATGCAAGTCCATACTGGAAGTATGTGGTGTGTATGAAGAGGGTGGCTCGTGTGTAGAGTGTGTGTGTGTGTGTGTGTGTGTGTGTGTGTGTGTGTGTGTGTGTGTGTGTGTGTGTGTGTGTGTGTGCGTGTGTGTGCGTGGTTGGGGGGGGGATGAAGACCCTGGTTCGGGTAGTGGAGGTGGAGGGGAGGTAAGGAAAGGGATGAAGACCCTGGTTCGGGTAGTGGGTGTGGGAGGGGGGGTTGGGTAACTTCTGTTTTGACTGTTAGCGGTGTGAGGAAGAGACAATGCAGGAAATTGAAAAAGGGATGATTATGACAGCGCCGATGAAGTCCCATTCACTTTGGAGCAAAGAGGATACCTGTATGTACAGGAGTTTACAGAGGACGAGCTGCTAAAATGGAGACGAACACGGACACTGGACATCAAGAAAGAGTCTGAAATAAACAGTGGGGCGAATGCTTGACCTGGAAATATGTGATACGGACGGCGGTATTACTCGTCAAACAGACTTTCCTTTCCTGGAGTTTTGTGGACATACTTCAATTTCCTGAAGATAAAGTGGAAAAACGTCCCAAACCTGAAGGACCGTTTCTGCTCAAAGTAAGTAAAAATGATCTGTCAGAGACAAATAAGCAGAGTAGAGGAGGCTGTTCGTTTATCATAACAGAGCAGACTACTAGTGAGTGTGTGTGTGTCTCTCTCACACATGCACACACACGCAACGATTTCTGTGCAGCTGAGTTCTAGATGAAGCAGCTCATCCATTTCTGCATCAAGGGAAGCATCACAAAAACCCATCTCAGAAATATTTGTCTTATAATGTGCTTTTAATTAGTCTAAAAAAGGTGTTCGAAGCCGCTAGCTCTCCACTAGCTAACTACAGCGGAAGGATTTAGTGGAAGGACACAGACGTGAGCTGGCTTAGGTCCGGATAAACTTTAAATTTCTGAACGGTTTATGCACTTCAAAAAATGTATACTCAACAAAAATATAAACGCAACACTTTTGTTTTTGTTCCCATTTTTCATGAGATGGACTCAAAGATCTAAAATTCATTCCAGATAAACAATATTACCATTTCTTTCAAATGTTGTTCACAAATCTGTCTAAATGTTTGATAGTGAGCACTTCTGCTTTGCTGAGATAATCCATCCCACCTCACAGGTGTGCCACATCAAGATGCTCATCAGACACCATGATTAGTGCACAGGTGTGCCTTAGACTGCCCACAATAAAAGGCCACTCTGAAATGTGCACTTTTGTCTCACAGCAAAATGCCACAGATGTCGCAAGCATTGAGGGAGCGTGCAATTGGCATGCTGACAGCAGCAGTGTCAACCAGATCTGTTGCTCGTGCATTGAATGTTCATTTCTCCACCATAAGCCGTCTCTAAAGGCGTTTCAGAGAATATGGCAGTACATCCAACCGGCCTCACAACCGCAGACCACGTGTAACCACACCAGCCCAGGACCACCACATCCAGCAGGTTCACCTCCAAGATGGTCTGAGACCAGCCACTCAGACAGCTGCTGAAACAATTAGTTTGCATAACCAAAGAATTTCTGCACAAACTGTCAGAAACCGTCTCAGGGAAGCTCAACTGCATGCTCATCGTCCTCATCGGGGTCTTAACCTGACCCCAGATCGTCGCCGTAACAGACTTGAGTGGGCAAATGCTCACGCACGACAGCGTGTACCAGTTCTCAATAATATCCAGCAACTTCGCACAGCCATTGAAGAGGAGTGGACCAACATTCCACAGGCCACAATTGACAATCTGATAAACTCTATGCGATGAAGATGTGTTGCACTGCATGAGGCAAATGGTGGTCACACCAGATACTGACTGGTTCTGAGTCCCTAGACCCCCAATAAAGCAAAAAAAATGCACATTTCAGGGTGGCCTTTTATTGTGGACAGTCTAAGGCACACCTGTGCGCTAATCTGTGCTAACCTGCTAACCTGTGCACTAAAATGATGAGCATCTTGATGTGGCACACCTGTGAGATGGGATGGATTATCTTAGCAAAGCAGAAGTGGTCAGTATCACACATTTAGGCAGATTTGTGAACAACATTTGAAAGAAATGGTAATATTATGTATCTGGAATGAATTTTAGATCTTTAAGTCCATCTCATGAAAAATGGGAGCAAAAACAAAAGTGTTGCATTTATATTTTTGTTGAGTATATACAGTATGTAGCGTACTCTTAAACTGTGGTATTACTTTTTGATTTGAGTTCTTGTAGGCAGAGAAAATAGCCTTTAAATCCGGTACGGTACTTTTCCATTAGCGTCTTTTCTTCGTCACAGACTCTTACAGACTGTGGCTTTCTGGTGGAGAAGAGAGAACTTTCTACTGTATCTAATGTCCTTAGTGACCATATGGAGCACATACAAACCCCACTTCAAAAATACTGAACTATCCCTTTAACATCTGATACTGAGAATATATCTGGCTTCTCTCATTTCATTAAATTCAAAGAAAAGAGGGAGAAAAAAGACAGAGAAAAAAGAGATAAAATAAATGTATGTGACTAAGGATTTACTAGTGATTTCCCATATTCCTCTGTTTTAGTCTTTATTCTTAATGTGATCTAAAAAGATGGAGTACATTATTGCAAGGAGGATAAGGCGGAGACACCGGGAGAGTATACAGTATATCACTAAAGGCTCTGCTATTTGGCGATGACAAACCAGGAGTGCAGGTGGAACACAAGCATTATGAATGGATAAGACAGCTGCTGTGTAACTGTCTCTGAACTTTATACTTCTATTGATGACAATGGAACGGATAACATCGTGGATGCGCCTCTCTGCACCTCTCTGCGCCTTGAGTGCGTCACTCTTGGCACTGCAGGAAACTTGCAAAGTACGCTGGTCACACACAGGGTGTGCCTGCGCTTGCGCCTGGTCTACGAAATTAGAGCCCAAGGTCTTTTCTGACCTGTGTGCCCTCATTGGTGACAGCCTGCTGCTGTGGACCTCCAAAGAGTCAATAACTACAATTACAGCTATGGTGCCTTTCATTTAGTCCCATTCCATCATCATTACAATTCCTGATATGAACTTTAGAGATGAACAAAATTAATCCATGCTAGTTCCTGCAGACCGCTCACATACATTAGTGTGACCTCGACAAACAATCATGGATGACCTGCTGCTGTGGACCTGCTCCACTCCATGAGCTCCATCCTGCATCAAGCATCAACAGAAGTTATATCATTTATATAAATTCATACTTTTAGAACAGTTAAACCCAATTTGATGAGTTTACTAAGATGCTCCTATATCAACACCAGTCCTCTACAGTTTATAATCATAACAGATGTTAATGTTAATATTAGATCGATCTCTCTCTATAGTTGTTATTGATTATACCTCCATAATAAATCCTTTTACAACCATAAAGACATGAGGACTCTCTAGAGAAGGAGGATGCTTAGGAGGCCAAAAGAAGGTAGAGGGAGGACAGAGAGAGGCTAAAGGTGGAGCACAGGAGGAGGTTTGAGGGGGAGAAACAGAAGAGGGGAGAAGGAGTACAGAAAGCTGGGCCCAATCCCAAACCGCCCCTACACACTCCCCCTACAAACTACCCCTCCGTTTGCGCCTCCCCGCGGAGGGTCCGCCATATTAAGGGCTATCCCAAACCACGTAGTGTGGAGGGGGAGTGGACCGTTCAGCCCTTAAACAGCGAGTCTGCATCGATGCAGGCTTTCAACGACATTTGCAGGAAGTGCAACGTCTAGATGGGAGGAAACAACATGAATGTAAGTGCTGCATGTGTCCATATGTTCCGACCACCTTTGTCACACTGACAAAAAAATCACATAAAGCCTGGTTTTAAAAGATTTAAACAAAACAACAAGACACGTTTGATATGATTGTGCAGCCCTGGCGCCATAAAATGTGAGCACAATTGGCAGCATTATTCATTTTTTTAATTGGAATTGTCAGATGGTAACCAATTAAAAAGACATGTAGAACCAGTAGAACCACTTAAATAATTTGAAGATGTATATAGATATAGATGTATATATATATATATATATATATATATATATATATATATATACATATTTATTTATTTATTTATTTATTTTCAAATCTTACTTTTAAAGACCATGTTAAGAAAATCTCAAATGTCATAAAGTTCAATCTGGCAAATTTCCATCATATAAGACCCTTTCTCACTACACAGTCAGCTAAGGCTTATATGCATGCAATGATTTTCTCTCATATAACAATTATAATACAACTGATACATACAACATCAAGTACATTAAAACCATCATATCTCTCTCCAAGAAGGCAGTAAAAATCATTGACAGGAAACCATTTCATTTCCATTATTGTAATATCATTAGTAAGTATAATATTTTAAATTTTGATTCTTACCAAATATACTCTGATGTTTGTCTTATTTTTAAGGTATTGAATTGACTTGCTCCCCCACTATAAATAATTTTATTAAGAAAATGGACACCAGCATGAATACCAGAGCACAGACCAGAGGAGACTGCAAAATACCAAGGCGTAGGACAGACTTTAGCCAGAGGGTGGCATCTATTAGAGGAGCACAGTCATGGAACAGATTACCAGCACAGATCAGAGACAGTGACAACTATTTTACATTTAAAAGCAAAGTTAAACATTGGTTGAAAACAAACCAGTCCTGTAATCGTACATGTTAATCTTCTCCTCCATTGCTGCTGATGCTGCTACTGAGAGCTTGATGTTTCCTGTTTTTAGATAGATTTTGAGTTATCTGTTGTTTACACATTGTGTCGATGTTGTTTGTTAAAACTGCGTGTTTTTTGTTTACTGTCTTGTGGAAAGTGTTGTTATTTTATTTTATTTTTTTTTCTATTTGATCACCTGCCTTAGGACAACGGATGAAATTTAGCTATTGGGCTAATTCCGGCATATTTACAATGACGTGTATAACGAAATTGTTGATTGATGTGCAGCACTGTCCTAATCAAATAAATGAATAAATGAAATATATATATATATATATATACATATATATATATATATATATATATATATATATGTATATATATATATATGTATGTGTATATATATATATATATATATATATATATATATACATATACATATATATATATATATATATATATATATATATATATACACATATATATACATATATATATATATATATATATATATACACATACATATATATATATATACATATATATATATATATATATATATATATGTATATTATGTATATATATATATATATATATATATATATATATATATATATATATATATGTGTGTGTGTGTGTGTGTATGTGCGTGTGTGCGTGTATGTGTGAGTGTGCGCGCACGAGTGTGAGTGTGCGCACGTGTGTCTGTTTCCCCTAATCACTTCTCGGGCTGCGGGGCACGGGTGTCATTAGGTCACAGGAGTGTGTAGTTTGGGTGCCTTTTTCCCACGTTGGGTTGCAGGGGAGAGCAGACCCGGAGAAGCAAGCGGCGAGAGCAGCTGCGTTGGACGGAGCAGAAACACGGGAGGAAAAGAACAAGAAACTGCCAGAGGAAGGCTTTGTCGTGGTCCGCGGCTGGAGCAGCGCAGTTGGACGGCTGTAACAGCGGACGGCGACTGATCCAGGGACAAGGCGCAGTGAACGGTTTCAGACCAGAGACGGACCTGCGTGCTGCTTCGACGGGAGGACGGCTGCTGCTCACGGGTCGCCACACACACACACACAAGGGAGACGAGGGACGCACACTGTAAGCCCGGATAAGTTGAATCTACTCAAAAAACGTGAGGAAAGTGGTTGCCCTAAAAAAATTAAGTAATGTACAATAAAAACTTAAGTAAATTAAACTTAAATATGTGAAGTTCTGGAATTGCTATTTTTAAGTACAATAAACTTAATGTCAAGCTGAATTAACTTAAAATCTTGAGTATTATCAATTCCAGAACTTCACATATTTAAGTTTAATCTACTTAAGTTTTCATTGTACATTACTTAATTTTTTTAGGGCAACCACTTTCCTCACGTTTTTTGAGTAGATTCAACTTATCCGTGCTTACAGTGCACAGCGTGAGAAGGGGAAACCTTGGATGAAAGCGGAGGGGTGGGGACGCGTTCCACCCTTCCTCCAGATAAGTACCCTTCCACTCTCACTACATTATCTGGGACTTCTTGTGATTTTTAACATATTAAGTTATTTTAAAGACAACAAATTAGCCCTCTTGGCCCACCCGCCATCACAGAGACAATTATATTCTTTGACTGGGTGTATTGTTTGATTGTTTTGGATTTAATTACTTCTGATTCTGCTTGTTTGATTTGACGTTAGTGTGTTTCCTATTTTGCTGTTTTATTTTGTTTCCACCCACAAGAATTAATTGTTTTATTAATCAAATACCCTCTAAGTATTGGACACTGATTGGTGGTGGTTATCCTGACGGATATTTTGTTCTTTTTAAAGTGATTGGCTGACGTCATCCGGAGGGGGAACCTGGAGCCAAAGGACAATTGTTGGACTCTTTTACATGTGACTTCTTGGAGTATCTTTTAATTGTTTTAGATTTTGTAATGAAGAAACTATTTTTATATTTCAAATTCTCTCCGGGTATTGTCTGTTTGGTGGTCTTGCTCCTCAACAGAAATAGTGGTTTTACACTGAGGTCATTTAACATGGATGGATGGAGGATGGATGTATAGATGGATTCAAAGTTTTATCTTGATCCTCTACAGTTTTATTATGGTGACAACACTAATGGGTAGCCTACATCAGAAATGAATTTCATTCTGGTTATGAGAATTTTCTTTATAATGGAAGCATCATTTTTGCCTCTCTTTGAAAGTTAAATTTACATTTGTGTTTGGAGTGGAGCAAAATAGTTTGTGTAACTCCTGAGTTGAGTTTATATTGGTAGTAGAGTGTGAATCAGACCCCTCCTGGGTTTGAGGCCACAACAAGTCCAAATGAACAACTGCACTTTGGAAACTTCAAAAAATGCAACTATAAGCCAATATTTACAAACAACTAGTCAACAAAAGAAGCCCAATGTCGCCTATAATAACCTATAACAACCCAGACCTGGCAACTCTGGCTACTGCCTAGTTGTGCATGCTCCACAGTCTTGAGTGTGTTTGAGGGTGTCCCGGGTTGACCCGGGCGGGCACGAGAACCAGGAAACGGGGGTGAGGAAAGGACAAACTACCTACTGCACTGATGCCATGCTTTGTTTTGGGGAGTTGGGTGATAATCAGAGGGATTCACACAGACAGAAAAGCTTTTAAAAAGCGAACTTGGCAACACGAGAACAACTTTTGTCCCAGTCCGTGCGCACCAAGCTCCCTCACAAGCAGGAATATTAATTCAGCATACCTTCTAGTACAGTACAAGTACATGGTCTGTAGTGTACTGTCTATACTTATGGTTAATAAAATGAACGTCAAGTTCACTACTTTATACTCAGGCCTTGTGGGCCGGTGACGTCCCGACACTCTCTCGCCTCTCCTGCCGTCTGCTGGCCTCTGATCATCTTCAGCCAGACTGAACCCTCTGATCATCTCCAGATCATTAACATGCTGTCTTACCTGCTGGGCAGTCCTTCTTCTTCTCTTAAATATCCTAATAATTCAAGAAATCATAAATGTCTTTCAACGCAAACTTCAGCTCAGAGAAAAACAACTGCGCCACAGCATAATAGTACTGTTGTCCGTTGTCCTAAGCAGAAGTGAAAGTAAAATCTAAAGGAAGTTCAGTCACCATCAGGGCTGTCACAAGAGGTGCACAGGATGTGAGCCAACGGAGCGCTCGACCACAAAGTTCCACAACCAGCTAACAAAGACTCAGAAATGATAAAATATTACTTTTTCATTCTGTTTTTAATACAGTACAACATAGGTTATCAGTAATTGTATGTTTTAATTAACAAAAAAAATACTTGATACTTCTTCTGACTTAATTGGAACATTTTTAAGTCCATAAAGTATACTCTAAGTTCACTTTTTGAGGCCATTTTAACTTTACAAAAGTAAATGTTCAGGTACACAATAATTAGATCAAATTTAGGGTGAATTCCAATTCCTCCCTTAACCCTCAATCTTAACCCTCAATCTCAAAAATACGCTGCCAGTGCTGTCCCCATTCTCAGAATGTTAAGTTGAGGGACAAGTTTGAGGGCTGTACGGCCCCTCAAATCGAGATTTTCTGGCACCACCCTCAGGAGTAATTACTACCCAGAATGCATTGCGTATTTTCACCAGCTTCACCGCAACCAAGATGGCGTCCAAAGCGGCGAAAAAACGAGCTACAAATTTAAGTATTTTTGTCAAAATGAAATACAAATATATTACGAAAACCATTGTATCATCTTATTTAAGCCCGCATCACAGACTATTGGCCTCATTGTTGCATAACATTCATTTTATTTGATGATGTTTGCCAGCCGGACTGGTGTCCCGGTTTCAGTGCACAGCTTTATTCATAACCTAAAGTTACGGTAGCGGAGATGGATGGAACATTTTGTCATTGTTGCTGGAGTTGGTGGGAAAGGACTATGGATGACAGAAATGGCTTCTTCTTTATTTTTTAAATTGGCAGACTGAATGCAGCTTGGGCAGAGTGCTGCCCCACAGTCTGAAGACGTAACTGCATTTAAGGGGTGTCCCATTTGTGAGTCACAAAATAGCCCTTAACACTTGGTTTTGAGTGTCACTGAGATTGAGGGTTGAGATTGAGGGTTAAGGGAGGAATTGGAATTCACCCCAAGTGTTAAAGGCTATTTCGTGACTTACAAATGGGACACCTCTTAAATGCAGTTATGTCTTCAGACTGTGGGGGCTGCACTCTGCCCAAGCTGCATTTGGTCTGCCAATTTAAAAAAAAATGAAGAAGAAGAAGAAGCCATTTCTTCCATGTTGGTTGTGGTGAAGCTGGTGAAAATGTGCAATGCATTCTGGGTAGTCCTTACACCCAAGGGTGGTGCCAGAAAATCTCAATTTGAGGGGCTGTACAGCCCTCAAACTTGTCCCTTAACTTAACATTCTGAGAATCGGGACAGCACTGGCACTTCGCTGGATCGCGCATTTTTGAGATTGAGGGTTAAGATTGAGGGTTAAGGGAGGAATTGGAATTCACCCATATACTCTTACTATTCTAGGTATATAGCCTAAATCTAGTCCACATGCTAGTTTATTAATTCATATTTAAAGTATACCACAAGTACACTCTTCTATTATCAAACTTAGCATCAATAAAACTCTTTAGAATGTCTTATAGTCACTGCTATGATGCATTATTATCACTGGCTGAATGCATATGAAACTCTTTAGAGTAACTTATAATCACATTATCTTGGATTATTTAAGTGATTATAATGCATCGTAGCAGTGATTATAACACATTCTAAAGAGTTTTATTTATGTTAAGTTTGATAATAAAAAATAAGTTTTGCAAAGTTCAGTGTTGTTCTTGCATAGATTAAAAGATGTGTATCTTCAAGAAAACCACTTATAGTGACTTTTGACCAGCTTGTATTGTTACATTAGCCTATACCTGAACAGTTTCATCACTTTACTTGAAGCACCCAATGAGCATTTAGAGTAACTTATAATCACATTATTATGCATTATACCTGTGATTATAAGACATTCTAAAGATTTTTAATTTATAACAACTATGATAATCATAATACCTTTTAGTCCTTGCAACAAAAATCGGTTAGCAAGGGAAATCTATCATAAAGGTTTATAGTACTTGATCTTATAAGCCATTATAAAATGCTCTGTAATGTGTTAAGCACATTTTTATAAAGACTTATTAAGATTTATGGGTGTTTATATTAATAGATATACACGTTTATAAGCATATCATGACTATATGTATAATTCATTATGTATGTGGACATTGTCAGTGAGTTGATAACAGTTATAATGAATTATAATACCTGACCGTGTAAGCGATGATAAAATGCTGTATAGTGTGTTATGATTATTGTTATAAAGCATTGTGATCATTTATGAGTGTTTATATCGGTAGTTTTACAGCGCTATAATAGCATTATAATGCGTTATAAATGTACGTATAATGTGTTATAGAGGTATGCGTAAAGTACAGTGTTACCGTTTAGTGAAGTATACTTTAGGTATATTTTTATGATCTAAAAAATACTACTTTTGCTTTTATTATGTTACTTGTTATACTTTAACTATACTTGTAAGTTTATAGTACATTACTTGTAACATACAATTTGTAAACTTGAAATACAGTCAGTTACACTAAACTGCAGTGAATTTTCAAAATTACAAGACAGAATGTTAGAACAGTCTGATATATTCAACATTTTAAAATAAACCATACAGTGTTATTACAAATACCTGCTTAAATTATTAAAGATATGAATCCAAAAACAAAAAACACCCTATGAAATCAAGCTCAAGTGTCAATCTGCATGTAAAAATTCAAATAAAAATAAAAATACAATAGTTTCTCAAAGACCAAGTCCCTCTTTGTAAAAAAACAGATTCACAGATCGGTGTACAAAGTACTTTTTATAAATGAGGTTAAAAATACTGTCTGGCCAGAAATGATTAAAAATAAATGAGTTGTTGTTGAAACAGATGATGCTGTGTACATAACACCACTGCCAAACCCTGATGAGAGGGGTTAGAACTTGATCAATCACATCAAATGTTTCTCTGTTTATAAGGTACATAAAGATAATGTAACTGAGCACACATACTATTGACTGTAAACTTTTAAACTGAAGTACTATATGATCTTGAACATGTTAGTTTATAACAGGGTTATACCCCAGAGAAAACACGTGTCGAGAAAAACATTTTTATTCTGCTAAATCAGGGGTCGGCAACCTTTCCAATCAAAAGAGCCATTTTGCCCGCCACGCCTACCAAAAAAATTTGTCTGGAGCCGCAAAACACGTCTGAACCTTAAAATGACGACAGCAGCACCTGCTGACTCTACATTATAATGACAGATCTATGAGCAAACTGCTTTACCACCTGACATGACTGCTCTATAATGGACCATGTACTTTTGTTGCTTTAACTTGACATTAGTGTTAGTAATTCATTTAGAACCAAAATTACAACAATGGTGTGTTTACTTTGATTTTCAGGTTTGTCAACAAAAATAACCATCTATTAATATTAGCCCTGTTAACACTGTCATTTATTTTTTTTTTTTGCTTTGTTGTCGCTCCGTTTTTTTTTACACAGGATCAGATTTTACTTTCAGTTTAGAAATCATAAATATTTATTTGACATCACCCGGTGAGATGGGGGTCAATAGGTCTTCCCGTCGCATTTTAAATTTAAATCATTTCTTTCCTGCATTCTGATCTTTATTATGCACAATTTTATCATAATCATGAAGTAGTCTTGTGATTCTTGAGGTACTTTTCGACATCTCATCAGTGTTTTAGAAACTTATCCCACATAATTACTCAATATTTAGCTTCATGCCTATTTTGATGTGCCATAGAAAAAAATTGTCAGATATATATATAACACAGTTACTCACACACCTGAGTTTGTAGTTAGTGAATGAGAGATCATGTGAGGGGGACAGACTGACTGCATAAAAAACATCCACCTGATATCTTTGTGTAAAAATCCCCCGCTTCAACAACGCCGTCACAGTCGTGCTGAATTGTCGTCTCCCCGTGTCTCTCATCTTTTCCAAAGCTTTATCGCCGACATGTCTCTGTTTAAAAAGTTTGAATGCCTTCACAGCAGTAGCTAAAAGTCTGAGAGTTCATCAAAACATCTCCATCAGAACTTAAAATGAACATCAAGTGAGCTCACAGCTGAAGATGCAGCAGCGTCCTGATCTCACTCCGACCTGCTGCAGGTCACGCAGAGGTCATGGGAGGTGCACACATGACGCAAAGTTATAAAAACCAAGAAATTGTCATTAAAAGAAAAAAGGCAGATGGTGCTAAAACATGCAGAAATAACATCAATTAATTAGAGTTCAATGCAAGTCAAAGAAGAAGTTTTTTGCTCTTCTGTTCTCTGAGTCAAGAGAGCCACTGGCGAGGGGCAAAAGAGCCGCATGCGGCTCCGGAGCCACAGGTTGCCTACCCCTGTGCTAAATTAAATTTAAGCACAATGACTTCGCCGTATTCTGAACCTGGATCAATATATATATATATCGAGTTTTAGTACTTTGTGGCAGAATGATGTAAAAAGTATAGGCTACTGTATAAATGTAAGTCTTTAATATTAATGAATTTGGTCTTAAACTTTTTTTTTATTCTTTTCAGTATAAGCCAAGTATACTTCACTATTCTATTCTTCAAACCATAGTAAAAATAAACCATAGTAAATATAAAGTTAAGTTCAAGTATACTGCCTCACTTTAGAATTAAACAAGTACACCACATCCTGATGTCACAAACTGTGATCCCAACAGTGCCGGTTTTTCAATCGGGGGCACGGGGGCCCCCCCTCCTAAATTTGATAGATGGAGTCTACTTAAACAACATAATTTATCATTAAATTATAAAAGAAACACTGAAAAAGACATCTATTTTCACCACACAAGTAATAGTCTGTTGATAGCACCTGTCCCCAGTAAATAAACGTTTTTTAAATTTTTTTTTACAATATATTACATAGTAACTACGTTGTGAATTCACAGTTTACGTACAGTGGGGAGCCGGTCAAATGAGTGTTTATGTATACCATTTTTTTTTAGCATTGTTCTGGTGTTTGTTTTCCTCATGTGACTGGACAGTGAGCACAGTCCAATCATATCAGCATGTCATTGCAGCAGTGCTGGATATACAGTGGGAGGAAAAAGTACACCCTTTGTAATTTTGTACATTTCTGCCTAAATTGGTCATTAAATGTGGTCTGATCTTAATTCAAATCACAAGAATGAGTAAACGGTGTCTGCTTAAACTAATACCACCCAAACAATTACATGTTATCATTTTTTTATTGGCCATAAGATGTAAACATTCACAAGACAGGGGGGAATAAGTAAGTACACCCTTAGATTCAATAGCTGGTTGACCTTCCTTTGGCAGCAATAACTTCAACTAGACGTTTCCTGTAGCTGCAGATTAGGCACGCACAACGATCAGGATGAATCTTGCACCATTCCTCTTCACAAAACTGCTGCAGTTCTGCAAGATTCTTGGGGTGTCTGGTGTGAACAGCTTTCTTGAGGTCATGCCACAGCATCTCAATTGGGTTTAGGTCAGGACTTTGACTGGGCCATTCCAGAACATTTATTCTATTCTTCTGAAACCATTCTAAAGTTGATTTGCTTCTGTGCTTTGGGTCGTTGTCCTGTTGCTGCACCCATCCTCTTTTGAGCTTCAACTGTTTGACAGATTGTCTCAGGTTTTTCTGCAAAATATCTTGGTAAACTTGTGAGTTCATTTTTCCATTGATGATGGCGATCGTCCAGGCCCTGAGGCAGCAAAGCAGCCCCACACCATGATGCTTCCTTCACCATACTTAACAGTGGGATTAAGGTTTTGATGATGGTGTGCTGTTCCATTTTTCCTCGACACATGACGTTGTGTGTTCCCACCAAACAACTCAACTTTGGTTTCATCACTCCACAGAATATTTTCCCAGTTGCGCTGTGAAGCATCTAAATGCTTTTTTGCAAACTTCAAATGTGCAGCAATGTTCTTTTTAGACAGCAATGGCTTCCTGCGTGGTGTTCTTACCTTTTCCCCCTGTCTTGTGAATGTTTACATCTTATGGCCAATAAAAAGATAACATGTAATTGTTTGAGTGGCATTAGTTAAGCAGACACCGTTTACTCATTCTTGTGATTTTATGCCCAATTTAGGCAGAAATGTACAAAATTACAAAGGGTGTGCTTACTTTTTCCTCCCACTGTACTCATGCCTAAATACGTGCATGAGATGGACCAATGCAGAGAGGATCAGAGGACTGCAGAAGAGGTGAGATGTCATTGGAGGGAAAAAAACCATCAGTAAGAGGCATTGAGGGTGTGAAGACACTGACAATTAGATTATGATGTATCTTACCTACTAGACATAACATAATTCAGGGGTAAAGTTTTCCATTTAATGTCACACATGCCACTAAACTTTCGATTAGGAGCCATAAACTGAGTTTGTCAAAAAGATTTTTTTTTTTTTCAGAACATTATCCTTTCGCAGACTTAAGTTCTAAAAAATCTATATAATTTTTCTTGCATATATTTTTTTTTTTACAAAAACATTATTTGGGAGGAATTGTGGCTTTAAATGGGTGGCTACATTTGTTTTTAGCCCTCTAGAAATTAAATTTGACAAAATGGATACATTATTTTGTTCAAAATATTATATAAAGGGACCTATAAAAATAATGGGAAAGCAGGAACAATGTACACTAATGAAGAGTAAAAATAGAAACGTACTACAGATATGTCAAACTAATTGTTCTATTATACACATGTGCATGCAGAAATAGATACTGCCCTGCTCATTAAATATTACCGCTACATTGTGTGAAAGTCTTTAAAAAATTATAAAAAGTACAACTGACAATGCTATCAAGTTATGTCACAATTTCAATGGTTAAAATAACGTTTGTTCATCCCAAAAGTGTAAACAACACATTATTTACCCCTTAAGTGTTTCACAGAGCTTATAACCACACCAATTATTCTTACATCCTACAAATTTCATTGGTTTATAAGATTCTGTTTGTGTTTACATTCTTGAGCCATAAGACATAAGACACGTTTAAAATAAGACAAAAATATTAAAATAACAAATTACAGCTTTATTTTCTGGGAGCAGGTTAAACTTTAGCTGTTTTATTCATTTTTTAAGTAAACACTGATGTTAAGTTTTGATTCTATTTTTAATTCTTCTGCAGGGTCTCAGGTTCACACAGCACCACGCCAAGTTTCCGGTTTCCTTGAAGGCCTACTCAATGATCAACAGAAACAATATTAAGACAGAGCTCAGTCTGAATCTACAGAAAAGAGTTCAAGGCCTGAAATGGTGCTGTTGACGAAAATAATCTTTAGAGGTATTTTCAGAGACTGTCACTCTGCTAAAGATCCTCATCACCACACATGACCACTGCAGAAGCACCATGAACCAGGACAGACTGAGTGCACTGACCATGCTGTCAGTGGAAGAGAGAGAAATGATGGACTGCAGTCAGAGGGTCACAGCTGAGGAGTTTGCAGCTCAGAAGGAAAGGAGGGAATTTCTGTTCAAATAGAGCATTGTTCAAATTTGGTTCCATTGTGATCATGTTTTGTCCTCAGTTTTTTTTTTTGCACTGTAGTATGGAGTGCTTCTTTGGTTTGTTTCCTCCAAACGTCATCCCTCCTTATATTTAGCTCCAGCTGCCTCTGGTGGACTTTTTAGGCTCAGAGGAGTCGATAGAAGTTTAAATCATCCAATTCAGCCAATCACAGGCTGAGATATGCTTATCCCCGTCCCACAGCGAATCCAATTCAAAATTCTCCTCCTCACCCATAAAGCCCTTCATAACCAGTAGGCCTGTGCTCAAAATATCGATACGGCAAAATATTGTATCGCACTCCTTTGGGATACAGCCTAAATATGGGGAGACTGCGCTTTTTTCCACTGCCACCCCCACCCTTTGGAACTCCCTCCCCATGCACATCCAGATCTGCACCGACCCCCCTAATTTCAAAACCCTCCTCAAAACGCACTTGTACAGATTTGCTTTTAACTCGTAAATGACTCTTGCCCATTTTTATTCTTTTAACATAATTAACATGCTTTTATGTACTTATTTTTGTGTGTAAAGTGTCTTTGAGTTTTATGAAAAGCGCTCTATAAATAAAATGTATTATTATTATTATTTTTACTATTATATGGCCAACGCATGTTACCGCCAGAGACCTCAATGGAGGCATCATATTATCATATATTACAATTTTTAGACTTATTTAGAGACATTTGTAAGTTAAAATGTCAGAACAACAATCAAAAAGAGTTTATTAGATGATGAAGTGCTACGTATACATTTTACACACCTTATTCATTAAACTTGACTTTTATTTTACAAAAACATATACAGTACTTTTCACTTTTGGCTCAACATACAAGTTTTTCAAAATTCTTGACCATAAAACCTCTCTAATTTTGCTCTGCATCACTTTATAACAATAGTCCTGTGCAGAGATGATGTAAAAATATTTACCTCCGCCAAGGAGGTAATGTTTTCGGCAGAGTTTGTTTGTCCATCCGTCCGTCTGTCTGTGAACAAAATAACTCAAAAAGTTATGGATGGATTTTGATGAAATTTTCAGGAAATGTTCAGCATGGGAAAAGAAAGAACTGATTCGATTTTTGTGTTGATCCGGATCAGCGTCTGGATCCGCCATGACGAAAAATGTGATTTTGGTGAATAACTACTGAACTAAAATAGATATCATTATGAATCCAATTGCTAATGGTATGTTTTCATGGTCAAGGAATCTAAATATTTACATGAAATAAAAGTAGGACTAATATTTATGGTGAAAATCACAATATGGGTGAGGGCTGTGGCGCTGGCAGAGGTCTGTGCTCTCCGAGTGCTTTCTAGTTTATTATTCATTTTATTCACTTTTGCAACCACTCTGACATCATTTCCAAGAGATATACAGTATATGTTTTTCAAGTAAGGATGAAATTTTCAAATTATTCTGACTTCTATCTTCATTTATTCTGTCCCAGTAACACATATACTGACAACTACAAATCTGGGCAAATGTCTCATGTGTTACTTTTATTATGACACCAAAATTATTCAAATAGACCTTGTGGTTGCACAGATTCACTCTTTTCTTTACGAGTATGTCATTTTGGAGCAGAAGGCTCAAAAAAGGGGCTGAACAGGTTAATGTTATTTATTGATAGTATCAAGACCAGCTGACACTTTCATTCAGTATCTCATGGTAATAAAGGTACAAAAGAAAGTAATATTCTAATCAAGTCAACACAATAATTTAAGTCAGGATTAGAACATGTCTGATAGAACCATCTTTGTAAACTCTGACAGACAGCATTAATCCACTTTCTGCTCCACTCTGGGCTCTCTCAGTGGAAGCATAACTCCTGTTTGTCTCCTCATCAGTTAAAGAATCCGTCTGAAAATTGCCTTTCCAAAAAGAAAAAGGATTTAATCTGGTTAAATCCTTAGCTGTGACTTCCTTCACAGCTTACAGAGGGGAGCGTTCCATCAGTCTGAAACATTTGGTGAAAGCTTCTCAGAGACCGACTTCACGATTCTCTCAGTCAAGAGGAGGCATCAGAGTTCATGTCTCCATCAGGAGGCCTTCTCCTCTCCTCCGGTGATAAAAAGGTGAACACTTTTGTTGGAGTGCAGCATCTGTCCGGCTCGCTGCGCTCCCGTGATGGCGGCTAACCTTTGAGCATCGTAGCGGGAGTACAGAGCGGTGCATGTCCAGCTGGGACCCTCCCCCTGACCCCCTGCTGCCAGCATGTTACACACCTCGCTGTAGAAGTGTGGGAAGGAGGGTAATCCATAAAATATCAGGTTCTGGATCCCTTTAATGGTGTACCTGGAAGAAAAAAACAACTGCTTGAATCTCAGAGGAAAATTAACATGACTAACTCATAATGAAACATCTGCCAAATTCATAACTCCATTTCATTTTTTTTTTTTTTTTTTTAATGTATTTTTTTGGGCATTTTTTGCCTTTAATGATAGGAGAGAGACAGTGGATAGACTTGTGAAAGGGGGTGAGAGAGTAGGGGAAGACACTCTGCAAACTGGTCACAGGTGGGATTTGAACCTGGACCGGCAGAAGCAAGTACATGGGGTGCCTAGTTCCTAACCACTCCGCCAAACTAGCACCCCGAAGTAAGTACATGGGGTGCCTGGTTGCTAACCACTCCGCCAAACCAGCACCCCTCCATTTCATTTTAAGATCATTTGTTTGCTTCTCTGTTTCCCACTAATGCTCCATTTTCTTTGCTTTTCTGCCCTCCTGTCTCTATTTTTTGGGCCTCCTCTTTTATTACCCCTTGATTTTTTGTATGTTTATTTTTGTTGTTTTTTTTCTTCATTGTTAATTTGTGTCTTTGTAATCTTTATTATAATGTTTATAATTTTGTAAATCAACACCACAACCTCTGTGCACGTATTTGTCTGTTCACATATATTTGTTTTAATGAACTTATTTGTGAATTTAAAAAAAGAAATAGCATACCTGGAAGAGGATGAATGATATCTGAAACTGTACTAAAATATGTATGACTAAAAATACAGTTTGCATAATTTATCTCTTTTCAATCCATTTCATATTTTTTTGTAGTAAATAAACTGATTCTATAATGTTAAATACTTTGTTTTATAGATGACACGAGCTGGATAACAGTGACTCATAAGAACACAGTTATTCGCTCCAGGTTGCTGCTGCCATTTCATTTCAGTATCTCATTCATCGTTAGTGCTGCTCACCTGTGGCACATTACCGTGTTTAACCGTACTTATCTGTATGAATGTTTTCTCCATGTTTCCTGTGATGGTGTGACACTGATAACTCACAGCTGTTAGGGTGTATCAACATATGGACATTGATATTCTCTCCACATTTAGTACACAATCCTTTGCTGTGGATAATGGATACAATTATGTTGAGGTCAGGGGCGGATCTAGAAAAATATTTATGGGGTGGCAAGAGGGGGGCAGGAATTTTTTAGGGGTGGCAACCTACATCAGATGCCCATAAACTGAAGCTGTTATCGTAGTTTGATGAGAAATAGACAATTAACACTGAAGTATTCCTGCTTGCAAGACTTAGTACATAACTTAGCACAAACTGTTTATTCCACATTTAAGCAGCATTTTTTACAAGAAAAAACTCTCCTAATGGACTGTAAGAAGGTCCGCAGCATAAATACACAATGGAAACCAATGGGTCATGGCACTTAAGGCACTGGACACAAACCTGAATAGAGGTCCCATATGAATACATTTAGCTTCCAGTCAGAAAAACTAGAAAAATATTTTGTAACTATGTACATACAGTTTTTTTTCTGTACAGTAATATACACAAAACAAGAGCTATCAAAAAACAAGAACAGCAAAAACACTGCTTCATGTTCAGCAGAAGCTGAAAAATTTACACTGGTGTCACATTTTCAACTCTTTATTTTTAAGGTTTTATCTATCAGATTTGTTCAGGAACCAAAACAGAGGTATGGGTCATTCTGCCAAAAGAGTGCAATTTGCTTTTTGTAACGCTACAAAAATAAACTTAATTTTTCATTCCATTTCAAGATAGAATTTAGTAATATACACATTTACTCATTCAAAATGAGGACTGGTCAATCTCAGGCAACTTTATTTAATTTATTGCAACTTTTGACAGTTTATCATTGCAAATTTTTTCTCTGCTGTTACCAAAACTCAAATGCCATTTTAAAAACGTGTTTAAAAGGATATTAACCACATACAATGTTTTAGACTCTTAGAAAAAGAGTTAATTGAGAAGAAATGGTTGGTTACATGATGAAAACATAATATTTATGACAAAATGACGTTTTTTGCAGTTATTCTTTATTTGAGTAACAGGAATGAATTTGTGGCATAAAATTGGCAACTGTGTGAAATCTAGCCACTTAGCATCTTTGCTAGTAGCTTGAGCACATGGAGCAAATTCTTAAGATTTAACTTAATATTTTACTTTTGATATCAACAAATGTCTTAGAGATAACTTAGGTAACAGGACTGAGTTTTTAGATTGACCATCTCTAAAACAGCTAATATATCATTTAGCTTAAGGACAAATAATAGAGATAACTTACTTTTGGTCTTCCCATGACTTGCAGAAGACCTAAATGATGTCAATTTCTGAACAATGTCACTGGTGAAATGTTCCAGAATTTTAAAGGGGGAATGTGTTTGGTAACAGCAATGAGTGAAAACCTGGGGACAGCACTAAAATGTGAATTTTCACCAAAATATAATGCCTTTTTTGTAAAACTTTTGTTTTAAAAGTGTAGATAAAATATGGAGTCACACTTAAATGCAAAAGAAAATTTGCTTTGGAAGGATTTTGTTCAGAATGAATTGTTGTAAAGTGTAGCGTTTGGCTGTGGGGACAGGTAAGAAATGCTATGCATAAGTGTTTGGGATGCCATTTTAAAATATGTATATATATATATATATATATATATATATATATATATATATATACATATATATATATATATATATATATATATATATATATATATATATATATATATATATATATATATATATATATATATATATATATATATATATATATATATATATATATATGTGTGTCCTGTACGTGTTCAGGACACATTGACTAAGAATATCGGTCTCAGGTAGTGCCATAATGACTGACAAAAACAGACCAGTCTGGGATGCCATGACTCTGTGGCAGGTTTGATTGTTTTTCCTGCCTCCTACGATCTGTTCCTCCATGTCAGAGACACTGACCAATAAGGGCACAGGAAGCTCTTCATGTGTGACGACCACAGATGTAAACAAACCAAGGTTTGAGACTTGAGAGCTACAAAAGGTTAGCAAAGCTCTGGAAAAGAGCATCCTTGTCTCATGATGTGTTGAAGAAGAGGTACCATCTCCTCAGAGTCATCAACAAACATTTCATCCAACATAATGTTTGTTGATTCAAACTTCAGGGGACTGTGAGGAGAATCTATTACCGGTGACATTAAGACTCTGCTACCCATGAGCACACACGGCGACTGTCGTAATGCTGCGTTCCAGTAACCTAGGAACTGGCAGTGACATCATCTCTGACAACTTCCAGTTGAAGTCAGAAAAAAACATGCCGATCTACCAGGCTATTGTTAGCTGTTGTTAGCACGCCCTGCATTGTTGTTCACAAATATCACATGAAGAATGTGATTATCACTATGGCAGCATTTTTGTAAATATAAGTCTAACAATACTATGTATACAGCTGATCTAGAGCGACACACCCCAGTCAGAAGTGCAAATAAATGGATTATTACAGGAGCTAAATAACTGGGGGCATCCACCTTTGATTGTCAATTCGGGGGTGACAAGGCTTCACTGAGTTCCCAGTAGGAAATTCCGACTTCAGGGGACATTCCAGTTGCAGTTTTCTACTCGGAACTTGGAAAGTCCTACTTCTGACTACAACTGGAACACACCACAAGACGTGACACAAGCCAAAGCGTGTATTTGTTGTGATGCTAATGAATGCAACTCAGACCTTCCTCAGAACTCTGCATTGCTTTACAACTTCTTTTTTCAACAACTTACAGGATGTAAAGCGACGAGGTAATGTATCTCTTTCTAGTTACGTAGCGGTAGTTTTTGATGTGTGACAACAAGCAATTTTTGGAAAACTTAGTATCGTAGTTTTGTAGCCAGCTATATATCACTACTTACAGCCCGGTGCTCTAAGACGTGTCTGAATAATATAAATTTGCTCTAGTTTTAATTGTCTTGTTCCTGAAGTTGAGTATCCAGGCCAGTCCAGCCCTGTCCGACCCGACCTGAAGGCTAAGGAATAGCATTTATAGATAACCTATTTTGATGCTATAAAACTCATCTTAAAGTGTGTATTTCGATCAGGCATATATCTAAAAGTGAGACTTTTTTTTAATTACTTAGAAACTCCTCATAGCATCTTTAAGTCTCATTCTCTCAATACAGTTTGTATGTTCGTGGTCTTCAGTGTTGCTTCTCCTCCTTACACTGTCATCATTTCAGTCGTTACACACAGTCGGTCTCCGTCCTGTAGTCTGATAAACTGACTGTTGTGACCAATAAAAAATCATGTAGTCTGCTCAGAGTTAACATGTATTTATTTGTAATTAACAAACATCTGCGGGTTTCATTGCACGTTTTGTCTTTTGGGGACCTGGTTAGACTGTGATGTGTTCAGCTGGGTTTGGTCACGTCACGTGTTCACATTAGTATTATTGAAAATGGCGACTCACAAACTACTTTGTTACTCTGAAGAAGCCCTACAGTTAAAAAAAAGTCTTGAAGGGAGCTGCTCTTTGGGGTGAGAATGTCTCTGTGCTTTATCATGTGTTTCACCCACCAAGGATGTGCCTGTCCACTTTGTCTTTCTCTGCCTGTGACGGACCAAAATGAGTCTCTGTTCTGCCGTTCTAAAAGCATGCCTTTGAATGTTTTGCCTCAAATATGTAAAATATAAGACTCTGTAGCTGTTTATATATATTTGAGCTGAAGCTGTAGGTTCATTCATCTCTCTCTATCTCTGACACATATCTCAATATATATGTATTTCAGGTACAGATGGAATATATTACACTGATTTTTGTCTATGTCTGTGGTTTTAAGGCATTTTGAAATCAGTCAAGGTTTGAATTTCCTCTGGTGTGTTCATCCTAAAGTCCAAAACCAAAACATTATTCATCCCTGGGTAAGAATTAACCCATTTTTAGGTTAGAAGCATGTGTTTTTTCTTTTTGTTTGTGTTTTTAGAGCTGACCTCTTGTAGAAGTGGAAGCGCTCGGTGAAGAGCAGGAACTGTTTGTCTCCTTTCTGAAAGAAGTGTCTGGCCCGGGACACCTCTGACTTGCTGGAGTACTCGCAGATGCTGGTGAAGTTCATCTCCTCTTTCTTCATGTAGTTTCTCAAGCGGACGTAGTCGAAGTAAGAAGGAATGTAGATCAGAGTGTGGGACATCACTGAGTCCCTGTACTGAGGCAGGACTTTATCCAAAAAGAAATTAAACCTACACGTGGGACGGAGAAACAGAGGACATGAGAGAGGGACATGCTGTTGAGATCTGCTGAGCATCTGGATCTTACACCATTTCATTTATCCACCCATTAACCACACCGCTTATCTCTCTAGACCCTATCACAGCTGACATTAGGCAAGAGGCACACACCCTGAACCAGTCACCAGTCAATCACAGTGCCACATAGAGAGACAGACAAGTATTCACACTCACACTCATACCTAAGGGCAATTTAGAGTCACTATTCATCCTATTGTGCACATTTTTGGTTTGTGGGAAAGCAACAGTGCCCAGAGAGAACCCACGCATGCACAGGAGAACATGCAAACTCCACACAGAAAGGCCCTGCCCACGTGGGGATTTGATGTATTTTGGTCTTTCTTATTGCAGTTTCTGTCAGTGACTCTCTTTTGTATAAATTTATAAAGTTTTGAACTACAGGGTGAGCCATAAGTTTCCATACAAAGTAAAAATAATCATTCATGTTTGACACCAGTTTTACTGACATAATGTGCTCTATATGATTAGCATGGTTTCAACAACACATATTAATACATGACTTTCCCTGCTGATGAACTTGCATTAGCACAGCTGACGTTATGCTTGTATTGTTGTTGGTGATGTGTTCATTAAGATGATTTTTGTCTCATATCTTCTCCTGACACACCATGGCCTTCAAGTGCCCTTAAAATGCCATAGACGATGTGTCATTCTCATCTTCTGGGGTGTCTGAAACATTAAAAAATACACCTATACATTTTCCTATGTATGTAAACTTACGGCCCACCCTGTATACTGTGTAGGTGGAGTTGAGTTGTTTCATCTGCTCCAATAAAACTTTTCTTTTCTCCATTTTTTCGCTGCTTCTGCCATGATAACAGCTCTACATTTAGCTTTCTACTTCTTCTTGTTTAGTGGGAGCATTACTGCCACCTTCTACGCAGGAGTGTGAGCCAGAGGTCCTTGTTTCCATTAGGAAAATAATAGTATATTTACTTTAAACTAAATTCTGTTCATTAAATCTGTTTTAAAAATTAAAAAACTTCTTTATAGGCTCCCTTTCCTAATGTATAGCTTTTGCCTCAAAAGGGATGTGATGTATGCCGTAAAGCAGTCAAAGCAGTAAAAGTTTGTAGTTTTTTTCGTGTGGAAGTGTTTGTACCATCCACTTCAAAGTTACACAGTACCAGTAAAGGTGATACAGACCCTCAGACCATGACAGAGGTGTCATTCAACCTGCTGTAGGGTGATGTAACATCACAATCACTCTAGAAATTTTATATTAAGAGGGAAAAACGACATAGTATTGGTATAAAGCTTCTGAATGTAAAATGTTGGAGATCTGAAGTCTTTCTCAATGATTAGTTGTTTTAATGCTACAAATCATTAGACCACTGTAAGATGTGTTACTTTTTAGTGCAGTGTGAACATGTTTTCCTCAGAAAAAACAAAAACGTTTGTCAACCAAGTTGAAACACTTGTTTTAGATTTTATGGAAAGGAAAATGCAAAAAAAAATCTACACTATTGCAAAGGGTTAATATTGAATATTGTACACATGCCACTTTGATGAAATAAACCTGAATGAATGAATGAATTCTGGTGCACAGTGATGGAGGTACATATATTTCTTTTAATTTGTCATTATTTATTTATATATCAAATATATATATTAGGGATGCAACAATACATGTATCTGTATTGAGCCGTTCGATACAGTGGCCTTGGCTCGGTACACCCTATGAACTGAACAATACACAATTTTGTATTTATTTATTTGATCAATTTCTGACGAGGCGCTATGGGCTGAAAGTTCAGTGAATCTGCGTTTGACTACTCCGGGCTGCATTGTCGAGCACAGATCCACTGAGCTGCGCGCAGCACCTCCCCTTTCATTCAGCCAAGCTGATGAGACTGAATAAGCTACATACGCTAGGGCGCTGCAACATGGCGAGTGCTTTACCTTCAGCTGAAACTGAAGACCCTCCACTATCATTCAGATCTTTCGTTTGGGACTACTATGGCTTCCGTGTTAAGTATGACCCTCATGGTAAGCGTTTCGTGGACAAAAACACAACAGTATGCCGGAATTGCAACACGAGGCTAAACTACGTCGGGGGAAACAACAAACATCAACATCATCCCGGTGTTAAAACAAGTGGAACCAGACAGAAACAACAAGCAGCACACATGCTGCAGACTTTACCTGGGTCATTTAGACAGCCATTAGCACATGATTCAAAGATGGCAAAGGAAGTCGACCGGGCTATAGCTACTTTTATTGCTGTCAACATAAGACACTTGATACACTGATAGCTCGTTCTTTGTAATATTTACTCTGCTGCTAAGAATGCACCACATAAGATGGGTGAGTTCTCTAATAGATACATTTATTTTTTTTACTTATTCTTATTTTACATGGTGATGTTTTTGTTTTTTTATGATTCTAAGTATGCACCTAAGAATGTTCCTGGGTTTAGCTGCAAGAGTCACATTCAATTCAATTTAATGGAAATATACTCTGAGTTTAAATAAATTTTGATTCTTTTAATAAACCACAAGTAAAAAGGGCATTGAAATTTCTCATATTTTGTTTCGTAAAAGTATTGAATCGTGACAGAAACGTATCGAACCAAACTGTGAATTATGTGTATCGTTGCACTCCTAATTATTATTTGTGTTTGGATAACCTTTGGGTAGACGTAAAAATCTGTTTTTTATTGCATATGTTTGTATGAATGTGTTTGGATAAATGTTTAGCATTTATACTTTTTTATGCATGCTCATGAATGAGAGAAGTTTTTATAATAATTATCACTATTATAATATTTCTTTGGTATTATTAATGTATTTTTAAGCCATGTGTAAATGTAAAAAAGACCATGTTGGTTGCAGACTGAGATGTCAATGGTTCTAACTTTTCAAAAGTTTACTAAATTGTCAATTATCAGATAAACTAAATAAAATCAGCTGTATTAAAATAAGGCTGAGTGCTTTCTGAAATTTTACAGTATATCCCCAGAAGCACTGAGAAGAGCAAACTTACCGAGCATCATGGTCCATGAAGCTTTCAGACGGGAAAATCTGAAACACGTGAGGCAGCTGAACGAGCACCTGGCTGATGGAGCCCGTTTTCGGGATGTTCTTTGTGGCGATCTGAGAAAAAACAGGTTAAAACATTAAAAAGCTGCACCTTCAAGGACACTTAGAAAAAAAAAACTGACAGGTAAGTCAGCTGGATAATGCCGACAGGATTCCAGGAGTTAAAATCGCTTTGGCAGTGAATTAATGCTCAACCACGAGGATGATCTTTGAGTCTCGTGACTGAAAACTCTGCAGCTGATATTTAGTTATTTTATCTTTATTTTTAGTCTCTGGAGGATGATCATGAAGTGCCATACCTGCCCTCTGTAGTTGGAGCAGTGTTTGGTGAGGATGTTGTTGATCTGGGGGTCCTGGATGGAACTGAACACCAGAGTCTGTCTGTAGTGCTTAGACCAGTTGTTCAAGCTCCACATCCTCACCCTGGAGAAGTCCACACCATGAGAGTCCAGCGGCTGCAGGTTCAGGTGCTTCATCACATGCTGTGGTTAAAAAAAAACAACAAGGTCATGCTGAGACTGAATCGATAAAAGAAATGTGGTGACGGCTAAACTCAAACAACAGTACGTTTAAATCAAGAGTTCATACATACTTGTTAAAATAACACAAGACACTCTCTAATTCAATTGAAAACTGTGCACAGGATCCACGACTCGAAAGAAAACTACACAATATATACATGTCTTCAAAATGTGATAGATGCCAGTCTTTAACAGAAGACTTCTTCATAATGTCGTTTTATGTCCTCACATTAAATCTTTTTGGATTTACATATTCAAGATTATGTCTGTGGTTATGAATACTTCAATTGAAACAGAGCCTATGCTCATTGTTCTTGGGACATCTCTGACCTTTAGAGAACTTATGATGTCACAGTGGTATTTTCTCTCTTATGGTCTGATAACAGCTACGAAATTAATCCTTACCTTGTGGAATAGTTCAACAGACCCTACCTCTAAAATGTGGTTGGAAAATTTAACTAACACTCTACATTTGGAAAGAATAAAACATGTTCTAAAGGATAGACTTCAACTTTTTGATAAAACCTAGAAACCCCTCATATCATATCTTGTATCTGCTGGTCAAACACAACAGTCCTCACCCTAGCATACACTGTAAAATAACTGTGATGGTTGAAGAGTGAATGTCTTCAAAGGTTAAGCGGGTGGGTGGGTATAATTTCTTTTTTATCTTTATACTTTCTGTATTCTGTCTAGTTTCCTGTTCCTGTTCTTTAAGTGCTTCATTATTTCTTAACTACCTTATATAAATATAATAGGAGTGGGAGAAAAACTCGATTCACATGAGTATCGTGATTTTTTGGTCTGACGATTTTTAAAAAGTGACGGTGTTAGCGGGAATGAGAAAACCGTGGAGCTCTGGGCAGACGAGGGAGAGACGGGAGTAAAAAGCACAGTGAAGGCAGCAGAGGCATTCATGCTCGGCCCGTAAATTAAAGTGATAATGATGGGTGGGTTAACTTTGGGATGAGGAAGAGTACCACAAGTTATTTAGAGATTTGGTGAGCCTATTAGGTATCGTGGAGACAGAATTCTGACAAATGAGACAGATTTCTGAGACAGAATTTTGTCTCATTTGTGATCTGGAGCCACAAATCACAAATGAGACAAACAGATATGCCCATCAGTTCTTAGAGAGGAAAAACCCCAAACCAAACTCCAAATTTCATGACTGATATGATCTTACAGTCCCTAAGATGAAAGCTTTCATGTCACTTTATTTGTGTTTATTACCTCCGCCAAGGAGGCTATATTTTCAGGAGAGTTTGTCCGTCTGTCCGTCTATCTGTCTGTGAACAAAATAGCTCAAAAAGTAATGGATGGATTTGGATGAAATTTTCAGGAAATGTTCAGCATGGGAAAAGGAAGAACTGATTCGATTTTTGTGTTGATCCAGATCAGCGTCTGGCAAAAAATGTGATTTCTGTGAATAACTACTGAACCAAAGTAGATATCATTATGAATCCAGTTGCTAATGGTATGTTTTCATGGTCAAGGAATCTAAATATTTACATGAAATAAAGGTAGGAGTAATATTTATGGTCACAATGACAATATGGCTGAGGACTGTGGCAGTGGCGGAGGTCTGCGCTCTCCGAGTGCTTTTCTAGTTTTATGACTGCCATCTGTTGACATCATAAAATGCAAATTAGTTGCTAGAATTTACTTCCATCCCAAATTTTGGGTCATACTGAAGATTTTTCACAGTGACAGTTTGCCATTATCTCTAACCACTTTGAAACTATAGCCTTTTCAAATCTTGATATGAAAACTGAATATTTTCTTGAAAAAACTCTGGTGCCTAAAGGGTTAATGAGCCACTTTTATATACAGTCCAGGCTATATTTACTTCACAAATGAAAAGTAATGGAAACATGGTAACTAATATAAAATAATAATACAGGAAACAACTACCACAATTGTTTGTTAATTATTCATCAACATTGTAGACAGGTATAGAGAAAAATAAATGCTTTAAATTAAGTGCTTTATAAATTATAACATGTAATTGTTTATCTGTCTGCCGTTTTAAAAATGATTAACAAAGAAGTGAACTAAAGGTTTTATTTTCGAAAGCACTGACTTTGAAGCATATATTTTCTCCATACCTGTAAAAAATGTTTACTAAGTATTATATACCCTCCATATCCTGATAGTCTCACAAAACTCGTCGTCCTTTCTCCTTCGTAAGTTCCCTTAAATATTCGTCAGGTACCGATTTTATATACATCACCTGCCGCTGGGCATTTTGGGGCGTTCCTTCTCCTTTCCTTTAATAAAGGATGGTCCAGTGTTTCCTAAAATAAGTAGACTATAAAGGGACAAACGACCCTCCTTTCCTTAGCTTCTGGAGAATTCAAACAGCCCTTATCCAGGCTGATGGTTAAATGCTTCTGGGTCATTTCCTCTTCTTCAGTTAGGAAGGTTCCTTATAAAAAAAAAGGACTATTCAAAAGCATCTCTGAATTAAAAATGAAGGGATTTTGGTGGTGATCCAGATAAATGCCATTTGTGAACCATCATTTCTGCTCAATAACTGTCTAACTAACAATGATATCAACCTGATTCTGAGTGACGGTGTGGGTTGACAGGGTCACTGAATCATATTCAGACGGTGACTTCATCATGGAACTATTATTTTAGATGTAACAGCATTATGTGAGCCATCTTGGCAGAGGTTTGGGCTCTCCGAATGCTTTCTAGTTTACTGACGTGGAACAAAGCAAAGAGCTGCAGATGTGAAAACCAGTGAACCTGTTGGACAGCAGATGGCGCCACAGTCCTTCACATCAGTTAAATCATGAAGCTGCTGAACATGAATCTGTCACATGAGCTTCTTACCAGCACATGCTCCCAGTTCTGCATGAGGAAAACGTCGGCCTGGTCCACCACCAGCAGCTCGATGGAGGAGAGGAAGTCAAAGTCTCTCTTACTCTCTCCCTCAGCCCCCAGAACTGTACGCAGACCCAGTGGAGACGCGATGATGATGTCTGAGGAATAAAAGGGCGAGTAGAGGCGCATGCTGCTCCTGACGATGGAGACCCCTGGACAGAACAAACCCTCAGTCAGACAAAAACCTGTGAGGTCATCATGGATGAATCTGACCTGTTTTCAAGTCGCACCGATCCTGAAGTGATCGTCCACGTTTCCTGAGAACACAGCACGGTAATCATCTGGTCTCTGGAGGCTGGATGCCTTTTCCTCTTCATCCTCTCCAAACTCTTCTCTGAACCTCTTCTTGTTGTTCACAACCATCTTCTTCCCTTTTGTTTCCAGGAGGCTGATGAGCGTCTGAACCACTCTCAAAGCTGCACCTCGGAACGGGACCAGAATCAGGACCTGAATAGTCCATGACAGAGACAACAGAGCCACTTATAATCACAAATATAGATTCTTTATGTTAGGAGACAGTTAGCATTGATGAAGTGGGTTATGTAAAACAACATGCAGGGATTTTGCTAGAGACAAACTGCTTTAGTTATCATTTCTCATTAAAAATAAGGTTTCTGGAGCAGACATAAAGTGAAAAGAGTTTTGAACTGTGCCACAGACTCCAAATTTCACCCATTTTGGTAGCAAGCCGATATAACAAATTATACATATCTTGGGGAGTGTGTTTGTCTAATTTCAAGTGAAACAGAATGAAAGCACTTACTTTAATTAACATTTCCTCAACAAGTCCAGGTGGTATCTTACTATAATAAAATTTAGGCAAACTAAAAAAGCATTCGGAGAGCGCAGACCTCCGCCAGCACCACAGTCCTCACCCATATTATGATTGTCACCATAAATATTAGTCCTACCTTTATTTCATCTAAGTATTCAGATTCCTTGACCATGAAAACATACTATTAGTAGCTAGATTCATAATTATATCTATCTTAGTTTAGTAGTTTTTCACGAAAATCCCATTTTTAGTCATGGGGGTTTCACACTGATCTGGATCACTCCCAAAATCTAATAATTTGTTCCTTGTCCCGATCCGGACATTTCCTGAAATTTCAGCAAAATCCGTCCATAACTTTTTGAGTTATGTTGCTAACAGAGAAACATACAAACAGACGCCAGCAATAACGTACCCTCCTTGTTGGAGGTAAAAAGCTTGTAATGCTATGAAAGCATCTGTCAATACAACAAGTAAAGCTTAAATGAGTGAAGGTCGTAAATTCAGCTTCAATATCTACTCTGGGTTGAACTTTTCATCTTAAGACAGTCTTCAAGGTGAATGAGGCTCTTCTCATTGGCAGATCGTTTTACCTACTACAGCAGCACCTTTATTTAATTCTGATGTCTTAAAATAAGTTGTAAATGCAGACATGTCAGGGAATTGTGCCTTAGGATAACTCTACTTGGAGCGAAAACTGGACACACATTGTCACCAGGTCTGAGTTTTTGCAGCGTGTTAGCATAGCAATGTTAAAGGCAGGGTTGGTAATCAGATTTTGATACAGTTTTTGTTTTACTGGTTTAAACGATCATTATGTCCTGATGGCAATCAAAGCATGATGTGTTCTTAAAAGAGAGCGAAAAATAGAAGTTGTCCACAGCAGAAGGAGAGCAGGGAAAACACCAACCAATCACAGCGATTCGGACCAAGGCCCTCCTCACACGAAGACGGCCCCGTATTGTCTTGGCGTCGGCATCAAAACATGTATCGCTGTTTACACATCGTATTGTACATAGCCTTGTGCATTTACATGACAACGCAAAATCTTGTCGGGTTACCCATCTGGTTCTGCTCCGAGATGGATTCCTCGTCAACAAGTGCTCGTGCATGCGTAACATGCTGCGTCTCTGCATGAGCACTTGTTGCTGTTGTTGCTGTAGCTGGTGTTGTTGGTGTTCTGTGAGCAAATGTTGGTATAAAAGTTGTAGCAATATTTGTAGCTGCTGGAACAAGATCAGAATTAGCCCGGCTGCCACCATTGTTGTTGTTGCTGTGTGTGACAACGTGGGTTGGGGGGCAGGGAGGAGGAGGGGTGCTATGAGGTCACCGTCTTTTCTGGACTTATCTGTTTATACCAACTACGGCATGAAGACGAATACCCAGATATCCACTTGCAGACCCGTTTTCAAAAAAGATGTGGAGTCATGGACAATTACACATCTCCGTGTGTCAATATCACCAGATTGATAGTTTATTTTACCAGAGTCTTACAAATTCGCACTCGTGTAAAGCCCACCCAAATTTATTAAACCAATCAAATCCCGTTCTGCTGTTCTGCCCACCTTCTGCGTGTACATTTTGCAGGTGAGCACTGACCCTAGTGTGTAGTCGAGCTGAGAGGGATCTAAGTAGGCTGGAGAATGACTACCTATACTCCGATAACTGGTGACCTCTCCTCCTGCTGAACAAACAATAAAAGATGGAGGTAGAGAAGGCCGAAACAAAAAAGAACTTGGATAAAGCCAGGGCAAAAACCCGAGTCATCATCGAGCTGCGACTGCTAAATAACTTGACTTTCTTTTTTTTTTTTACTTTAAACGGAGTCCTGAGGAGATGCTACATTTAAATTCATGCTAGTTTACCAACCCTGCCTTTAAATGAAGCTTTTTAAAAAACTGATCCATTCAGATCCTCATATGTCCGGGTTTACCTTGGGTCGGGTCAGTCCCTGGTCCCGGGGCTCATCCTGAGGCTCAGCTCCAGCTTTGCTCTGGCTCTTCTGCTCTCTCAGCTGAGCGTTATGAGCCAGGACCTGAGAGTTTGCCTTCAGCACGTGGTTGAGGACATGGAGACAGTAAGCGCTGCGGACCTGAGGGCCCTGGTTCAGAGGACAGGTCTCTGGGTGGTACAGGTCCTTGTAGGAGCCCATCAGAGCTAAGAGCTCAAGCTGCAGTGTGCTGATCTCCTCGGCTGGTCTGTTAGGACCCAAAGTCTGGTTCAGACTCTTCCAGCTTGACTCCAAGAGTTTGTGGAAAACCGGGAGCTTCGTGTCTTCGTGCTGACTGATGGATCCAAACTTCTCCAGGGGCTCAGAGCAGAGCAAGGCTCCCAGTTTAGGCCACTAAAGGAGAGGTGGTGAGCAGGTGAACCGAGTTATCAAATCATTTTAAAAGACAATGTAACATTATTTTAAGATGATAAATGTTAGTAATACCATGAGCTGAGTCTTTGCTTTCCTGCCAGATGTCAGCTTCTCCACATCCTCCTCACTCAGCTCTGTGTCCAAATGTTGAGAAAACATGTCTGGAAATACAAACAGAAAATAAAACAGATCCATTTTGAAAGTATTTATCACTGTTTTGGCTGAAGACGCTGTTGGATTCAATTTTATTTCAATTTCAGCTAAGTTAAATTAGTTCTGAGTACAAATTTATTCCAGTTGCCATTGAAAACCTCTAACTCACTGGCCTGACCAGGTTTTCTTTTCTTGTGCTTCGTGCATCTTGTGGACAGAAACGATTGTAATCCTTGACCTTTTATTGAATCTCTTTTTATCTGCTTTATCTTGTCTGTTCTTCATTGCTGTTTATTTATGTACTGCACAGCACTTTGATGACTGAATGTATTTATGGGGTTTGCCTGATTCTTGGTCTTTGGCATTTTGTGGTTTAAGTGCCTCCCTCTTTTCACTTGAGTTCAGGATTTTCCAGGATTTTTCCAGATGTCCCGCATTTTGTAATGCCAGTATTATTTATGTGTGATCATGTACTGGTGTGCTGATGCCTGCTGCTGAGAAACAATTTTCCCACGGGATTATAATAAAGTTGAAGTTGAAGTTGGAATTTGTTAGTTTAATTTTTTTGGTGATATAAACAGATTTATATGAACATTTATCTCTCTGGGTTTACAAAGATTGGTTAAAAAATATGAAATATTCAAAAGCAGCAGTTCTCTGGGTGAAAATGTCAGAAAATGGATCAGAACCGGTTTTGCATGAACAGGCTGGTGTTGGTGATTTTTGGGCACACTTTGGGTTCTTTTGTGCAAACTTGGTTTTGCTTCTGACCATGTCCATCCCATCATGACCAGTCTGCCCTTCCCCTGATGGCTCCATGCCCAAAAGCTCTGATCATCTCAAACTAGTTTCTTAAACATAAGAGTTCACTGTACTCCAGTGACCTCCACATTCACCAGATCTCAATCCAATAGGGCAGCGGTTCTCGACTGGTCTGACTTCAGGGCTCATCGTCACCCCTTAATGACGAGCTGGGACCCAAATCGAGGAAACATTTTCAACTTCTTAAATGTATTTAATGCAAAGACACTGCAGTTTGAACCTGAGATGATTCAGAATACCACTAACTAAAACAACCAGCAGGGGGCGACACAAGAGGGGACATCCTTTAACTTCCAAGCAGCTGCAGTTAAATTAAAACCAAAAACTACATCTAAGGGACAAAAGGTTTCATGATTTCAGCCATCATGAGGCAGTCACAACACACTCAACACTTCAGTCTAGGGCTGAGCGATTTATCGTTTTCAGACTGAAATCCAATTTCAGACAACGCAGTCATGTGATCGCCAAAGCTGCATTTTTTACAGCACTCCTGACTGAACCAGGATCTGTTATCAACCTTTTTACTAACATGCAGCAGTTTGCATTTACAGAAGTGCTGGTAACAACACAAAGCCTCTGTTTAGGAGGAGAAGTTGGAGTATCCTTTCTATCATCTATATTATGATGTTAAATAATGTGTTATGTGCTTTTGATCATTGATTTCTTTACAGTTGTCTGTACTGTAAACACAGCGAATATTGCACTGAAGCTTGATTTGAAGGAAATCGTGAGCCTAATTGAAATTCCAACATCTGCCAGAAAAATCGCAACTAGATCTTCTCCTAAAATCACTTTTTTTTAAACTGAGAAGTCCTTTAAGATAAATGTGTAGTTTTAGCTGAGAACAAACACACTGAATATATAACAGGTTTGGAGCACATGCTGGGTCAGCACTTACACATTCATCATTCCTCATTACTTGTGTGTACCATTAGCAACATTAACCCTAATCATTGGCAGAGGTTGAGCTACTAAACTAACTACCAAGCATGTTTGGATCAGGAACTGAACCGGCCACCCTACAATCCCAGACCCGACAAACACTGTACAATTAGTAGAACAAAGATATGAACTTAATGGACTTCACTTTTCTGCCCTGGTGAATAAAGCTCAGAAATGGCGGTATTTCTTAAGGAAACTTGAGAAAAGTCCCTCGCCAAGTTCCAGTCAACTCTAACAAACCTGAGATTGAAAGCTTCCTGACTTGAAACACCGTGAACTGGCCTGTAACGTGCACAGCTCAGGACAGGAGGACTCTGCAAAGGGGGATTGAAAACCGCCCAAAACGTCATTGGTACCATTTACCGAGCATCAATGATATCGATGTTCGGTAAATGGTACCAACTGTATATTTCATCCAGTGAAGTTCTTCACTGAATGAAATATACAGATTGAAACTAAAACATTTAGCAAAATAAAATATTTCCAAATAAAAGTGCTTGAATTGCTTTACTGAACTGAAATGTAACATTTCAAGCTCAACATCTGAAGTTAAATAAAATATTTCAAAATAAAAAGAGCTAATGCTTAAGGTGCTATACTGAACTGAAAAATGAAATATCCAGATTTTAACAACCAACAAAATAACATTTAACTGGATGGTCTTATTCTCCAATAAATTTGAACCTACAATAAGACTTCACACACTATAGTCAACATTTACAAAACTGAAACAAAGGTAAATGATACAAAAGAAATTCTTGTAATAATTCATAAAAAAATTACATATTGGACAAAACATTTCATTACTTTCTTCTTTGTTTTTTTCTCTTTTTGTTGCTTTCATTTTCTTTGCAGCTTTATATGCATTATTCACTATCTGACAGTGACTAAGACAAATTCAGCAGAGCTTGCTGCTCTTCAGAGTTACCGCTCTGAGCTGAACCCTGACACCACAGTCAGGCTCTGCCCGGGCTCATTTGCATACTAACAGCTGATTGGATGATTACTACGTTCCTGTGTGGGCATGTGATTGGGTGGGCCTACAGCCTGCAGCCTGTGAAGATGCAATGTAGGGAAAGAGAAAAGAGAGGAAGCAGGTGCTGTGTCTTTTCCGTTCTTGGGCAGATTTTTTGTAAGAGAATTTGTAAGAGTGTGCCAAATATTTTTTCTTGGTGCAAACAGTGCGCCCAAAAAAATGTAAGGTGCACGCTCAAAAATTTTGGGTGCATGTGAGCCCAAAATGGTTGCACTCTGGAGCCCTGCATTTTCAGAACATGACCCACCAGCTGAGAATCACTTCAGCAGAGCAGCTTTGGGATGTGCAGTCACATCTGCAGCAGCTGTGATGCTTTCATGTCAACATGGACCAAAGTCTGAGAAATATCAAAGTAAGGCCGCTCAGAGGGAAAAGGGGGGGGGTGGGGGGGTGCTGGTACCTGATAAAATGTCTGATGAGTTTAAAGCAGCTGTGATCATGATGACGATGATGAGAGCTTGAACACTAAACAGTTAATCTCCTCTCTTAACGTTTACCAGTAACTAACTCCTTTTACCTTTGCTCGTTTCATGCTCTGCAGTTTTCCCAGAATCCTCTCCTCCTCCGTCTTCCTCAGTGAAGTTGGTCTCCAGACAAAATTCTGACTCGTTCTCCTTGTCCTCAAACTCTTCACCTCCTGCCTCCTCCGTCTCGCCTCCCTCTGCTGCTTCAGTCAGAGCTTCACCTGCTTCTTCTTCCTCTTGGACTTCCTCTTCTTCTTCATCATCCTCGTCCACTCCATCACTGTCTCGTTCTGCTAAAAAACACACAGTTAGCTCCACCGTGAAGTCTGTTCATCAGCTCAGTGTGATGGAGACAAATAATCACCTTCATCCAGAAGCTCTTCTTCTTCTTCCTCCTCTTCATCATCACTGCTCTCCTCCTCGCTCTGCTCCTTACTCACGGGTTTGCTGAGAGTAGACAGAAGTTTCTGATAGGCTGTTTCCTGCTCTGGTTCTTCCTCCTCCTCCTCCTCCAGCTCATCAGGCTCAGCATCAGAATGTTCTGGGCTCGTTGGCTGTTACAAAAAACAGCAATATTACAAAACTGAAGTAAACGAAGAATAAGTTTCCATTTTGTGTATTCATACTCACCAGCTGCACAATTTCTGTTCTGTCAGGACCCTCATTGACTCTGTCAAAACAAATATCTGCATTTAGAAAAATTTAGCAAAGTTTATGGTAACATCCGTCTGATGTCCAGAGAAAAAAGATCTGTTTTATGTTTTCTTCTTCTTAACGCTGTCGACAAAGTTAGTTCAATGTGACCAAACCTTGTTCCTAATCCACTGAGCATCAGGCTTCATACCAAATTGTTTTAATTCAAAGTTTTAAATATTGTGATTCTTAATTTGGTATTGGTGCCAAAGTTATAAATCATCACTAGCGCTGAGTGATTGATTTTTAATTATGACCACAGCTGCCCACGATCACAAAAATAGACCAATCATCACTGGAAGATCACAGCCGTGCACACTGAGCTCTCTTTACCATCAATAAATTAATCAATATTTATTACCAAAGCACCAATTTATGGTAAATATGATCTAAAAACACATAACAACATAGCAGGCTGAAGCCACACTCTACATTTTATATCTAGATAGATAGACAAATATACAGTGTCCAGAACAGATGAGTACACCCCCTATTTAAAGTAATGTATTAATCAATACCTAAATGAACAAAAAAAATCAAAAGTTTGAAAAAGTTGAATTTCACATGACATTTTTTAATCATTAGATGAAAATAGGAGTAACGTGATTACTTAAATTTAGCTTTGCTCCATCCCTGTGATTTGGGTGAACTCATTTTTGCATCCTGATCTTAAATTGAAAAAAAAAATAATACTTTTTTTGTGTGTGATTCCAAAAAGTCTTATTTGCAATCACTTGCTCACATTTGGGAGAGTATTTAGTGGAATAGCATGCCACAGAAAATACTGATTTTTAAGGGAAACTAAAGGCTTTCTGACAAATCTGAAGCGGTGTACTCCTCTATGCTGAGCACTGTATAAGTGTATAAACACACACATACATCCAAACCCAACATGAGCATAACATGAGCACAGCACTGGGCCAACACACAGAGCAGAGCATCTTTAGGAGGGTAACAGTATCATTGATCTCAGAGGTAGAGAGGTGGGCAGAGACAAAAGGAAGTTTGTAGCGTTAGCTGTGTTTTATGTAAAAAAAGAGTTGTGGTCTAGATCTGGTTCTGCCTGCTCATAGCTCCTGCCACTTCCTGCTCTAAAGGACGCTGATTGGGCTTTGGTCCGCTCACAGTTGTTGTAGACTGGAGCTTGGCAGGATTCTATGTCTGTAGTCAGGCTGATCCAGCTGCACTGCAAGGTTACACAACTGTAAATGTATGGCCACTTATTCAGCTTCAACCTGCCAAAGCCAACATTGTCTCAATAACTCTGTTCACTTTATCTTGTGCAGATCATGATGAGATATTTCTGTTTGAACAAGAGTATAAATTCATCAGAGTCACTAAACTTTTACTTGAGATCAACATTATGTTTAAATCCCTGTATGTATTATGTAAACTTGATTTTAGATACTTAATCTTAGTTTCAGCCTGTCAGCCTGTTTGGATGTAATTTAATTATTTTAACCCTCCACACTGAAAATGATCAGAGTATCCAGGTTTGATTATCATTAGTGACTTCAAGTTTCTTTTCTTGAAAAGCTGCTTGTAAATATTGGCAGTTAGGTCATGTTTTTTTTAACTTGTTCCAAAAGTGTAGTTGTTCATTTGGACTTGTTGTTCCCCAAACCCAGCAGGGGTCTGATGCTCACTCTAACACCAGAGATGTGCAATATTGTTTGATATCTTCATCAACCAGAATCAGCCTAAAAGGTTAAGTGTTGTATCGGCCTATAATGACGTTTTGCCAGTTTTTACAGAAGACATATTGGCCACACATATCACTCATATATCGTCTGACGTCTGAAATATCATTAAATTACAAAAATGATCAAAACTGCTGCACCTTCTCATCTCTGTCTAGGTACATTTAAATATCAAAGGTTTCATTTCTACATGTTAAAAGCTGTTTGCTTGTTTTACATCTGTCCCTCACAAATCATACTGTCACAATGAAACAGATTCATTTCTGTTAAGTACAGAGCTTGTGCTCTTGATCAGAAATATCGGTATAGGTAATTGTATCTGCCATAATTTCTGAAAAAATATCAGACATTGGCAAAGATCCAACATCATGCACCCCTATTAAATACCAAAATGAACATAGAAGTTAATTAAACTATGTTGTCCTACTCCAAGCACTCATGTAAATCATACTGTAAAAAGAAATACAAATGTTTCCACCAAAAAGAAGTCCTAATGGACAGAAATAATGTATTTCTAATGTAGTTATTGCTGTTGTCATCATAATAAGCTGCAGAGGATCAATATAAAACTTAAAGGCCTGACTGTTTGGTTACAAAAATCAAGGTAAGACAGACAGTTAAATGTTTACAGAGTAATAAACAATAGCAGCATCTTCTTAAACTTGTGTTTAGAGAAAATGATGTTCAAGCTCCAAACTAAAGGCTGAAGAAGTAAATCAAAAAAAAGGAAAAATATCACTGTGAAACTGAGATGCAATGTAGATGAAAATCAAAACATGACTTATGTAGATTTTAAAAAAACGTCATACATTACATTATAGAAATAAATATCTGTATCTGGTTTATTTAAATCGACCTGGTTGTTAATTTCAGTAGAAAAAAACAGACACATTAAAATGTCTCCTGTGGAGCTGAACTTCAGTCTCTTTGCTTACTCGTCATCAAACGGGTGCTGCTCTCCAAACTCCTTCAGGTGTTTCTTCTGCTTCTTGGATAAGTTTGTAAAAAACTGACTTTTCTGTCGTTTTTTGCCCATGTTGACACCTCCGTCCTGCACATGTGCTCCCCCGGCGTCTTCTTCTCTGGTGGCTGTGGAGCAGTGTTACACCTACACTGCCGCCCTCAGGCCACGACAGGAACTGCAGCAGAGCCAAACAGTCATAGAAACCAGAAATACAAACCAGAAATTCAACCAGAAATACAAACCAGAAATACAAACCAGAAATTCAAACCAGAAATTCAACCAGAAATACAAACCAGAAATACAAACCAGAAATTCAAACCAGAAATAAAACCAGAATCACAACCACCAATACTGTCAGAAATACAATCAGAAATACAGTCAGAAATACAAACCAGAAATAAAAAAACAGAATCAAAACTAGAAATACAAGAGAAAATACAAACCAGAAATAAAGTCAGAAATACAAACCAGAAATAAAGTCAGAAATACAAACCAGAAATAAAGTCAGAAATACAAACAAGAAATACAATCAGTAATACAACCAAAAATACAAACCAGAATCACAACCAGAAATACAGTCAGAAAAAAAGACAAAAATACAAACCAGAAATACTTTAGTTTTTATCAGTCCTGAGGGAAGATGTGGCTGTTTCAGTTACTCTTATAACATTTACCTGAATATCAGGCATAGAAATTATTACATTTAAAAGCATTAAAAAATAAACAAGCTGTCACAATATGCAGAATGTTGACTTCCTCAACAAAGAAAAAAACTAAAAATAAAATAAGTTAAAGTTAGAAAATGAGTGACCAAGGCCAAGGGAGTTATAGTTTAAACACTAACACAACATGATTATAACATGACAGCACTGCTTGACTGTAAAGCACAGACTGGTTGAAGGCCACTTTGTTTATGAATTAGGGCTTAAAAATGATAGTTTAGAAAATTAAACACTTATGTTTAAATAGTATAATATTTTAATATGTGCATCTATAAATGAAGTTGCGCTGTTGTACAGTGTGTTGGATAACGCTTGTTATGAATTGGCTCCACACAAATACAGATTGATTGATTTATTGACTGATTAAAAGATGACTCTTTATTGGCCGTTGGTGTAACTGAATGGTTGTCTGTCTCCACATGTCAGCCCTATGATTGGCTGAGGACGCATCCAGGGTGCCCCATCAAAAAGACAAAGTACGATACACTCTATACCACTTTTTAAAGTTCACCCGTTCAGCTGCTTGTTAACACAAAGACCTAATGAGCCAATCACATTGCAGAAACTCAAAACCTTGAGGCATGCAGACAAAGTCAAGATGATCATAAATGAGCATCAGAATTAGGATGAAAGTGGATCCCACATTTGCTTTAGCTCAGGTTTATAAAGTAATTTAAGGCTGAGTATGTTCACAGTCTCTTTGTTCTAAAAACAAAGTTTGTATTTCCCCCATAATGCTGATCCACCTGTATTCTCTCTCTGTCTGAGACGCTCTGTTTGAGCTCTTGCCCCGAGGCTCCCCTCCCCATGTGGACCCTGTCTGTTTCTTAAAGAATAAGTTCGGTTTCTAGAACAATATACTCACTCAGAAGGCTTTCCTGATGCAAACAGTGCTTCAGGAGATATTTCGATCCAAAATCGAGCTGTGGACATCTGTATAATGGCAGCACATAGGGCATACAGAAGGACACCCATCATATTCAAAGTTCTCATCCACAACATCTTCATCCGATAGATATTCGTCCATTTTGCACAAAATTGGAAGAAGAAAGTCGTTGTGTAGCCGGCGGTCGCCCCTGAAACAATGAGCCGTACTGTGCAAACGTTCTTCTTCTACAGTTCAGAGGTCAGCAGAGGCTCAAAGACATGTCTGGAGATTTTGGATCTAAATATCGCCCGAAGCACTGTTTGGATCAGGAAAGCCTTCTGGGTGAGTATACTGTTCTACTTCATTCTATAAACAATGTGAAAGCTGTAGAAACCAAACTTATCCTTTCAAAAAAAATCACCAAAAACACCAAGTCATCAGCATAGAGGAGCCCTTAGATTTCTTTAGTTTAGATTAGACAGAACTTTATTTATCCCTTGGACAGACTCCTTCAGGGAAATCAAGGGTCCAGTAGCACTGTATTGTACCCCATTCACTCAGCGATGGTTCTGAGTTTCTATGCTAGTTATCCAAAATCATCAGCTAACACTTTCTTTCCCTTTCATACACGCCACTGATGCAGCAGTGGGACCAACTTGGGATTAAGTGTCTTGCCCAAGGACACATCGCCATGTGTCACCCAGAACTGGGCTCAAGCCTGCAGACTCCCGATCACTAACCAGGTGCACTATCCAACTGCATCCAAAAAGTATCAAGGAACACAGGATATTAAAAAGTTTAAAGTAAAAATAATTAGCAGAAATAAAATCTTTCTATGTGTACATTTATAAATCTAAACAATTAAAATAAAATAAAACAACATTTAAAATAAAAATAAACTATATGGTTAATGGCTGTACTACTGGCTAATACTTGTTGTCTTTATCACTCAGGAAGAAACCATTACATTTATTTTTGGACCAGTCATCACAAAAGTGTGAGCCCTTTTCCAAGATACACAATAAAGCTTAATGTCTAAAATAGAAAGTAAAATGTCCTCATTATGTGTGCTTAAGATTTACATTAACCCTTTCATGAAAGATGTAGACTGACACTTGAGTTAAATCTTATACCCTTTTATAGTACAATGCCCAACTGCTTGGTTGTGAACCCCCAAACACTCGTCTTAACTTTCCTAAAATATTAGCCAGCACTTTTTTACTATATTGAGATATTGCATCATAAGTCCAAAACAGCCGACAAAGTGCAAAGTTGGCGTTATACCTGTATAAAGATTTACATAGTTTTGTATGTATTTTAAATTTTGGTGTAATACACAAGTGTATAGTTTGGTTTAGCAGCAAAAATACATATACTTCAGTCTTTTTAAAATATTTTATTTACTCTTTCAATCGTAATAAATATTTGTCAAAGACGTGTTTGTGGATCTTTATTTAGTTTCACTAAATTAATTTATACAGCTGATGCACGGCGGTTAGGACAGATGCATAACTCCCTCAAAATATAAGACTGAAAAAAATGAACTTGACTTTTAACTTGTTTGAAAGTAATAAACATCAAACAAAGCATTCCTTTGTGATTTAAGGATTAATGCATGAAAGGGTTAAATTAATGGCTTATAAAGGATAGAAATTAAAAAAGGTGGTGTCCCAAAATACCCACATTAATGCCAGTTGTTCTTTAAATGAGTTATGGTCTAAATTTCTTCTCAAGCCAATGTTATAGAAGGTTGGTAATACTTATGTTAATTCTCTCTCCTGTCATCAGTGTAGAAATGGTTAATGAAGTGAACAAATGTTGTGTTTGCTGCTTTTTAGAGTAATTATTCAGTCTCATCCCTCAATCCTTTAATGGGCAGACTGCAGTCTGCTGCTCAGCCCTGATCAATAATTGAACATGGTTATATCAATTTACTGTTTGCCTGTTTTAGCTGTTACCATGGCAGAGGCTCATCTATTATTGAGCATATTGGTGTCTGGTTTTTGTAGTTGGAGCTCGTTTTGACCTGTCATTGAGGATATTATTGTTTGATAATTACACACCGCCATGGCTTAGGCTTAAAGAGAATTTTCTGAATGGGCTGTTGAACATGTGAGTTGTTCCTGGACTTCAATGGAGAGGTCAAAGGTCAAACAGGAGAAAGAGAAGGCCGGGAAAACCGTCCGCTTCAGGGTGGCTTCTGCCAACAGCGGCCGCGTCCTGACGGAGGTGTTCAAGGATGAAGCAGAGTGGAGCAGCTCCTTCTCGGGCTCAGTGGAGTCAGAGCACACCAGCAGCACACCAGAGACGGAGCAGGGGAGCCCGCCGCCCAGCAGTGAAGCCAACAGCCACCTGAACGGGCTCCTGCCAGGGGAGGAGACCAGCGGGGAGCCAGACGAGCTGCTGCTGTACGCCAGTGCCAAGAGAGACATGTTCTTCAGCAACAAGAGGATCAACATCTGCAGCAAGAACGGGACCATCAGAGGGGTGAGGAACAAAGTGAGCGCCGGGCAGGTCCTCTTCAACAACCTCTCCAACATGTACTCAGTAAGTTCAGGATCCACACATTAATCATTCACTAAATAAAGCTGGAGAGGTTTGATAACTAGAGATGTACAATATTAAATATGGTGATATCCAGCATGCTGATATTTCTGAACTCATTATTGTTGATATCTATACTGATATTATCAAGAGTGAGGAACTGATGCAAAACCAGAAAACCTACTTTTAACTAATGAAAAAACAAAACTCTTGATTTTAAAATGTAACCATGCAGGGCTTATAAGACGTAGCAATATGGTACATTTGTGTATTTTGATGATATATCAGCCGATTTATAAGACTAAGATTACGACTGTAAATACCAGCAATAATTTCTATAAAGGCAGACACTGTTATTTAACTTTTTAGGCTGAAATTGGCCAGTACTGATATCATACCAATACAACTGTGCATCCCTAAAAAATATATAATAATAATAAAAATGAAAAAAATGTCTTAATTTGTGAAGACATAGGTTTCCACAATGCTTTGACAGGAACAAATGAAAAAAGCAAAAGATCTAGGAGTAACAAACTAAGAACAACAACAAAAAACATAATTTAAAGCAGGAACTCTTACAAACATACACCTTTACTAATGTTTGTAAACTTAACGGTATTTCATTGTAATATCTGCCATTGTCTACTGTAAAAATCTTTGTAAAAATTAACTGTTTTACCATAATCAGCAGCTACCTACTGCTACATGTTTATACAGTAAATTACTGAAAAGGGTAATGGATCAAGAGAAAATTCAATTTGCCCAGGGAAACTTTGGTGAAAGAAATGTTTGAATAAATTCATAATTTAACTAAAAAAATAATAATGTATGTGATTATTTCAACAAAATATCTTGTTAACAAATGATTAAAAAACAAGTTAAAGATATAGTAACCTAAACTTAAACAGAGCAAGTTCACTCAAATTTAAAATGTAAAAAAACTTTGAATAAAATACAGTCATGATACTGTAAAAGTCAAGTCAAGTCAAACTTTATTTATTTAGCACATTTTAAAACAACCACAGTTGACCAACATGCTGTACAGCTTAAAACCCAAACAAGTAAAAACAAATGGTTAAAAATATATTAAACGTATATGAAAAACAACTACAATAAGAACAATAACTATCAGAAAGAAACTAAATGAAAAAAAGAAAAAAGAAAAAGAAAAAATAAATAGAAAAAGTTAAAAGTATAAAGAAAAAACAGCGAGGATGCTGTTTTTGATAATACAGTAATAATGTTATCAACTTAAAGACAGTAATTATACCTCAAATAAAAACATAACTGTAAAACTGTACAGTGTATCCAAACACTAATAAAAGTCTGTTAATGTGTCGTTAAACTTCAGACAGTAAAACATAAAATGAGACCACAGTGATGAAAAATAAATCATAATCATAAATCAATCAAAAGAAAAGGCGATAAAAAGAATATAAGAGATTAAGGTAGCGATTGATTCAAGGCAGTAAGAACAACAAAAGAATGAAAATAATGTATAAATTCTGAACCAATGAAAGAATTTCTGCTGACTGTTAATTTCAAGACCACAGCTCACAGCTTAACTTGTTGCTTATTGACATGCTGACTGGTGGCATACCGGCTGGTGGCATTGCTACAGTCATCATACATTACCACACTGCGCTCATTGACCACTGTAATAGATGAACCCAGCTCTAAACAGGTTGGACACCTTTTGCCTTTACAGCGTTAATTCTTCATGGCATGAACGGAAACATCCCTCAGGCATTTTGGTTCATGTCGACATGATAGCATCACGCAGTTGCTGCAGATTTTATAGCTGCATATCCATCCGGGACGGTACACTGTGGTCATAAAGGGATGGACATGATCAAAAATACTCAGGTAGGCTCTCAGGTTTTAAATCATAAGAGTGCCAATAAAATCCCACCAGCCTGTTCATCCAAGGCAGGATGGATCCGTGTGTTCATGATGTTCAGATCAAAACCAAATTCTGCATCTACAGTATGAATGTGGAGCAGAAATCTGGACTCATCAGACCAGGAGACACATTGACACCCTTATACTGTCATAATCTGATGAGTTTGTTAGAATGATAGTCTCAGTTTAATGCATGTTGAGGTGTATCCCAGGGGTCAGAGCGGGTTGCATCAGATCAAATTTAAAGTTCCTGGCAAGAAGTAACTAATGGCCCTTTTCCACTAGCCCTACTCTACTCTACTTGACTCTACCCAACTCTACCCAGCTCTACTCTACTCGCCTTGTGCTGCTTTTCCAGTAGCCCCAGTCGCCTGCCCGTGCAGTGTCGCTGTTGCTGCGTTCCAGTAACCTCGGAACTGGGAACTTGGAGTGACGTCATCTCCGACTTATCGGCGTTCCAGTTGAAGTCGGAGAAAAAAAACATGCCGATCTACCAGGCTATTGTTAGCTGCTGTTAGCAAGCCCTGCGTTGTTGTTCACAAATATCACATGAAGAATGTGATTATCACTATGGCAGCATTTTTGTAAATATAAGTCTAACAATACTATGTAAACAGCTGATCTAGAGCAACACACCCCAGTCAGAAGTGCAAATAAATGAATTATTACAGGAGCTAAATAACTGTTCACACTAGGGGCATCCATCTTTGATTGTCAACTCGGGGGTGGCGAGGTTTCACTGAGTTCCTATTAGGATATTCCTACCGCGGGGGGCGTTCCAGATAAAATGTCATACTCAGAACTGGAAAATTCCGACTTCCGAGTACAACTGGAACGCACCATAAAAACAGAGAGCGCCTCTGCAGTGACGTCATTTTGAGCGCGACACAACAATCTGTGGCTTTTTGTCACAAACCGAGTAAAAAAGGAAAGCAGAAGAAGGCTGCAGGTGGCAAGAAGAAATACCCCTTGAGAAGCACAGGAGAGTTTTAGAAGCTATACAACAGAATGAAGCCGAGGACGAGAGCAATCGAGCTGCAAAGAAAAGATGCATGAAGGTAAGCTAACGGTAGCTACCGCTAGCATGCTAGGTCGCCGCGCTCATGACTCATCGATGACGAACTTGTCTGACCAATCAGTAGCCGGCAGTTGGTGACGTCATCTTTTAGTATTGACCCAGCTCGCTTGGAACCAGAGCGGAGTAGGTACTAAAACTAGCTTGTTTTAGGAGGTACCAGGCTAGTGGAAACACGCTGCAAATCGAGTAGGGCCGAGTAGAGTAGGGTCAAGGCGTGCTAGTGGAAAAGGGCCATATGAGTTTGATAAGATTATCATTGGATTTGTGAAATATATCCGATGGATATATTAAACAGTCATTCTGATGTGACTATATCATTTAATGAGAATCAAATTCTCTGAGGAATGTCTTTTCCATTTTGTTAAATATTTGAGGAAATAAGGATTTGATGGCTAAAGGGTGGTGTGGTGAACTGTAACAAAGACCGACAATAACATTAAACCATGTTGCAGGAGCTCTGTTTTATCTAAATAGCACTGATGAGAAGCTGTAGTTGTACATGAGTACCATAAAAATGCACACAGGGCAGATGTGCCACGCCTGCGTCTGGTCTATGAAATAAGAGCCCTAAACCTTGATATCTGGGGTGCCAGTTTGGCGGAGTGGTTAGCAACCATTCATGTCCCATGTGCATACTTCTGCCAGCCCCGGTTTGACTCCAGCCTGTGGTCGTTTGCAGAGTGTCTTCCCCTACTCTCTCTTTCCCTTTCACAAGCCTATCCACTGTGTCTCTCCAATCAATAAAGGCACAAAAAATACATCTAAAAAAAGAAAATACCCACCTTGGGTTTAGTCTCATGACACATCGTGTATTGTCCTCATAACACAAAACATATCTTAGTGTCAGATTCTTCCCAATATACATTCCCAGTTTATGAGTTAAAACGTGTTTTTCATTTGTCTTTCTGCTCCAGTCTCTGTGTCATCTGAGTTCTCCATGTCAGCTGAATAAAACCATGATTTGTCTTTGTCTTTAAGGGGACCCTTCGCCATCAGAAGAGGAGACCATGGGAGAAGGAGTGAACAAAAGGATCAACACCAAGACGCAGTGTAGCTGAGGACTGTCAGTACTTTAATCTGATTGATACACACGTATAAGATTAGTAACGTATTGTCCCATCCATTATCTATGCTGCTTATCCTCTTTGGGGTCGCGGTGGGCTGGAGCCCATCCCAGCTGTCATTGGGAGAGAGGCAGGGTTCACTCTGAGCATAGAGAGACAGACAACCATTGACCTCCACTCTCATACCTGAGGGCAATTTGGAGTCACCAACTGACCTAACGGGCATGTTTTTGGAGATATTCCTTGCATGCACAAGGATAACGTTCAAACTCCAAACAGAAAGGCCTTGATCGAACCATTGCTGTGAGGCACATACTCTTTTACTGCTTTCAAAAAACGTTTTGATTTGTTATTTTCATTTTTTGATACAATGACAATGTAAAGGTGCCCTTTATTTCATATGATTTTGATATGTGGCGTGCATCATGACATAAAGTTCAATTATGTAAACATGAAAATGCCTCTGAGTGTTTGTTCAACAGCCCTGATGTAGTGAAGATGTGAACTTAACATCTGGTTGTTTTAAAAGGTAAAACAAAACAAAATAACAAGACAGGGAATTGAGATTTTATACAAAGACTTGGGGGGGGGGGGGGGGGGGGGGCGTCGGTTGTGCAGTTGGATAGTGCACTTGGTCAGTGATTGGGAGGTTGCAGGTTCAAGCCCAGCTCCAGGTGACACATGGTGATGTGTCCTTGAGTAAGATACTTAACCTCAAGTTGCTCCCACTGCTGCGTCAGTGGTGTGTAAATGGGCATGAAAGGGTGTGAATGTGTTAGAGATACTGATGGATAACTAACATAGAAACTGAGAACCATCAGTGAGTGAATGGGTATGAATGGGTAGGTGTGACCTGCGGTGTGAAGCAGCTTTGAGTAGTCCAAGACTAGAAAAGAGCTTTATAAGCTCAAGTCCATTTATCATTTACTTTTCCTGTTGTTTGCTTGCTTATTAAATATGCTCTGCATGAACTGAAAACCAAGATTCAACACAAAGGCTACAACCCCCGCATCATTTGGAGCACATTCCTGATTCACTTTACTTCAGTGTTTAGGGTAAAAGGTACACATAAGTACATGTTTAAGGGCAGGGGTGGGCAACTATCAACACCAAAAGGGCCAAATCCATTTCTTTTTCATGCCAGAGGGCACCATTACATATTGTTTGGAACTCTCAATAAAGAAAAATATGTATATAAACAAAAATAGCAAAGAAAAAGTTTGACAAAGGATTTTGCCAACACTTAAATATTCTAACATAATTAAATTCGTGATCTATTGAGCATGGCACATTACTAGAGCTAAATTAAGCTTCTCTTTAATGCAATAAAAGAATAAATGTTTACTAGTTTTTAAAGCACAAATATATTTCCATCACTATTGGTTCTAAATATGTTTTTTTTTTACCAATACTATAAATTATATTTTAATTACTCATAGAACATTTTTAGAAGTACAATCATAGTAAAATAAGAACTTTTATTACTTACAAAGAACAAAGCACTTACCAGCAATCTACCTTTAGTAAACAGATTTTATCAGTGATCCTAATTTATGCATTACGTGATAAATCATATTTAGTAACTTTTTTTGTTTGTTTGTTTGTTTCTTTACATTTCCAGTTTGTTTTGTTATTTTTGGGGAATGTTTGGTGGGCCGCATTGAGTGAGGTAAAGGGCCACATATGGCTCCTGGACCACCAGTTGCCCACCCCTGTTTTAGGGCATCATGTGTTTCTGCTGCAGCATCAATATGAGTTAGATGTTTCTGTTTTGGGCCTTAATGGTCTACGTGTGACCATTTCTATTTCACAGGACTATTTCAACAGGCAGAATTCATGTTTAGAAACAGAGGAGGATTCACATTTCTGCCAGATCACGTCAAATTGATTATCAGCGGAAAAATAACCTCACCAAACAAAAAGTACACATGGGACCTCGGGGTAGTGGACTGTGTTACAGCAGTTTTTTGTGTCAGGTTATGTTAAATATAATAATGATAAATATTCAGTAGCTCTTGTTTAAATGCATGCACAGTCCAGTCACAGTAATGCTCACCTCTCTATAATTCAACTGGACAACTGTCCTTGACCCAGTTTACACCCACTGGGGGTGATTGTTGACCTTGCTTATGGTTACATAGGTTTTATTCTTAAAAAGAAAGCAAAGATAACAGGTACAGGTCTGTCACGCTGTAGGTCAGGGGTGGGCAACTCTGGCCACATAAATACTACTCAGCATGAGGTTTAATTCACAAAAAAAGTGCTGAAAAAAAAAAGTGCCGCTTATCGTCCATTATTGATAATGCTGATCCCTTTTGGGGTCACAAGAGGCTGGAGCCTATCCCAGCTTATATTGGGGGGAGGGGGGGTACACTCTGAACCAGTTGCCAGACAATCACAGAGCCACATACAGAGACAGACAACCATTCATGCTCATGCTCAAACCTAAGGTCTGGTGCACACATGAAGATTTAAGAACTGTTAAATGATGTTGAAACAGTGAGAGAGCAACACATGAAGACAGATAATGTCGGATTTATCAGTTTTGTTCCTGCACTGTGTGATGATCCTCAAAGAGAGAGACACAGGACACCACAAACCAACTGATTCATTTACCAAGAAGGAGCCTCTGCTCTCAAAGCTTGTGATCAACTTCAATATAAACAAACATGGCAGATGTGAGGGAGCTGGCGGTTAGCTTCCTGTAACAATCCTAGGTGGTTGTGATTTCTGTCCAGCCCCTCTCTCCTCATCAGTTTCTTACATTCATATATTTCAGGTTGGACCTCCATTTTGACATCTGCCTAACTTGATGCTTCACCTTCACTCTTGTTACCGTGGCTACGCTTGCTTCCTGCTTCAGGCAGCTCCCTGATTGGCTTTGCTCTGGTCCATGTGACAAAGCACAGAGGATGTGCTCGTCTGTCTTCGGTGCTCCACACATCAGGACTTCTTGTCTTAAATATTGTACATGTTCAATATTTTCAAGTCAGTACAGCCCTGATCCTCTTCAGTGATAATAAAATCAAATCAAATCAAACTTTATTTATATAGCACTTTTCATACAAAAAATGTAGCACAAAGTGCTTTACAAACAGAGATGAGTTAAATGGAGAATTTATAACCCAAACCCACTCCACCCAGCCCCTGAACCCAGCCGCACAGTAATCCATACACCGTGTTTTACGAAGCATCATAAATAAAAGGCAATAATAAAGCACACTGATGTACCCAGTACTTACTGAGGAAACGCCATCTTAAATGGTTGAAAATGAGAAAACACTGGAGGTTAGGTTAAAAGAGTAAAATTAATTATATCATAAAATAAAATAAGAAAAAGATTTTAAAAAATAATAAGAATAAATAATAGATTGAAATGAAGCTAAAAAATAAAATAGAAAAACTAGAAAATAAAATAAGGAAAGATAGCAAAGATAAAAAATAAAATAAGATAAAATAATAAAAAAGTGGGCTGTAATTAGAATAAATAAAAGCTCTTAAAGGTAATTCAGGTAAAAGCTCGACTAAAAAGGTAGGTTTTGAGTTTGTTTGTAAAGACATTAACATTAGGTGCAGCCTCAGGTCTACAGGTAGGTTGTTCCATAAGCGGGGGCCATAGAAGTAAAAAGCTGCCTCACTGTAAGTTTCTGTTTTAACTTTGGGAACTGTTAACAGAGAACTTCCTGAAGACCTGAGGGCTCTAATGGGCTCGTACGGTAAGAGCAAATCAGATAAATAAGAAGGACTAAGACCATTAAGAGCTTAAAAAACCAGTAAAAGAATCTTAAAATCTATTCTTAAAGAAACAGGCAGCCAGTGCAGAGACCTGCATTGGCTGGTCCAATATGATTCTGAATGTCTCACACTACAGGATAACCAGGTAAGATCATCTTTGCTGAGCTTGATTTGAAGCAGAGATCCGAGCTGAGAGTCAGCCCAATGGTCATGTTGTGTGTACCCCCTTAAGAACAATTTGGACTCACTATTTAACTGTTGGAGGAAGCCATACATGTATGAGAACTTACAAATTCCACCAGCAATGCCCTGGTCGACCTGGGGTTTGAACCAGCAACCTTCTTGCTGTGAGGCATGCGCACTGCCTGCTGCACCACTGAGCCGTCCCTGTAGGACAGTTTAAAGCTTACATGTAACAAACTAGACACTTGATTGAACCTGTTCGGGCTCATGGGCAGTACAGTGGCACAGTAAGTAGGGCATGTGCCTCACAGCAAAAAAAAAGTTGCTAGTTTAATTCCAGGGTCGATCAGGGCCTTTCTGTGTGTTGTTGGCATGTTCTCCCTGTGAATGTGTGGGTTCTCTCTGAGCGCTCGATCTTCCTCCCACAAACCAAAAACATGCTCATTAGGTTGATTGGTGACTCTAAATTACTCTCAGATATGGTCGTCTGTCTTTCTGTGTGGCCTTGTGATTGGCTGGAGACCAGTTCAGGATGAACCCTGCCTCTTGTTCACAGTCAGCTGCTCCATGATGGATTTTTGTAAACATTACAGTTTGATATCTACAGCTATCTACTCTGAATGGTCTTTAAAGTAAATGAATGTGAATGGCAAAAGATTCTTGGAGAGCAAACTGATTTCTGTAAATGGAAACATATTTTGACATAAAATTATAAACTACCAGCTGTCAAATGTTTACACAGTAAATAACTGAAAAGAGAAGTGAAGAGTATGGCTTCAACCTGCTCTATTGCAAAGAGTCCTTAAATAACATTTGTTATATTTTGCTAAGAAGTGTATTCTTTTATTTTGGAAAAATGAATTTCCCCTGACTTTTAAGATGTTTCTTGAGCAGATTTCTGAGTTTCTACCTTTAGATTTAGTAAAGAATAACAGGGGCTACATTTTTTAAGACTTTTGGCTCCCTTTAGCAACATCCTAGGAAAATTTACCAACATGTCTAGAGGACATACTAAAGGGACAAACAAAACAAAACAGGACACCTGTAGTAAAATAAAAGCTAAAAATAATCAGAAACTGCCGTAACACTCCTCCATAAGTTTATCCCTGGCTTAGCAATGGTTGTTAGTTTATGGCAAATGTATTTTTGCTTACTCTTGCAAACACAAGTGGGTTTTATGAATTTATATGTTTTTGTTTGAATGTTGAATTTTTATGTTTTATTTTGTTTAAGTTAATGGTTGCGTTATAAATTTGTATTTAACTTTTTCAAAGAAAGTTTTGGTGTATGCGGGAGGGATTTGGGTGGGAGTGTGGCAGTGTACTGCTTTATCTGTTTATATTTCTGTTATAGACTGACTGATGATGTACACGTGGTGAAAATGCCAATAAAAAATAAATAAATGATTTAGAAATAAAAATAAAAAAAAACATTTGATATGAATTGGCAAAATACAAATAAAATTGTTCAAGTTACTGATTAAGAAAAAGTTAGTGAGTGCTAAAATTCAAATGTTCCCTAATACCCAATAGCAGGCAAAATTTCTTTAAAGAGACTGTGAGGAGTTTTTAAGTAATTACAAAAAAGTCTCACTTTTAGATATATGCCTGATCGAAATACACACTTATTGATGAGTTTTATAGCATCTAAATAGGTTATCTATAAATGCTATTCTTTAGCCTCCTGGTCGGGTCGTACAGGGCTGGACTGGCCTGGATACTCAACTTCAGGAACAAGACAATTAAAACTAGAGCAAATTTATATTATTTTATTATTTATATTACACGTCTGAGAGCGCCGGGCTGTAAGTAGCGATATATAGCCGTCTACAACTACAATAATAACTTTTCCCCGCATTGCTTCGAGTAACACATCAAAATCTACCGCTACGTAATTAGAAAGAGATACATTACCTCGTGGCTTTGCATCCTGTAAGTTGTTGAAAAAGAAGTTGTAAAGCAATGCAGAGTTCTGAGGAAGGTCCGAGCTGCATTTACCACAACAAACAAACACATTTGGCTTCACGTTTCCGGTGCGTTCAAGTTGTAGTCAGAAGTAGGAATTTTGAGCTCCGAGTGGGAAACTAAAACTGGAATGTCCCCCGAAGTCTGAATTTCCTACTGGGAACTCTGTGAAACCTCGCCACCCCGAGGTGTCAGTGGAAGATGGATGCCCCCAGTGTGAACAGTTATTTAGCTCCTGTAATAATCAATTTATTTGCACTTCTGACTGGGGTGTGTTGCTCTAGATCAGCTGTATACATAGTATTGTTAGATTTATATTTACAAAAATGCTGCCATAGTGATTATCACATTCTTCATACAACAATGCAGGGCGTGCTAACAACAGCTAACAATAGCCTGGTAGATCGTCATGTTTTTTTCTGACTTCAACTGGAACGCCGATAAGTCGAAGATGATGTCACTCCCATTTCCGAGGTTACAGGAACGCAGCATTACGCCGGCGATAAATTCTCCTCATAGCACCTTTAAGTAAATGTTTCAGAGTTTTGAAACAAATTCTTGAGATAAGTATTTTATTCAATTAAAATGTATATGTGTGATTTCCTTTCTTTAATTTAAAATTCAAGAAATTTAAAGAATTAAAGAAGCTGTAGAATAATAATAATGCAATGATACTGTAAAGGTAAATAAAGAAAGAACAACGTTTTTTAGAAATACTGATAGCGCTGTTAATAAAAATAGAGGAGGCCAATGCTACTGTAAAGACATAAATGTACAGCAACCCTCTTACAGCATAACATAGGTTTAAGCTCTGTGTGACCCAGTGTTTTGGCTCATTCTTTTGTGCAATGATAAAATTATTTGACAGGTATTACTGTGATCCAGTTATTTTAATTAAAAATAATTTACTAAGCTGGTTATAAACATGGGGCTGCACCCAGCCTTTTAATCCTTTGCATGCATGCATGGTGTCCATTTTAGAGGACAGATATTTGGAGTAAACTGATACCCTTTAGGTTGCAGTACCATGTCCAACACCAGGTGGTAATTCCAAAACCCTTGTCTTAGGTTTCAAAAAAATATAATCGTTTCACATTTTCACCATATTGAGATATTCCAAAATAAATCCAAAAAAAGACAGCAAAGGACAAATTGGACATAATGCCCATATTCAGATTTCACATAAGTTTTTATTTTTATTTTAAATTTTGGTGTGATTTACAAGAGAATAGTTTGATTTATCGGCAATAATACTTCACATACATATATACTTCAGATTTATCCTTTAAAAAAAAAACTTTTAATTAATGTTTGTCAGAGAAAATTATTTGTGGAACTTAATTAAACTCCACTAAATTACTTTATATACCGTTCATGTGTGGTGTTCACTGTGGTGGGCAAATGCATGACTCTCTCAAAATATAAAAATAATGTGGTTTTAACTTGTTTAAAAGTAAAAAACAAACATTTTATAAAGTATTGCTTTGTGATTTATAATCAATGCATGAAAGGGTTAAAGCTATAGATTTATGCAAAAGAAACTCAAACACACAAACTTATAGAGACCATCATTCAAAGAAATTCTGGTGAAAGTTACAGAAATGCAGAAAACTGAAGTGTATCATACTCTGGTCTTTGAAACCTCATTAAAACCCTTCATTGTGGCTTTCTGCACTCTTTGTCATGTTTACCTTTATAACAGAAAGTGAGTTGGACGCCCTGTCCTCGAAAATTTGAGCGATTTATCAGCTTTAACCATCAAAACGAAAGCTTACAAAAGCTTCTGCCATATCCCCACCAATAAATTTTGGGGTTGCTGTTTCCCTCATGTGATCTCACTTTGGTCTGTGAACCTGACTTCACCCCTCAGATTTAGCGGACTTTCCCTTTAACTGACAGATTTATGCTTCTCCACCTCTCTGTGTGGGCTACCTGCCTCAGCCAGCTCAGCAGCTCCTACACCACCTCTCCCTACAGACAGCGAGCACCTCCTCCTGCATCCACCCAGAGACGGAGACGGAGCGGCTCGGAGGAGGGGGACCGTGATCACCCATCATGTTACTGCGGCACTGACGGACACAGCACACGGCAGGATGCGGGCTTCCCGATAGACGCCCACGATTCTCCATCCACAGGAAGGACCCCTCTCCTCCTCCTCCACCTCCGCATGCCTCCGTCGGCTCGTTTTTTCAGGGTGGAGAGGCTCTAACCGTGAACAGATGTAGTGCACGTCTGGATCGTCGTCTTGCTTGAGGGACCCTGAGAGAGCAAAGGTAGCGAGATCTCTTCCTCTTCCTTCTCCACGCCCTGTCATCATCATCAATAAAGCTGCCGTGGAAACAATGTCCCCCCCTGCATCGGCTGCGACAGCGACTGAGGGCAGTGCGACCACCGTGTTCGAGGAGGACACCAGAGAGGAGGTAAACCCTGATGCATTTTGAGCACCGATGTGTTTGCGCTCCTGGTGCAGGATCATCCATGTGTGAGCTGGATGGACCACTGCAGGTGGTCTTATTTACCAGCCACAGCTCCGCGGTCACAGCTTCACATGTGCATTTACAGCCTTTAATCCTGCAGCCTGATGAGCAGTTTGAGCTGTTCAGGTTCAAAGCTGACAGACATTTTCAGCACATTTACCTGGCCTCAATAGGGCTGGAAAATAACCCAGATCTTAATACAGTATGTACTGATAGGGCTGGGTGATATGTAAAGTACCAAATACCAAATAAAAGCTGGGTTCCAATTAATAGCCGGTTTCCAAGTAACGCCGGGTGCAATTTATTCGGCACAGCTTACAAGCTGCTGTGGAAGTTACAGAACAGACATGTGAACGCTGAGCTCACAACTGAGAGTTCACGCTTGAAAAGAAACATGATCAGAGAGCACCTTAACAGTCTCCATGGTTTATTTGTCTCTCTGGACATCCTGTCAGCTTCTCCTCCCTCTGTTTGTCAACAAATGCAGGTTGGTGTACCGCGCTCTGTTTAACGAAAGTGCAGTTACACTCAGCGTCCACAGAGGGCACTCAAGAGCAGAATCTTACAGGCTAGGACTTTACAAATCAAAAGAAGAAAGCTTAACCACTGTTGCTGCATTTTTTTCTGCCTTTAACTAACATCAGGAGGCCCGTCACGTCAGTTAGCGGTACATTGCTGCTGATCGCCATGGCCCCGGTGCAGCGAATAAAAACAAATTAGGACATTAGCTTAAAAGTACTGCTAGTTCCTTAGCAGTATTAAGAGTGTTTAGATAGAGCTGAGTTGAAAGTAGAAGACAAGAGTATAACAATGGCACAGTAATCTTGCCTTGAAAATGTAAAGTAGATTTTCTGGTGGAAATAGATAATTTGATTGCATTTACTAATTTTTGCTAAGTAAGATTTTTGTGGGAAAGGAATTAAGCACCTGTCCCAAATAGTCGCCTGGTCCCAAATAAACGCCTGGTCTGCTCAGTGATTGAAACAAATAAACGCCCCGGCTATTATTTGGTATTTTACGGTAAACACAAATGTATGTATTTAAAAAATAGAACTAGAAAGCACTCGCAGAGCTCAACCTTCCACCAAGGTAGCTCACTGTTACATCTATAAGCAATAGTTCATGAAAAAGTTTCCGTCATAATTTGATTCATGACCCTGAAAACCCACACCATCACTCAGAATTCTGTTGATATAATTTTTAGTTAGACAGTTATTGAGTAAAGACTATCATCACAAATCTGTCCAGTAGTTTTGCATAATGTCGCTAACAAACAGACACACATTCATTCATTTTCTATACCCCGCTATCCCTTTCGGGGTTGCAGGGGGCTGGAGCCTGTCCCAGCTATCATCGGGCGAGAGGCGGGGTACACCCTGAACCGGTCGCCAGTCGATCGCAGTCCAACATAGAGAGACGGACAACCATTCAAACTCACACTCATACTTAAGAGGCAGTGGGAGCGCCCGGAGAGAACCCAGGCATGCACAAGAAGAACCTGCAACTCCATGAAGTAAAGCCCTGACCGTCACGGAGATCCAAACCACCAACCTTCTTGGCAAAAGTTCATGTTGTAGTTTATTTTAGCTGAATGGCGAGATTCAATATATAGGGAAGACTGGGAATGATCGCAACTCTGAGTGTGTTGCACACACCTCAATATTCACCAAACAGGAATCAGAATCAGCTAAATTAGCCAGGTATGTTAGACATGACAAGGAATTTGGCACCAGTTCACTTCACTCTTCAAGTACAGAGTAGATACACACAGTGTAAATCCTATTTCATAAAAAAGACAAAAAGCAGAAATACCAAGGCAGGAATGAACAATTTAAATAGTAGTTCTTCCCTGGTGTGTGTGACCAGAGAAGGGGAGCAGAAAATACAGAAAAACATGCAAAGTATGAGAAAGCAAAGCACCGAGGCAGCTGTCTGTGGCGCCATCTTGGATGAGACAGTAGTCACATGATCATTTCAGTACTTTATAGAAATGCGTGATATTACGGTATGATGTTGGCAGTGGCTGATATCAGTCTGTATATTTAAACAGTGACAGCGGGTGGGGCATCTAAGGTAAAATGGCAATACGATATGAATCTCGACTATGAATGCATCAAATGGTGTCATTTATGTTGAATATTGTACATGGTCCCTTTTTAAATAAATTAAATGAAAATGAAAATGTTGAAATGTTGAGATACACATCTCGATGCAATGTCTCTGATTTGATATATTACATATACCTGTGTGGTAATTTACAATACATTATGATATGATTCATACTCAAATCAGGGTACAAGGCAATTCAGCAGTATCTAATTATATACTGTGTATATATATACATACATATATATATATACATATATATATATATATATATATATATATATATATTTTTATATATATATAGTCATATACATATATGTATATATATATATATATATATATATATATGCTGATTGGTTATGTCATAGTGTCTGTGTATTTTACTTTATTTTGAAAAAAGTGTTAACAAATGATACTTCGATAAGGACAAGTCCATTTGATACTTGTGAGGGAAGCAGCATATGTTGATTGTCAATGCTGGAATTTGGGCACTCTCATTGGCTGGATGTTGGCTGGAACTCGGCAGGTATTCGGCTGGAGGCGGAAAATCGAAGCGGCTGTATCTGTAAATTTAACTTGGCACAGCAGATAGACAGTTAAATATGTAATAAACAGGATATACTTCACTCATCCATCCAGGCAGCAGCCAGTAGAAAGTGTATGAGAAGAGCAGATCCTTTCAGAAGCATATCCAGCTGGTGATTGGAGGATTGTTCATCAATCACATTCTCTATGGACCAATCAGATAATGTAGTAGGCGGGTGCTACTGCTGTGTTGTTAAGTACAAAACACGAGCCACTGTGTAAAATAAATTCTCACCAAAACATGTCAAAAGTGGAGAAAACTGTTTTGGGACGTCCATGAAGGAAGCCCTGATCCTGATGCAGTGAAGCTCCTCAGTTTGGAGGACAACATGAACATCCTGATGGCTGATTGAGTAAACTGAGCTCAGGGTCTTCATCTAGCCGCACCATTCATCTGTCTGAGCCAGTCAGTAACGACTTGGATGAGCAGTGGACTTTCTGAGTCTCCCTCCTCTCAGTGCTCCATCATTCCTGTGGGCGTACAGTATGGAGGTTAATGAGCGTTGTTTTTACTCAGTGTCCTAAACTGACTGTTTCATTTATTTATTCCCGTTATAACTTAACCCAATTCTTCGCAGCAGCCTGGAGTTCAGCTAAGTTCAAGACCCAGTGAGCTAACATTAGCTAATATAACTAGAGTAGAAAGAACAGCTAAGTATTAGGGTTAAATTCAGGGTCTTTTTTCTGCTTTACTGATAGATTACTGCACCTGTGATCTGATTCATTGACTTCTTGAGCTCAATCCACATTTAAAACCTCTCTTGGATTTACAGTAAAAAGAAGGGCTGCTTTCTGGTCTCTAATCTGCCTGTCTTGTTTATTTATCAAGGAGGTCTCTTGCTTGCTCTTAAACAACATGATGTAGAACTGTGTACAGTATATGCTCACATTGTAATCATCAGTGTATTTTTTATTAGCTCAGTCTTAAAGGTTGTTTTGATTTTGTACTTCACTGCAGTAGTGATATAAATCCAAAGACGAATCCATCCAGGCAGAGACAAAGGGTCTAAAAATATGAATTTATGATAGAGACAAACCCATAGATGCCCAGATCATACACCTGTCCTCATCATGTCTGCTGAATATGTGTTCATTCAGGCTAAGCCCCTTGAGATGTGAAATCATGTTTTCTAGAGGGTCTTCATGTCTATGTGGTTGTAAAGGTATTTATTATGGAGGTATAATCAGTAACAACCAAGGATAGAGAGCCAATATTAACATAAACATCTATAATGATGATAAACTGCAGAGGGCTGATGGTGATTAATATAGGAGCATCTAGTTGAACTGCCATTAAAACAGGTTTAACTGGTCTAAAAGTATACATTTATGTGAAATGATGGATGCACTTGGAGTGGAGCAGGTCCACAGCGGCAGGTCATCCATGGTTGTTTTTCAGGTCACACTAATATTTGTTTGCTTTCAACAGAAACTAACATTTAACTTTGCTCTGTACTAATTAAAAATGGATTTGTTTCTTTCAGTGTTGCATTATATTTTTTAGATTAACAGACGTAAAACAAGAAAAACACCATTTAGCTCTTGGAAAAATGAAACCCTTGATTTATAAATGTTCCCATGCAGCGATGAGAACATTATTGCCATTTGTACATTTTTTGTCATTATTTACAGCTGATATGTTTGGCTGATATATTGGCTGGAAATAACTGCAAAAACGTCTTTATCAGCCAATATTGACATTTTTGCATATATTTAGCTTTGTAGGCTGTATCGGCTGATACTGATATTGTGCACAGTGTTGGGAATGTTTATTTTTAAAGAGAAAACCTACATGAAACGTGTTTTAATTTTTATCCATGTTACATTTTTTGTCTCTTAGTTTACTTATTAAACATCCTTTTGTTTGGAGGTGGAATATCCTTTTCTTTATACAGAAGTTAGGGAGGGGCTAAGTCCATTATTGCTTAACAGTCTGTCTAACTTGATTTTTGTAACCAAAGACATGTCAGGTTTTTATCTAAGTTGTATCTTAATCCTCTACAGCTTTATTGTGGTGTACACAGGAGTAGCCACATAAGAAATCAATTTACATCTGGCTATAAGGACATCATTTTTACAGTAAAAATTTAATATGTGTTAGGGTGGGATAAAATAATATTTATATCTTCTGAACTGGGTTTATACTGATGGTGGATCATGTGCCGAATTCCTCCTGGGTTTGGGGGCACAGCAAGCCCAAATGGCAACTGCACTATTGGAACAAGCCCAAAAAACTCCAACCCACAACCCCCAATATACACATGCAAGTTAGAAAAAGAAGCTAAAAGTCGCTTTTAATAAGCAGACCTGGCAACTCTGGCATTGAGTTTTCTGGCTGAGTGAGGCAGGTCGGATAACAGCTGCTTGACATCGGTGCAAAGTAACGCGCCACATTTCACTGTTGGTAATGGTAAGGGCATTGTAACATTTGAAATAGTAATTCATTAGATTGCCCGTTGCTGGGAAAAAATAAAGGTGTTGGTAATGCTGTTATTTCTAACGGCGTTACTCCCAACACTGATCGTGCATCCCTAAAATTATTGAATCAGTCTCTGAATAACTCTACACAGGTATAAAAAATGCAGGAATATTTCAAAATGATTGCAGCAAATATGGGCACTGATTGCTACAGAGTATGTATTAAATGCCACAGAGCTAAACGCAGCATGTAAATACTGAAAAAAAAATAAACAGAAGTATCCAATAATTCTTCCTCAAAAGGTATTTGGTGAAATGTTTACTGAGGAGACTAATACCTCAGGGATGTGCAACAGGCAAAGTATTGTTTGTGATGTTTATGAACCATCAGTTTGTTTTGTTGATTTCTTTTTGTTCTTTGACTCCTCAGCAAAGGCCCCTGAAGCAGTCTCTGAGCAAGTCTCTGTGCCGAGAGAGTTTCTGGAAATGCCTGCTGCTGTCCGTCCTCATGTACGGCTGTGTGGGAGCCATGGTCTGGTGTCATGTGACCAAGGTGACCCGCTTCACCTTCGACAGGAAATCCATGATGTACCATGACAGCCCGTGCTCTGACGGCTACATCTACATCCCCCTGGCTCTGCTGGGAATGCTCTACCTGGTCTACCTGGTGGAGTGCTGGCACTGCCACGTGAAGAACGAGCTGCAGCACAAGGTTGACGTGGAGGGCATCTACGAGCGAATCCAAAGAATGCAGCAGGCCAAACCGTGCATTTGGTGGAAGGCCATTAGCTATCACTATGTGCGCAGAACGAGACAGGTGACACGCTACCGCAACGGGGACGCCTACACGAGTACGCAGGTTTACCACGAACGCGTCAACACTCATGTCGCAGAGGCCGAGTTCGACTACGGTCACTGCGGTGTGAAGGACGTCTCCAAGCAGCTGCTGGGTTTGGAGAAGTCCGCGCTGACAAAGATGCGCTTCACAAAGTGCTTCAGTTTTGCCAACGTAGAGTCCGAGAATTCCTACCTGACACAAAGAGCGAGGTTCTTCACTGATAACGAGGGTCTGGATGACTACATGGAGGCCAGAGAGGGCATGCACCTGAAGAACATCGACCTGAAGGAGTACGTGATGGTGATGTCTGACCCAGAGAAACACCCCTGGTACCTGTCGCACTACGTCTTCTGGTTCGCCTCGTTCCTCACCTTCTCCTGGCCTCTCAGGGTCTTCACAGAGTACCACACTGCGTACGTCCACTACCGCGTGGAGAAGCTCTTCGGGCACGATTACCTCCCCGTGACACCATGTGAAGATCGGCCGTATTGGCGCCGTATCCCCCGTGTTAACACGATTGACAGTACAGAGCTGGAGTGGCACATTCGCTCCAATCAGCAGCTGGTGCCGAGTTACTCTGAGGCCGGCCTGATGGACCTGGCTCAGTGCCCGTCCAGTTTCAGCGGGATACGCCAGAATTGCGAGCGCTGCCACAGAGCCATCAGCTGCTCCTCCGTCTTCTCCAGGAGCGCCCTCAGCATCTGCACCGGCGCCAGCTCCCGCATCCCCTTCAGCGGCAGCCGCTTCTCCTTGGCGAGACGCTATGGCTCCCAGCGCAGCTTCTTTTGGAGGAGCGGCAGCTTGGACGACCAGGAGAGTCCCAGTGAGAACACCCGCTGCCTCTCCGAGCGCCTCACCACAGACGATGAGGAACCTCCAGACTATGAGGACGCACTTTGCTACCCGGTGCTCATCGTGCACTGCAGCGAGAATTGCCACAACCACAGATCGTTCCACAGAAACGGCTCCTGTGTGGAGACGTCCCTATGACTATGCAGTCGCTGACTCAAACACAGCGGCATTTCTGTAGCAGAACACTGTTTGCACATCTCAAGCAGTGGAAATGAGTCTTAAGCCCGTTCAGACCAAAGATCGAGCAGATGGTTTTTAGAACGGCTGTGAGATCTGAGCCACTACAGCTTGACTCAGATTCAGTCTGTCAAGTCATCAGGGGTTGGTGTTGGAGCATAGTGCTGAGGAACTGCTTGAGATTAAATCATCAGAATCAGACTCATCTTTATTGACCAGGCATGTTGGACAAACCAGTTTAATTTACTCCCTAATTCACACTAGATTCACACTAGGTGAGTACACATATACAGGCAGAATAGAAGCAGAAAATCTAAAAACAGGAGATAAACTTCTTAATAACAAGAAAAATTAAAGATAAGGAACAGAATAAGTATAATATGTACAAGATAATAGCCAAAAGTCCAAGTACACAGGTGCATGTACAGTTGGAGGATGTCATCTGCATAGGGACAGACTGGATTTCAGTATATGGTCTATTTAAAGGTAAACAGACAAACAATCATTAGCCTTCCGTGATAATATAAACTAATTAATCAAAGTAAGACATTTACAATGACAAATGCTCTGCTGCACTTGTTTCATCATTGGTGGTAAATGAAGTGCTCCCTCCTTTCCTGACATGCAGCTCCTTGTCTGTCCTGCAGTGAGTCTGAACAGGTTGAAAAAACAAGCTCACATTTTTGACAAATGATAAATTAAACTATCCAGTTTTCAACTTATAAATGAAATATGAGTGTAGTTCACTCTAGAGACAGAAAAAGAGCATTTGTGCCGTCAGATTCTCCTCAACCACCGGGTTGTGGACCTGTGCTGGGCCATGAGAAACTAAACTTGGCTGGAGCAAAAGTAGGCCAAGACAGTGCATTATGTCTATGTTGATAATATGCTTTTACTTTCTTATTTAACAGACATGAAGGTTTTTTAGTTCAAACCTTTACATGTTTCGATGAAAGGAAATGTTTCATCTTTGCCAGAAGTGTCACCTGATGTCAGTCTGACATAGGGCTGGACGATTATGGTAAAAATAAGAATCCCAATTATTTAAATTGATATTGAAATCACAATTAATATACACAATTATTCATTTATTTAAAAACTTCAGTTTTGATTTTAACACAATTCTAAAGAACCAGCGAGTGGCACATACAGTATTATTGATCCACATAAGTCACACACACTTGCTGCTGCACGTGGAACACAGAAGCGCTATGAAGGGCAGGAATTTACATACACGGCACTCCACACTGTGTGGCATATTAATCGTTTTTCTTCAATTATAATGTTTTTCTGATTGTCAGATGGCAAAATTGAAATCATGATCAAAATCTGACTAATTGTCCAGGTCTAGTGTGACGTGTCCTGTTTAAGCTGATTTGACGGGGGCATGATTCCATGCTTCCTGCTGTCTAGTCGATCCAGCGTTGGTGTCCGTTGCTCTCTGTGCAGATCACTTTAGCATCGAAGATCATTGCAAGAGAGAAAATGACGTCATGGACTGAAATAATTCCAAAGTCATCTGCACAGTGTGCAGGATGGTCACACCTCCGTAAGATCAGCTGAAAAAGGACTCGTCACAAAAATGTCGGGTGACACTTCTGACGAAGACGGAAGATTTCCATCAAACATGTACAGGAATCAGCTAAAAACCTTTGGCTGTTAAAAAAGAAAGTATAATCAGACGAAGCAAATGTAGTTATTAGGTCTGAACGATTTGAGAAAATAATCTAATTGGGATTTTTTTCCCCAATATTGCGAATTACTCTGCAATTGTTTGAATGTTCCTCATCTTATGGATTCTTAAACAAACATAAGCAGTAGATCTTTTTATAGTAAAACCAATATGACAGTAAATAAATCCAAGGATAAAAGATTTGAGAAAAAGTGGAGAAGTGAGGAACAGAAGCAAAATAGGAATGAAATTGTAAAAACTGGGTAAAAATGGTATAAAAAGGGGGAAACAGTTAACAAATGGGTGCAAAATAGGTATGAAATTGCAAAAAAAAAAAAAAAAGGGTGAAAAATTTGCAAAAAAATCCAAAAGTGGCTTAGGAAAATTGATTATGGCAGCAAAATTTGAAGTTAAATTTGAAATTACATTTCAAAAACTTTGTAAAAATTCCAAAAATGGTTCTGACAGTGGCCAAAAACAGATAAATGGGGGCAAAATAGGCATAAAGTTGTAAAAACAGGGTTAGAAAAAGGTAAAAATGGTCCAAAAGTGGGAAAAAAGTGTATGAATAGATGTTAAAAAGAAATAGGCATGAAATTGCAAAAAACTGCATCACAATGCCAAAATGTTCAACACATTTTTGGCTAAAAATATTGAACCTTCTGCGATTTGAAAATTGCAACAAGCCATATTTGGATTTAATCTAATTTGCAATTAATTGTTCAGCTCTAGTAGTTATGTGTTTTCTTTCACTAACTTTGGGTGAGTGGAAGTAAACCCTGGAGCACAGCTGCAGGGTGTGACCTGACAGACACTCAGAGAGCAGTTTTTAGCTTTGCTGTGAGTCTTTGGTCTGAACTGGACATAAGCGTGAGAAACACAGATCTGGACTTTGTTTTTGAAAGAAATGCCTGAAGTGTGAATCACAAAAGCAATAACAGCGATCAGTGAACCGAGAACAAAGTGACTGAAGTGTGTGAATTTATTTGGACACACGCCCACAGAGAAAACATCAATCTGCCTGGCTTGCAATGAAAACCCGGCAGACAGAGACTGTTACAGAAAACCTCATGTCCATCACTCTGAAGATCACATAAGCACCATTTAAGGGGAAGTGAAACCGAAGCTGCAGTTACCTCATAAGACTCTCTACAGGCCACGGACAAGACGGGCAGGTCTGCTCATCTCATTTGTTCAATCAAACACCAGAAACACAAAAATCTGAGCCGATACATGAAGTAAGAGCTGTTTGTGATCATCAGGAATGTTCAGGTACATGATTTTGACCCATCTTCTGATTACAGCAATAACTGTGAAAACAAAAACCATCATCACAGTGATACACAACAAATCATCAAGTTTATTACTTAATATCAAGTCTGGTGATTATTCCCATGACTGTATTTATGAATAAACTTTCATAAATATACAGTTTTAGATAAACGCTGTGAAGTAAGAATGCTTTCAGTTCTTTAAGCCATGTGCAAAATTTAATGACAGTGAAAAGAAGAAAAATCTCAATTTATGTTTGGCTTGACCATCCTTTGCCTTTAAACCTGCCACAAAGTCCAAGATTTTGTTAGGTAATTAAAGGTGTAGTCAGCGATGTGGGAGAAAACGAGTGGAGAGGTTGTTTATAAACGAATTTAGACCTGCCTCTCCCTTCATACCTCACCCCTCGCTCCACCCCCGAAAGCTGATGGACGTGCATCGTCATGGAAACGGCCGTAGAAACTGCGTAGCTGACCAACGTAGCTAAGGTAACCCTGACTCGTCAGACAACTCGACTGTCGATATTGATAACATCACAACAACAGAACATTCTGGCAGATTAGACAACAAGATGAATGCCCGCAGCTGTTACTGTTATGTGAAGCACCACAAAGCTAATGTTGCTAACCTTTCCAGCAGAAAGACGACGACATCCGCATCCGTTTTCAGGTCTTTAAATTCGTGGAGTTCCCTCCACAGTCGTAAAGCAACACCAATGTTGATCGTGTCTTTGCTCTTTCATGGTCATAGCCCTTCTTTTTCACTTTTCACTCCTCTGACCTTTTTCTTTTGGGCTGTTTTTCAGACATTGCTACTGCACCTATTGTATCTCTCTCTTACGCTAACTGCACACGCTACGAAACCTACTACTCCCCATCCCCCCTCTGTCTGATCTGCGCATGAGTATGATCACCCCCTGGATGTGGGGGGTGTACCCTGTTTTGGTGACTCAGTCCGAGCCACAGTATTTACCTGTTGAAATTCAGAGCCAAGGCTGTGTATTGAAACCAGACTTTTTTTTCAACATGCTGTCAGTGGGGACATCTTGTGGATGGACAGGAGAAATACGGTGATTTTGACAAATAGTGCATTAGATTCTAAGATTAGAAGATCACTGACTACACCTTTAACTAGTTTTCAAAACGGGGGGATGATCAGAGTTTTCACATGAGGATTGAAAGTCAGTAAAGGGCTTAAAACTAGAGATGGAGGATTACAGCATTTTTTTCAAATCTCATGATGCAGACACTTTTTCTGTAATTTTTCAGATAGTAACAATAATATCAATACCAATCATCTCATCATCTGATGATTTTGTGGCATTTTTGTTGACCAAAAGCACGCAAAGAAAACATTTTGTCTAAGCCTTAGTCCAAATACAATACTTTTTTTAAAGTGTCATAGTTTTTTTTTATTTACTTGTTATTTATTCCCATAAATACAAATACAAATGAAACAACTGTACTGATCTAGGCATGTTGCTCTGATTTATAAATCTTTTTTAACTTAACATAATCAATCTATGTTATTTAAATTGTGACTTTGTGATATTATTTCATGGTAAAAATCCATGCATTTGTGTCATTCCTACATAAGTTTGCCACAAAACTATACAAAGTTTCTGTCTGTGTGCTTGTTACTGCAGCTGAGTGCTGTTTGGGACATCTGATTGGTCTCCACAGTCACATGACACAGAAAGTGGTGCTAAAGACAGTCCATGGAGCTTCACGGATAAACATTTGGCAGATTTTTTTTTTTTTTTTTTTTTTTTTTTTTGGAGTAGTCAATACAAAATAATAACTGATAGTTTTGATAGGTTGATACTCTAACAATACTCCCATCCCTTTTAAAACTGAGTGAGAACAGCAAACTCTAGCCTTGCAGAGCAGACAGACCTGCCTGATTCTGAAATCCTGCTGGTCCGTCTTTCCAGCCTCCATTGTCCAACGAATTCACTCGGCTGAATTCTGAACGGCCCAATCAGGGAAGAGAGGCGGGAGCTGCAGAATGCGGATTAAATGAATCATCTGTGTGGTATAATTTAGTGTAAGACGATAGTAAAAGGCCGTTAGCTGTTAGCGGCTAAGTTAGCAGCTAATGGCTAACAGTCATTAACTGTTGTTAGCTGTTAGCTGCTACATTCGCCGCTATGTATGCTACATTATAGGAGGCAACCCTGCTTGATGTGGATTGGTCTGTGATGAATGTGACGAGCCAAACGATTGTCCAATCACGAGCTTGTGTTTTTTTAAACTTTCTGCCCCTGAAAACAAATTTAAAGGGCTCCTACCCAGATGGACTAGTGAAAGAGCACCTTGCAAAAGATGCACCTGTGGTGGCAGACATTTTTTTAATTCCTGAAAATATCCCCTCTGGTGTGTCTCTATCTGTGTGCCACAGGTAGGCTTCAGCCTCTCCGTCCCTGAGCTCTCTCTCTGTTTGATACAGGTTTGCACTTATGCTTCTCTGCACACTTACAGAATTTTTTAAAACTCATCTGAACATTTTAAAACTTCTGTGAACTAACTGCAAATGGGACTTTCAATATGGAGGCAAGAGGAGTTACAACCTTGGTGGTTTTGTTGATCTTCTTAAACTCTGCGTTGATATATCAACAATCTACAATCAGGATGATGGAGTTTATCAAAGTGTTTGAGGCTCAACATGGTCTTTAAAAGCTCCCTCTTTTTTCTCTTTCCCGACCTGCAGCGCCACATAATGGCACAATCTTTTCTCGTACTGTGCAGGTTTACTCTGCTACCAAGCTGAGGTCAAAGACAGTTTAAATTACAGGTTGGGCATTAGCCTGAACATGCCACAGCAACAGAGATCAGCTCTGCATCTACACAGAGAGAGTCAGTATGTGTCATTAAGAAACACCCTCGCAGTAGAGATGAACCAGCAGTCCTGGAAAAGACCTGTTTCCACAAAGCCCTGATCTCAACAGTTAGGGAGCAGAGACAGAAGGAGTCGAGCTGAGTGGTTATTTCATTAAGACGTTTGGAATGATCTACCTGCAGAGTTCCTTTAAAAGCTGTATGCAAGTGTACCAAGAAGAAGTGATGCTGTTAAGAGGGCAAAGGGTGGTTACACCAGATCTGAATTTGATAGATTTTCTTCTGTTCTTTCACATTGCATGTATTCAGTGCTAATAACAAACTATTAACACTTGGCGAGAGCACTCTTACCTTACTTTTTAACACCTCCTGAAAACATTTGCACTGTCATTGGATATATAAGTGTGATTGATACCAAATAACCTCGGTAGAAAGTTTCAAGAAAATCTTTCAAAATGAGATTTCTTGTTTGTGAGAACGGCCTGAAAGCATTAAGCTAAGAAAACAACAAAAACAGTGATTTTTATTGATCTTAAGTTGTTACTTGAGGATTGAAGTTAGCTTTAAACATCTTGGGTACCCACACAGGTAGTGACCCTGTGAAATATGTAGAGCTTGTGTTTGTAGCAGGACTTGTTGACCTGTTATTTTTTTAATTGGTCTTGTTATACATTGACATCGAAATATCTCACATCAGCTCTAAAACTGTTGGCACTATGGTGAGATATCAACCTCTCTCTGGTCCAGTCAACCAGAGTGATTAAAGTCACATGTGTGAAGCACCAGGCCTTTAAAACTTACCTAACTAACCAGAAAACAGAAAACTGTTCAAACACAAACTTTGTCTCGTCCGAGGGTCTGCAACCCGCCAGTCCAGAGTTCTCTGGATTGGCAGTAAAAAAAGTGAAAATCTCTTTTTTACTTGCATTTATGCTGTAATTCCTTATGTTTTTTCCACATGTTCTAGCTTTATCTAGCTACAAAAGTGTTTTCATTAAATGGTTAAGTGCTTTATGTTTGATATCTTTACATTAAGCTGAAAGCTCACCTATGTTTTTTTTTTAATTTTGTGCAGCTAATTACGCCAATTTTTCTATGAAGTTTTCTTCTTTTTTGGAGAATAAAACCTAAAGTAAAACAGAGGTTTGTTTGCAAAATGTTTGCAAGATTGTGACCTGTATGCAGATAACAGAATCAAAAATACTTTATTAATGTCCAAGGGGAAATTTGGTTGTTTCAATTGCTCTTATACACAGTATAGCAATAGGAAATATCAAATAAAGACATTAAAATAGATAATAGCATGAACAGTTTAAGAAAGCAAGTTGAACTTGCAGAATCTTTAAGCTAAATCAGCCTTCTTATGATGGAAAAAAAGGAAATGTGAGCCTACGAATGAACAAGACCAAGGTATTTACGCACATTGAAAAAATATGAACAATATGTATGATTTGGCCGAGAGGTAAAGTTAATGAACTTATTAACAACTATCAGAGGTAATAAACATAAAGTAAACAAACTGTTTTAGTTTTTCATTTTAGTTCTGAAGCCATAAACTCCATATGACAGAACAACAATGCCAAGTTAAGGCATCAAAATGACCCATAAATGAGCAATTGTGAATGATGCAGAGTCATCAGGCACCATCCTCACTTTAAGGTTCAGAAGTGTTTTTTGGCTCCAGACTGACTTTTTGGCAAAAGTCATGGGTAAAAACTTCTGTTTTCATTAAAAGGCTGCAGATCCCTGGTCTACACAAACGAGCCTCACTTCATCAAACATCATTTTGTCCTCAATCCGACTGTTTTTCTACCTACTGCCATGAGAGAACTTGCCGGCTGACTGTGCTCCACACACGTTCACATCTTACACATAAAAATCATCCGTCCTGTGGTTAGAAGATGATTCCTTAAAGGGATACGCCAACATTTTTCTTTCTGTTCATGTCTTACCTCACTCCTGAGTCCATGACAAGCAGATAGACGCCATTCTTTCTACTGTGGGTGCAGTAACAAGGAAGAGACGGGTGAAGCTCTCCCACTGCTAATTATCTTAGCTCAAACACTGGGACTCAGTGGGAAGTGTTACCCTGCCTCTGCATACAGTCATCACTCTTCAGCAACTCAAAATGGTCCTGTGTGACTTATTTTTTTTACCCTATTATGTTATGGCAGCAATTTTTAGACTAAAATTAGCAATTTTTTTTTTTTTTTTTTTTTTCCAAAGCAATACATAAAAAACTAAACCGCCGGGTACATGCACAAACCACCGCAGATGTGCTTGTGAGTAGGTCAACAAAACAAAGCAAAATATAGCTTATAGCATAAAATAACATAACAGGGTAAAGAAACAAGTCAAAACAAGCACACAGGACCATTTATGGCCCTTTTCCATTCGCCCTACTCTACTCTACTCTACTCTACTCTACTCGACTCTACTCGCCCTGTGCTGCTTTTCCATTAGCCCCAGTTGCCTGCCCAATGGCATGCAGTGTCGCTGAGCGACACTGCGGTGGCGTCATTTTGAGCGCCACACAACAATCTGTGGCTTTTTGTCACAAACCGAGTAAAAAAGGAAAGCAGAAGAAGGCTGTAGGTGGCAAGAAGAAATACCCTTTGAGAAGCACAGGAGAGTTTTGGAAGCTATACAACAGAATGAAGCCGAGGACGAGAGCAATCCAGCTGCAAAGAAAAGACGTATGAGGGTAAGCTAATGGTAGCTACTGCTAGCATGCTAGGTCGTCGCACTCATGACTCATTGATGACGACATTGTCTGACCAATCAGTAGCCGGCAGCCGGTGACGTCATCTTTTAGTATGGACTCAGCTCGCATTGAACCAGAGCGGAGTAGGTACTAAAACTAGCTTGTTTCTGGAGGTACCGGGCTAGTGGAAACATGCTGCAAATCGAGTAGAGCCGAGTAGAGTAGGGCCAAGGCGTGCTAGTGGAAAAGGGCCATTAGAGTTGCTGTAAAGTTCATCTGATGACTATAAGCAGAGCTACACTACCCACTGACTTCCTGTGTTTGAGCTAAGCTAATTAGCGGTGGGTAAGCTTCGCTCAGCTCTTCCTTGTTACTGCATGCACAGTCAAACGGATGGTGTCTATCTGCTTGTCATGGACTTGAGAGTGAGGCAGGATGGGAAAAGAAAAAAAAGTTGGCATATCCCTTAAATTCATGAATTCCATGCTCATATTTGCATGATATCCTTCGGTGTTATACACTATAACACATTACTGAATGTAAACCACCAGCATATATGATAAACTGTGTCCACTCTGTGTGTAGTTAATGTCATTTTTCATCTGTAAAATGGTGATTACACTCTTGAATTTTCTCAGAGTGAAAGAAACTGAACATGTCCTTTTGTTTCCTGAAGAGACTTTGGATGATGACTTCTTAGTATACTCACGGAGGACTGATGAACTTTGGAGTGAAGTTTACAAGCATTATATGCAAGGATGTAAATGCACTGACTGTATGTTTCCACTGGGACGCCACACTAACTTTTTAATACTGTTTTTATACCATCTAACAGGTATTTATGATATGCATCCCAGGAAACATTTTGTTATTTGATAGTTTCCATAATAGTGACACCAGTATTATGCACTTAAAGTGACACTAGACATTATGAATTGTAGTGAGCCTGAATGTTGATGTAAAATCCCCTTAAAGTAAAACAGAGCTGACGCTATAAAACAAAACAGAGTCAGTTCAAGCTTCTTGTAAAGTGTTCAATCTGTTCCTGTTGTCATTATTATCAAATGGGCTGTATAAATAACTCGATTACCTTCTGAAATATGTACTCAACTTTATCTTATGCTGGAAAAATGAAGGGTGCAATAAATGTTGGAGAAAGAACTTTGTCTTTTTGTCAAATTTGACTGATAGTATCGTAAAACTCTAAGGAGGAGCTGCCTCATGGAAACATACTTTCCCTGACATAATGACGTCTTAAGCTGCCTTTTCATCAGTACATATCTGTTTAGCACATTGAGTCCTGCTCTCACTTGCACTTCCATTTAGCGTCCATGCCCTTACCGAAAGACGATAGCCAGAGAAGCACGACAAATAAAGCAAGGGGCACTTATAGAGCTTTTATCCTCAACAAACCAGGCTTTGTGTGAGAGCAGCCTGTACAGAAAAAGGCAGCTGACAAAACAAGAGTTTGGGAAACGATTCTTGGACCACGGAAGAGGAGGTGATGATTCTTTCGATGGATAAGCATACGTCTTTGTGTTTGAATTCAGTGTTAATTAATAATTTGACAGCATTTTAAATTAGTTTCAGTTTTAGTCTGTTGCCCAAAAAATCTTTGAGTTTTAGTAATAATTGTCATCTAAAGTGTTTTAATTTAGTCTAGCTTTAGTTGATGAATTTTAAAGGGGAAAGAGCAGCAATATATTGGTGCTTTTTTGAATTTCTGAAATCATGTTTTACACTTGGATAAAATCAAACATCTAATAACCCTTTATTGAATGTTAGTAAAGTCTGAATGTCTAAATGAACAGAAACAAATGTTCCTTTTGTGTAAAATGCAGTCACCTTTATTTAGGCTACCTGCCCATGGTGGAGTCACACATGTTCATGATTGCAGGTATTATGAGTTCTGCTCATAGAATAAGACAAACTTTTATTTATGTCCCATTTTGGGGAATTTAGTTGTTACAACAATTTTTCGTTGGACTAAGGGCTACACAGCCCTTGAAACACGAGCGCAGGTTTGATTTTGACATTGGTGGGGACATAAAATTAGACCAAGATGGCACCCTTGAAAGTTGATGTGATTTGCATTTGACTGTTTTTTAATGTCATGAAGAGCTAATCAAACAAACAAGTAAACTATCATATTCAGAAAAAACTATTCTATACTTTACCTCCAGCCTCTCCTCCTCAATCTCTGTCTGTTCCTTGACAAAAATATAATGATACATGGCATATGATCGGTGGGACAATTTGGGATCAATCAGAAACTTTGATATGATTACAGTCTGATAAATATATAACCAAAACCAGAAAGGACTACCGATAAGTGTATTCCCCAACAATATGAATGTATAAAGTCATTTTATTGATCTGAGGTTTTATTGTATTTTTCCCCACAAACTTGCACTGTTGGTCTTAAATGGTTGCTGCCTTTCAAAACACAAATAACACATGGATAATAAATAAAATAACCAAAACATGTATCTCTTTGGCATTAAATATAAGCATTTTTTAGTCATAACGTTAAATACTATGCTTATGTTTTGTGTTAGGGACCATAAGTTAGTGGCATAATATTGATAGGGACCTGTTCCTAGCTTCCCTACCCAATTCTACGCCCCTGCCTTGAAATGAAGACAGACCAGGATCTCACTTGAAATGAAGGGGCATGAGAAGTTCCCATAATACACCAGGCCAAGAAGACAGAGCAAAGAACGAAGGAAGCTCATAATTATAAGTAATTATCAAATCATCAAGTCGATATTAATCATTTTGCTAGCTTTCACAGCTGTAGCTACGGATAATGTCACATCTGCGACTCTGGCCTTCTGTCTTGAGCCGCTCACTGGCTCAAGACAGAAGGCCAAGAGGAAGGGGTGGACAAAGGGTTAAGATGAAGGGGATGGGCTAAGGGGTAGAACTGGGATTCACTTTAAGTCTCTGTCAAACATTTCATCTAGTTTTTATCTGGAGGAATATTTCAGTTAATTTTGTTTTAGTTTTTTGTCCATGTGCACATGTTTCTACTGTCTCGTTTCTGTCCGGAAAAAAAGTTTGTTGATGGAAACTGTGACAAAAAAAATCAGTCAACAAAATGAACACTGCTTCTGTTTCCCCAGAACTCCAGAGGTGGTAGAGTCTGGGTGTCCTGAAGATTATCTGACTTCTCAGTTCTCTGCCTACAGAATACCACTGATGTGTCTAATTTGCAACTAGGAAAATCTGGCTTCCAAGAGGAAATGAACCATTTAACCTGAAAAGAAATTGGTACCAAAATATTAAACATATAACATGAGACAGTAGAAACCATCATAACTGCAAAGGGTACTAAACTTAAGTGTCCTGGACTGCCTGGTGGAGTCACACATGTTCATGATAGCAGGTATTATGAGTTCTGCTAATATAAATGTTTATTTATGCCCAATTTTGGGGAATTTGGTTGTTACAACAGCATTATAAGAATAACATGAAAAATTTAAGGAGCTGATTGAAAATTAAGAGAAGTTAAAATAGTAACCATAATAATAATAACTGCTAAAATGAAGATGAAATTGTAGAGAATTTGCACTAACTTCTGTATAAATGCTGTTGTTAGCTTATATACAGTATATACATGCTGTACACAAAAGGTAAGTAAGTATTAAGACTGCTGATGAGGATAAACCACCCAGTGCACAGTTAGATCTTTACTTTATCTGAGGTGTCATGTGCATGTGAATATAAAGCACAAAAGATTTTGTGAAGGTAGATGAACGATGAATATCCTGGGCACCCATGAAAATCAAAACTTTGGAAAATTTTCAAACAACAGGTAAATTGTTGGAAATGATCAACAGCTCAGTTTAAGAGCGAGAGCAGAAATGGTCTCCAGAAACAGGTCTTAGAATCTGACATGAACGTTTGAACATGAAAGAAGTGTGAGGCAAAGTTGTCCCAAGACCCAAGAACAAGTTTGTGGAGACATTTTGAAACAAACTGAAGGAAACACACAGAAGGAGCAAGACGTGACGAGACTTGAATCTTAAAATATGATTCTGAGACAAAATGGAAGTCTGTGCTTTGGAGAACACCATCGTCACCGAGGACGAAGAAAGCACGACAAAGCAAGTCAAAATTCAAGACCAAGTTGATGTGCTCTTAAACAATGAGGGATCAACAATGAATCAACATGAATACAAACACTTCCTAAAGTTGGAGAAAGGGACCACAGCTGTGCAGAAATGCTTTCTTTCTTCATCAAGACACGCTGCTCCAGCTCACACTGCGTTCTCTGTAAAGCAGCTTCTGTCCCAAAAGCAAATGATCGATCACCCTCCCTGTTCATGTGATCTAGCAGCGTATGTCTTCTCCTTTTTTCCTAAGATCAGATCTGTGCTCAGAGGAACATGTTTGGAGTCTGTGTCTGAAGTTAAGAAAAGAAGGACAGAGGTAATGAGACAGCTGTCAGAAGAAGACCTGAATGCATCAGAGACTTAATGTAGAAGGAGAAAGACACTGAAAAAGTTCATGTTCCATAAAATCTTATTTCCTACCTTCTGTGAATTGATTGTAGATGGTCTTTGTTTGTTTAATTTGTTTGTTTGTATACAAAGCAGTATTATGAAATTAAATATATATATACATGTATAAAAATATATATTTTTTGATTGATCAGTTGAGTGAGGTGTTGTTAAGCTTAACCTATGATGATTTAACAGTCTCAATGTCATTTAAAATTAGAGTTAAAACAGGTATTTAAAATAAATAGACTATGAGACTATGAATTTATTTCCGTCTGTCGTGTTTTGTACAGGTTTACCTTTAAACATCCATCTCTTATCTACATCGCTTGTCCCTCGTGAGGGGCTGGAGCCTGCAATGGGAAAAAGGTGACCCTGAACCAATCAACAGCCAATCACAGGGCCACATAGAGAAAGAAACAACCATTCACACTAACTCGTTACATACATGGAGGTTATCATCCTGTATGAAAACAATACAGTTTGGGAAAATCACTTAATATTTAGATTTTTATGTGAATGATTTTATACGGTCAGTGGGATTTTCCATTGATGTTTTTATGATGTCAATCTGGATCTGATCTAGATGAAAATTATGTTATGATAGAGACATGGACCCCATATTATCCTATCAAATTGGAAGTGAATCAATCAAAATATTAATGATTTAAAAAAATGTATCTGATCTGCCCAGTGTTAACTAATGGGACTTATTTTTTTACATCTTGGGATTTGTTTTGTATCTAGACAAACCTCTCGGCATCTAATCACTTCTAATTTTCAGCCATTACCAACATCTCCAGCAAAATCCATCCAGTAGTTTTTCCATAATCTTGCTAACATGCAAACAGAAAAACACAAAGACAAACATACAAAAAACAACCTCCTTTTAAAAAAAAAGTACGTCTCCTAATGGAGCTCAGGACGGAGAGGATTCAGGGCACTGCTCTGATTCCTGGGATGAACTAAAGTACCTGAGGCAGCTGTTGCAGTTCACGCTCCGGTCCAGCAGGTGGCGGTGATTCACGTGAACGCTGTTTTCCAGACGCCATTTTTCAAACTGAAGAAGAAGAAGTAAGGGGAAACAGGCAGTTGGAGGTTAGTCTGCAGGTGAGTGGGGTGTATGTATTTTCTCATCATCAGTAAAATGAATAAATCAAATAAATAATCATAATTTAATCAATAAAACGGCTCTACGGTGTTCGGCGGGGAACAGGCTCGCAGAGAATAGCACGTGCACAGAGGTAGGTCAGGCTGGTTATCTGTTTCTGCGCCTTTAAACTTTCAATAAAACGTCAAATGCGCGTGAGTAACGGCAGCATTACGGTCAATGACAACACCAACAGTGTGTGTTTTAACGAAGAGATGTTTAATGTGAAACAAAACGGCACGTTTTAAACTAAACCGTGATTTGTTCTGTGATGTTGTTGCTCGTGAGCCCAAGGCTACCACTTCCGGTCAACAAAGTATATATTTTTTATTTCCATTAAAAAATACATGGATCAGAAATTGTACCCCATTCACGTATATTTTTTGAGCTATCTTGGACTAAGGATGCTATAATCACTTAAATGTTGAATTTTAATGTCATAGAAGCCCTGCAAGCCTCTGCTCCAGCTATTAAAGGCTTTTATTTTGAAGTTTCACATCACATCCGGTCCTCAGTGTTTGACTCTGAATGGATCAAGCGTTTGTTTTGCTCTCTGCTTAATTTGATAAATTAGTATTAAAATTAATAAAAATCAAAAATAAACAAAAGTAAAGCGCTAATTTAATCACAGTTTAATAAAGGAGACGATACAATTTGTTATTTGGATGTTATTTGGATATTGGATGTATATATTTGTATTTATATATTTTTCTATGTATATATGTATCTATGCATATATGTGTATCCAAAAAATGAAGACCTTTATGCTCTATTGTATTGTGTCCTGAGACAACACTTGTTATGAATTGGCGCTATACAAACAAAGATTGATTGATTGTACAGCACTTTGGCTTAAACTCTGTTTGCATTTAAAGTGCTCTATAAATAATGCTGTTTGATTGATTGATTGATTATTTATCAACAGCTTTAGCTTTATTTTTCTTGATTGAACTGTGAAAATAAAATGTTTTATGACCCATGTTAAGATTTTGATATAATTTATAGTCACAAATAGATGGAAGAATTCCCCCCAATATTCTTAATTCAAGGAGATTTATAAGGGACGCAGAATATTATGAGAATATATCAGCAGACTGTTGCCTAAAAAATGGTTATATATATATAAATCAGCAGATGTTTAAGCTTTTGCAGATATACTTACAGTCAATATTTTGGCATATACTTCCTAAATAAAAATGTGTTTTTTGTTTTCTTTAGCATTACACTGAATAAAATACAAGACGGATATTTTCTTAAATGTTTCACATTTCAGAATCATCGGCTAACACCAGTTGATGTGTAATTTATGACTTTTCCTAATACAAATGACACCAGAACACATGAAATAATTTTGAGTCTGAATTCCAGCGATAATGAAATATTGAAAGCAAGAATTGAACAAGTGTACCATATACCATATAAATTAATAAATATATCTATCAGAGTATATTTTATGAATTAATTGACTCTTTATTCCATAATAGCAAATGTTTATTTTAAAATGTTTTAGCTTGGCTTTAGGGAAGTGGAGTGATCTATGTTTTAATGTGTTTGAGGTATATTAAGCTTTTTTAGGGGGTCAGATGTCATTTTAATTTACTTGGACAAAGAAGGGCGATTTTTAAAATGATTGTCTGTTTAGTTTTATCTTTGTACATTATTTTTTGGACAGATCTGTTTTGTAATTTGTTTAAAATGTGTTATGGACCCCAGGGAGAGTCGCTGGTGTCAAGTTTCAAAGACAACGGGGATCCTACTAAATAATAAACAATATTTTCTGTAGTATTGGTAGACTTACAGATCTACCATTTATGATTTACCTCAGCATCACTAAATATTCACTTTTTATTTCCAGTATAATTTGTTAAAGATAGGAAGAGATAAAGCTCCACCCTGGAGTCTTTTTTCAGGTCCAAACTGATGGCACACAGCTAAGAGAGGAGTAAATAAATTAGCTGTTAGCATGAGCTCACCGCTGTCCCAGTTTGACCTTAGAGGAAAACGCAGCAGGATGGACACTGAGGGCAGATTTCAGAATACATCTGAGAGTTTAAATTGGTAATTTGACTCTCAGTCGATCTAATTAGTGAGTTGATCATCCACTCAGTATGTCAGTGTGCATCAGTGTATTTCTGTGCCCCAACAAATATCAAAAATTTAACTCAGTGTAGTTAGAAAATGTTAATTTCTGTGTTTTTCTCGACTCTGTGAGAGTTCTGTTCACTCTTGGCCCTTTTCCGTTAGCCCTACTCTACTCTATTCGCCTTGTGCTGCTTTTCCATTAGCCCCAGTCGCCTGCCCAAGGGGTGCAGTGTCACTGTAAACAGCTGAGTGGCACTGCGGTGACGTCATTTTGAGCCGACACAACAATCTGTGGCTTTTTGTCACAAACAGAGTAAAAAAGGAAAGCAGAAGAAGGCTGCAGGTGGTAAGAAGAAATACCCCTTGAGAAGCACAGGAGAGTTTTGGAAGCTATACAACAGAATGAAGCCGAGGACGAGAGCAATCGAGCTGCAAAGAAAAGACGTATGAGGGTAAGCTAACGGTAGCTTGCGGTAGCATGCTAGGTCGTCGCGCTCATGACTCATCGATGACAACATTGTCTGACCAATCAGTAGCCAGCAGTCGGTGACGTCATCTTTTAGTATCGACTCAGCTCGCTTGGAACCAGAGCGGAGTAGGTACTAAAACTAGCTTGGTATAGGAGGTACCAGGCTAGTGGAAACACGCTGCAAATCGAGTAGAGCCGAGTAGAGTAGAGCCAAGACGTGCTAGTGGAAAAGGGCCATCTGTCTCTCATGTGTCCCATGTAAATAAAACAAGCTCAGCAATGGTTGAATCTTACGGATGTTTGTCCTCAAATATCAAACTCCTCTGTGCCTCAGACTTCAGACATGAGACAAGGTAGAAGGAGGTTTTCTGCTTCCTTCAGTGAGGAAACACTCCAGCTTTGCACCTGACCACTCCTCGTTTTTAGACACACACACAGAGAACATGTGATCATCTGCTATTTTAACAGCATGTGTCATGGCTGATTAGTGACGCCTTAAGACCTGGAAAAAAGGCAAGATACCTGTGCTGCACGCCGGGCTTACTCTGCATGACTGCCCAGTGGGCTTGTTGTGCACACTGAAAATAATTTCATCTTCTTTATTTTTGTGACAAGAAGCTTGTGTGGACGCTCTAAAACTTGGTCTGATGTGTGAAGATGACAAACTATGAAGGTTGACGGTTTTTATTTTTAACAAAAGGTAAAGATTCGACTGTGAATCCTGGGGCTGGTACTTGTTGACTTTACGAATCCTTCTCACTCATTATATGTGTTCATGTTTTCAGATAAAATTCTGAGCATTATGAGCTCAATATTGACAGTTTAAGTCTCCTGCCTGGCAGCGTAGTGGTCTCCTAACATCACAGTTTGTTTTCTGTGCAGTGAGCGAGCTGAGGGCCGTCATGCAGAGTTTGGTGGTGCAGGCTCTCACACTGAGGCAGCTCGGCAGACTGAACCCTCGTCACCTGCTGGCAGCTGGATACGGACAGAGGCAGACGGAGTGGTGCCCCCGTGCCATCCACACACGGCAGCTGTGGGGCTGCTCTGCCTTTCCCGCCCTCGGCTGTCATCGGCCTTCGGTCTGCGGCAGGGACGCGGTCAGAGGCTGGTCTGTCCAGCAGCTGAGGTTCAAGAGCAACAAGAAGAAAGGAGCCGCAAGGGCTGCACAGGAGGAAGAGGAGGAGGAGGAGGAAGAGAAAGACCCTGAGGACAGTGACTATGAGGATGAAGTCGATGAGGACCCAAATGTACCAAAAGACTATAAAGACCTGGAGAAATATGTGCAGACGTTTCGCTACGACGTCATTATGAAGGCCGGCCTGGACCTGGCACGGAAGTGAGTAACTGTTGCTGTTTGAGGTTTTCTAAACATATATGTTAGGGGTGCAACGATACACATAATTCACGGTTTCATCGGTTCAATAATTTTTCAATACAAAATATGAGAAATTTCAATGCCTTTTTTACTTGTGGTTTATTAAAATAACCAACATTTGTTTCAACTCAGAGTACATTTTAAATGTTTTAAATGACAGTCTAAATGACCCAGATAAAGTCTGTAGCATGTGTGCTGCTTGTTGTTTCTGTCTGGTTCCACTTGTTTTAACACAGGGATGATGTTGGCGTTTGTTTGGTTCCCCCGACGTAGCTTAGCATCGTGTTGCACTTCCGACATACTGTTGTGTTTTTGTCCACGACATGCTTACCATCAGGGTCATACTTAACACAGAAGCCAAAGTAGTCCCAAACGCCAGATCTGAATGATAGTGGAGGGTCTTCAATTTCAGCTGAAGGTAAAGCACTCGCCATTGTTATAATGTGATGCAGAGCAAAATTAGAGAGGTTTTATAACATCATGGTCAGACAAGAATTTTGAAAAACAGCTCATTTTTTCTTACATTTTGTTGGAAAGCATGCAAGCATTCCTGAAACCTGATACTTTGGGACTGAACAGGTTAATAAGAGCAGTGATGTCTCAATAATATGAAACTTTCAGTGACATACAGTGTTTCCCCTAGGTTCATTGCCTTGGGGTGGCGGGGGGTTGCGGAGGTTGCGGAGTTGCGGGGGGGGTATTTACATCTGAATGGCCCACCGCTCCTAAATGAATGTAGAGGAGACACTGACATATTAATATCTAAGGCTACGTTCACACTGCAGCCCTTAATGCTCAATTCTGATTTATTGCTCAAATCCAATTTTTTTGTTTTGCTGTTCAGATTACACCTTTAAATTTGGCCTGACTGCAGACTGTGAACAGCTCAGGCTTCAGAAGTGACACGCATGCTCAGTTTAACATTAATGACATCACACACAGCACATAGTGATGAAAACACTGTGAAAACTGTGCTTTACAATGCTGGAAAAGTTTGTTCCCATAACACAGAACCTGATGTTACAGCAGCTCACCTTGAGTGAGCTCTTATTAAAGTGATTATAGATATATTTTATTTCTTATAAACCTAAAGGTGGACGCTCTCTCCTGCTGATGATAGATCGCTGCTGTAGAGCAAAACATTTCAGAGCCATAGCGCACTGAACAGGTGAAAAAAGAGGCAAAAACTTAGGGCGTTTTCACATTAGGCCCACTTGTTTCGAACCGTGCTGTGGCGCGGTTCGCCATGGGTTCGCCCTCCTCCCCCTCCCCCGCTGGCTTGCATTCACATGTGCAACATCAAACCATGCCCGGACCCACTTGTGTATTTACTCAGTTTGAAACAGCAGGGGGCGATATGCACGTAACTGGTTACCAAACCTGCTACAGGTGGAGAACAAAGAAGAGGCTACCATGGCAACCATTTCCTACACCAGACAACCAATATTTACGTTTCGCTCTCTTCTACATTTTCACTCAAATGTGTTTTTTGTATCGTGTTTGAGACGGCATCAGCGACCTTCTGGACCCTCGTAAATCATCGTAATCTTCAACCAGAATAAACAAATCGACAAATTGAGTAAGCAAAAGATTCAACCACGGGATTAACAGGAAGTAATGCATCAAAAGTAGATCGGTTCGGACCACTTTGTTTCACACCAGTGAAACCGCACCAAATGTAGGGAGATGGAGCGGGTCGACACCACCCCTTCATGGAGGTCTCAGACCGGCTGATTTGGTGCGCATCAAAGTGCGGTGGTTGCATTCACATTGACACTAACGTACCAAACCCTGGGCCAAAACTTCTTTGGTGCGCACTAAATGTGGTTGGTGTGTAAACGCCTTAAGTTTTGTCATCTGTTCTGATGTTTGTTAGTTTGTCTGAGAGCAGATCAGACAGAGGCAGACTGCTCACTGACTGAAGCTGTCTCGTAGAAACATACGGCAGCACGCAAATCCGCATGGATGAGATGGACAGCAGTGGATCATCAGTGTCTCTGTGTCCTGTAAACTGTTATTTTAGTCGGATTAATCCATTCAAAAAGTCGGCGCAGTGTTAATAAACTAAGTTTATCAGATATCAAAATACAAACATGTGAGTCATTCACGTTTATTGTTCGTGTAATGAAGACACCAGTCGATCGCCCCAGCGCTCTCTCTCTTTCTCTCATCACTCCTTTTATGCATTATTTAATCAAGCTTGTAGCTGGAAAAACAACTAAAACTCTTTATTTTAGGAAAAAAATGCATAAACTTTTTAATAATCCTGTCTATATTAACCTCTGATTATTTTCTGTCCATGAAGTGACTTTGAAAACATTTGTCCCGAGGTAAACTGCTGCTCTAATGTGACGTCAAAATCACATTAAATGCAACCTGACTGTTCAAAACGCGGTCAAAATTCAAGAAAATCGGATATGTATCCAATTTAGTTCCACATTTGAAAGTGGCCTGAATCTGATTTGAAAATGTCAGATTCAATGCGACTTGTGCTGTTCACACTGTCAGAAACAAATCAGATACAGGTCACATTTGAGCCAAAAAAATCGGATTCAGGTCACTTTTGACCGCAGTGTGAACAGAGCCTAATATCTGTCTGTGTATGATATTCGCGGGGTTGTTATTCCCTCTTTTTGTTTTTGATTATGTTACAAAAAAGGCACAGACAATCAAAATACTGTTAATGTGAAATATTCTGTTTTTGTTGTTTTAATGGTTTTGTTTTAACATTTCTGGTAAGAGATGAAAAATAAACCTGACCACAAAGGTCAAGGTTAATCAGGATCAAGCAGGATATTTAAGTCGGTCTTTCTTTGTCTTCACAGTAAAGTCGAGGATGCTTTCTACAACAACAAGCTCAGACTAAACGGACAGAAACTCATCAAGAAAAGTAAAACGGTGAGTCTTATTCAGCGTCAGAATGTGTCCTTGCTCACATTTATCTGCTTTCTAAATTATTCCTAATCTGTTCCTAAACTTGTAGGTCAAAGTTGGAGACAGGTTGGACTTTGTGCTGTCAGAGAACAAAGACAAAAACACGGTCACCCTCATGAGAGTCGTCCTGCGAAAGATTTTAGGTGATTCCAGTCAAACAGAGAAGTTCAAGGTTTCCATAAGGCGCTGGAAAAGTCTGGAGCTTCCAACAGAGGAGGCCCTGAAGCCTTAAACTGATGGGACAGGATGAACTGGGATGCAGGTTTTTGCTCCATCTGCAGGAAGATCAGTGAATAAATGGATTGTGAATGGCTCTGGACATATTTAATACCCACCAGTATGTTGTGAGGCTGCTCTTGTGTGGTCGCATGATGTTGTCCTCATTGTGTCTGTTGTGCACGTCAGGTCAGGAGCTCTTGTCTGTAGAAGGAGAGGAAACATGATGTAACTATGATATTAAAGTTTAAAAGACAAACAAAAACAACAGTCCTGACGGGGATCGTTAATATGTTTGCCAGTAAGCAAGCTGTTATAGGCTTCAGTGGTGCAGTCTGATAGTGCCCTTAGGTTGTAGGTTCAAGCTCCAGTCTCCAGCTCAGTGATTGTCCTTGGGAAAGACTCCTAACCTCAGTGTGCTCCCACTGCTTCACTAGTGGTGTGTAAATAGTAGGGGTGTAACAGTACATGTATCCGTACTGAACCGTTCGAAAAGGACGTTCGGTTCAGTACAGTGCTGTACTCAAACGAGTACAGTAAGTTTACGTTAGCCGCTGCACATGGCTCTTTAATATTCACAGGGGTACTCATCTACAATTGGCGTGGTTAGGGGAAAGCTTTTTAATATTCATGAGGAAAGTGGTCTGTGATTCGTGCTCTTGCGATCATGTCGAGCCAATCAGAAGACAAATATCAAAGAGCTTCCGTAACCACAGGAGCTTGTGTCTGAATTGTGCATCATGGCTACTGCTATCGACCAGCCAGAGCTTAAAGACCCTCCCCCGTTGCTGAAATCTCCTGTTTGGGAACACTTTGGCTTCCTGGTGAAATATTGCGGAAAAAGACAGGTGGATGAAACGAAGGCGGTGTGCCGATACTGTTCGACTGAGGTCGGGTATTATCAGACGGCACGTCAAACATGCTAACTCACCTAAAACGGCACCACGTAAGTGTAAAGATTTAAAACACAGTGTATAGAAAAAAAACACTGTAGTGCAAATTCAGCTTCAGCATTCAAGCAGCCTCTTCCTGACAGTTTAGATCGGGCTAAAGTGATAACAGCATCCATCAGCGTTTTTATGGCATCGGATCTAAGACCATATTCAGCTGTGGAAAATGCTGTTTTAAACAAATGCTAAAGGTGATTGAGCCCCGGTATAAAGTACCCAGTCGTCCACATTTAAGCCAGGAATTTAAAAAGAAACGTATTATTTTTAATTTCATACATTTGTTGCTTATTTTATTTAACGTATTAGTATTACCAAGCAGCACATTGAATTTATTTTGGTTTTCAGTTTGGATGATTACAAATTTTTGGTTTAATAAACATGCTTAACAAGCAAATGGTTTAACGCTGTCCCCATAATGTACCGAAAAGGACCCCAAAACTGAGGTACGTACCGAACCGTCATTTCTGTGTACCGTTACACCCCTACAAAATAGGCATGAAAGAGCAGGGTGCACACATAAGGATTTTCTGAATCTGAAGATCTGTTTTATCTGCTAGAAAGTAGGGCTGGGTGATATTACCTAATCTCAAAATCCCGATTAGTTAAAGGTCTTACCTCAGTTATGATTAATGAACGATTATTTTATGCTATGCTGGAACAAATTAGTGGTGATACCAATGGTCATCGACACAGTCTTCCTGCAGTATTTACACTAAACTTCTTCCTGCTTGATGTCCTCTGCACAGAATCCAAAATGTGCCCAAACAGTTTTTTTCTTGGCTACAACATCCTTTGATAGATTGGCTCTTGTCTCCTCCATGTTGGCAGCACGTCTTTTGCTCTTGGCAAAAGTGAATGTAGACTATATGAATGGGGCGCAGTCACGTGACTTACACTGGAAAAATAATCAAAATAATCATCATGAGTAAAATTACTGTGATTATAGGGTCTTAAAGTCGATCTCTATTATTTGATTAATTGCCCAGCCCTATTGGAGAGCCCACACATGAAGATAAAAAATCAGGCATTGAACAGTTTTGATGGTACTGTGTAGGCCTGTCACGATAAATCTTGCTGGATGATAATTGTCAAAAAAAATATTTGCCAATAAACGATATTATTGTCAATATTATTTTGAATTTTTTTCAATTTTCATTAAAGTAATTATAATATATGTCAATAAGGTGAGTAGACCATATCAAAAGCAATAAGCTTTAATTTCTTAAGGAAGGTCAAGATCTTGTAAATGAAATAAATTAATATAATAAATTTAACAAAAAAAAAACAATGATAATGAAATGGACTCTCTTTTAGGGAAAATTGCATGTAAATAAAAATAATTATACTACTCAAAAACAATAAAAAACAACTCCAATAAAAACACACACAAAATAAAAAACAACAAAAGAGAGTTTATACATTGCTGGAATTGTTTGTGACATGTACTTCCTCCCAGTCAATTCGTTCTGTCTGTCAAACGTTTGTAACATTGCTGGCTTAGCAAACTTTCTTTTGCAATGTAGCAAATGACACTGTCTGTGAGCGCACCATTTCACTCTGTTTGATTGGCTCCGCTGCACCTCCCCTTCTTCATCGCCACTACTTTCAAACAAATACGACATATCAGCTCGTCGGTGTTCATGAGCTCACACCTTGTTCATTCCGTTTAAAACCAAAATATTCCCACACTGGGGCATTTAGCTCAAGAACCATATCTTTCATGCCATCATTCATATTAGTGTTTGTTTCCTCGTTCATTTGTACGGAAAGGAAGGAGCAGATCAGGTTACCTGGTGGTGCAGACATATGAAGTCTGAAACCATGACCACAAACCTGGAGGAGCCTTCATCAGAGCTCTTTAGTTTCACGAAATCTTCAAACTGCTGTTCTGTTTCTCTGTCTCTGCAGAGGTGAGTCCTGATGTCAGTAATCAAAACATTTATCCACCTCACACAAGACAGACAGTGTCAGGCCCCATCCACACAAACAAATCGCTTAACAGTTTCAAAAACGATCGTCATAAAGACAAACGCGTATCAGAAAATGTGCGTCTACGCGTGCACTGTTTGCAGCCCCACTGTGCCGCCTACAGATGGTCAATCTCCAGCTTAGTGGTGCCAGATATTAAAAGAGTGTTGAAGAAATACTGAAGTTTGTCTTTTTGGCCTAGAAGAATTTATAAAGTGGAGACATTTTGATATCTAGACTAACAGGTTTCTTCAGTGGGCTGCACAGCCTCTCTGCTGGGGATGGGAATTGATAAGATTTTACCAACACCAGTGCTGTTAACGATCTTGCTAATTGACCTAACTCTTTAACGATTCCTTTATAGATTCCTGCAGATTTTGCTATTGGGCAAATGTTGGTCTGATTTTCAGTGGCAACAATGTCAAACACACGTCACAGCATAGATAGATGCTTCTGCAAGTTGCTGGTGTTTCCACTCACTTAAGGTTGTGCAGTAGGTGCAGTGAAAAGTAAGCTACAATACTGATACTTCTGAACCCTGTCAGTGGAAGGAATTGATAAGCAAAAAGATTGATATCGATTCTTTGATGGAGCTGTTAACGATTCTCAACTCGAATTGGTTTTCGATTCCCATCCCTAATCTCTGCACAACTGAACTCAGATTATATGAAATACATGTTTTTGCCACTGAAGAGCACAGATTGATAAAGGATTGTTAATTTTCTGTCTTTTATAGTTGTGTCAGTAAACAGGAGTAAACCTGATTCCCTGTTAAAGCCTCCTGTGCTGCAGATTACATGCTTCAGCTGTCAGTCTGCTTTACACCCAGCCAGATCCATCCACCAGTCAAAAACTGCCTCACAAATGAGGGGTGTAGCTTTTTTCAAATTAACTTTGTGGTTTGTTTTTCTTTAAACACTCCTGCATGTAAGACACCAGGTGAGCCGTGCTGTGTCTTTACTTCAGGCAGATTAGATTTGGATGGTGTCCTAACTCTGTTAGCTTTATTGAGTGATTGCGTTGTGCTGGTACGAGCTATTCTTGAACGAGGCGTCACGCCACAGCAAGAAACAACCCGATGGTCGAGGCAGCAGCCAAACGCTGCCTGCAATCCACAGAGTGTTGAACCTGAGTTTCGAGGCGGTCACAGGACAGTGTAGTATTCAAAGATCTGGAAACACCAACAAAAACTTTACACATGATATTCATGATCATAAACAGCGCTGTGATAACAGATTTCTTCTGTTTTGTTCAATACAAAAAGCAGGTTTTAAAGATTATTTCATTTATAAAGGACACAAGCTCTTCAGACTAACCTGACCCTACGTGATAAAATATCAAAAGTCATTTATTTCCGTTGAACTGGTGTTAAAGGGAGATAAAGTGGATTGAAATATAAATAAAAACACATTTGATTATCTGAAACACAAAGATGTGAGGCCATCTTCACCACTTGATCTAACACTCCCATGAGCCTCCTGGAAACACATCAGGCAGCCTGAAGGAATTTTTGGAGTGATCAACAAGAACAGAGAGCAGCTCATTACTCAGTCCTTTTTTGACTTTCATTTCTGTTTTGAGGTTTTTTTTGAGCTGTGATCTGAAACATTTGATCAGTTGATGAACAGCTTATTTTAGTTTGTTTTCAATAAATTAATTCCCTAATATGTTTTGTCTCGTATTCTAATTCCTTCTTTTTGCATTTTAAAGGAATACTCCGACGATTTTGGACCCACGCCCTTTCCCTATCATTGACAAAGTGAGACAAGCTCAAAAATACCTTTTTTGTGTCTCTGCGTCCAGTGGCTGGCTCCCAGCTGTTAGCTTCATAGGTAGCTTAGCTCAATGGCTGGAGGTCAATAGGAGTCAGAGCCGGACTGACGAAAGTGGACAAAATACTCCTTACAGTGGTCCAGGGGATGGTGTATTAGCACGTGAAGTAAATCCAAATGGTTATAAAACATTTTTAAAGGCGTGTTTTCTTTTCAATCCGTCAAAATGACGTTTTGATACACACAGACCTGCACATGCACAGTGCTCCGCGGAACAGCAGGAGCAGCCGGAAGAAGGCGACCCTCGGACGTAACCATGTTTATGTAGCCTCGCAACAGCTGCAAGAGCCAAGATGGATGAGGAAGTTGAACGAGAGTTTACTGACACAGGCATGATGTTTTTCCTTTCACCAAAAAAGTCACTGGTTTACAAAACTCACTGGGCTTTGTAAACTGTGCGCCGGTATATCCTTCCGCTGAGCACTGCGCATGTGCAGGCCTGTGTGTATCAAAAAACGTTATTTTAACGGGTTGAAAAGAAAACACGTCTTTTAAAATGTTTTATAACCTTTCAGATTTACTTCATGTGCTAATACGCCTTCCCCTGGACCACTGTTAGGAGTATTTTGTCCACTTTCGTCAGTCCAGCTCTGACTCCTATTGACCTCCAGCCATTGAGCTAAGCTAACTACGATGCTAACAGCTGGGAGCCAGCCACTGGACGCAGAGACACAAAAAAGGTATTTTTGAGCTTGTCTCAGGGCATGGGTCCAAAATCGTCGGAGTATTCCTTTAAGCTCTACTCAGGACCTTCTGAAGATCCAACAGTTCAAAATGCAAATTATTATTTGACTGATCTTAAGACTTTGATTGTGTCACAAACATTTTTCAGTTAATATTCCACAACAATCATTTTGTCAGAGCAGAAAACTCGACAGTTGTTAAAAATGTACTCAGCAGGTGTTTATACAGAAATGTTACAGAAGAGTATCAGGGCCGTTTTAGATGAAAAAAAATGATTTCAGCTGGTTGAGATAAAAGTCAAAATGATGAGATTAAAGTTAAAATGTCAGGAAAGAAGTCAAAAGTTTAAAGTCAACATACAACGATATTTCAACTTTTTTCCCCTCAACATTTGTTTTTTTCTTGACACCACTATTACAACAAAAGGATGTTTTTTGAATTTATTCTTGTCATTTTATCTTTGATCCTGAAATTTCGACTTTAAAGGGACTGTGAGGAGTTTCTAAGTAATTACAAAAAAGTCTCACTTTTAGATATATGCCTGATGGAAATACACACTTTAAGATGAGTTTTATAGCATCAAAATAGGTTATCTATAAATGCTATTCCTTAGCTTAGTGGTCAGGTCAGACAGGACTGGACTGGCCTGGATACTCAACTTCAGGAACAAGACAATTAAAACTAGAGCAAATTTATATTATTCGGACTCATTTATTTGCACTTCTGACTGGGGTGTGTCGCTCTAGATCAGCTGTATACATAGTATTATTAAACTTATATTTACAAAAATGCTGCCATAGTGATAATCACATTCATCATGTGATATTTGTGAACAACAATGCAGGGCGTGCTAACAACAGCTAACAATAGCCTGGTAGATCGGCATGTTTTTTTCCGACTTCAGCTGGAACGCTGATAAGTCGGAGATGATGTCACTCCCAGTTCTGAGGTTACTGGAACGCAGCATTACGACAGTCGCTGCGCGTGCTCATGGGTAGCAGAGTCTTTATGTTGCAGGTAATAGATTCTCCTCATAGCACCTTTAATCTCGACTTTCCTAAAACTGTTTTCTCCATAGGCCTATAACATGACGCTTATACTCTTCCATTGAAATGTTTAGATACAAAGAATTAACAAATGCACCTGTATGTGGTGCCTCTCATTTCTGTGAAAATCAATAAATATGTTAAAACAATCTGAAATAAGTAAAAGATCAGCAGTTATGGTCTTGGTACTCTGTGTGCTGGCAGCTTAAAGGAGTGTCCCGTGTTTTTCTGTTCTCTGTTGATCACGGGAAAACTTACCATGTTCTGGCCTCTGGGTACAAAAATGAAAATGGGAGCCATGTGCTGGAAAATATGAAGAACTATGAAGACTGAACCTGGGCTGAAAATTGCAAATTTTTTACAGGACGTTACATATTTGCTGTAGGGGTCATAGGATCTAAAATCCTGGTTAAAAGTTATCATTTTTAGTCTACACCAATCGGGATTATTTTGATAACTCAGGGCACAGCAGACATTTATGGCAGATCAATTTGGTTTTGCCCTTAAACTCCATGTCACTATTATTAAAGCTGAGGTAACCATATGCACCTGTTTAACCATTTCATCAGTGCTCATGTTCATTAGTGTCTGCAGGTTTGTTACTGTCAGAACTGAAAGACTGAGAGAAACACCATTAATGTGCTGTGGAGCTGAACGATGCTGGATAGAAATGTGATTAGGCATTTTGTCTCCTGCAGAAAATATTGATGTTTTTAAAGGGGAACCTTCCAGATAAACAGATTGTAAAAGGTAGAATACACTCTTGGACGGACTACAAAATCAACCATTTCTGATGTCTTAAGGTGCTATGAGGAGAATCTATTACCGGCGACATAAAGACTCTGCTACCCATGAACACACGCGGCGACTGTCGTAATGCTGAGTTCCAGTAACCTCGGAACTGGGAGTGACATCATCTCCGACTTATCGGCGTTCCAGTTGAAGTCTGAAAAAAACATGCCGATCTACCAGGCTATTGTTAGCTGTTGTTAGCACGCCCTGTGTTGTTGTTCACTAATATCACATGAAGAATGTGATTATCACTATGGCAGCATTTTTGTAGATATAAGTCTAACAATACTATGTATACAGCTGATCTAGAGTGACACACCCCAGTCAGAAGTGCAAATAAATGGATTATTACAGGAGCTAAATAACTGTTCACACTGGGGGCATCCATCTTTGATTGTCAACTCAGGGGTGGCGAGGTTTCACCGAGTTCCCAGTAGGAAATTCTGACTAGGGGAACGTTCCAGTTGCAGTTTCCTACTCTGAACTCAGAAGTTCCTACTTTTGACTACAACTGGAATGCACCAAAAGACGTGACTCGAACTAAAGCGTGTTTGTTTTGTTGCTAATGAATGCAGCTCGGACCTTCCTCAGAACTCTGCATTGCTTTACAACTTCTTTTTTCATCAACTTACAGGATGCAAAGCGACGAGGTAATGTATCTCTTTCTAGTTATGTAGCGGTAGTTTTTGATGTGTGACAACAAGCATTTTTTGGAAAACTTAGTATTGTAGTTTTGTAGCCGGCTATAAATGGCTACTTACAGCCCGGTGCTCTAAGATGTGTCTGAATAATATAAATTTGCTCTAGTTTTAATTGTCTTGTTCCTGAAGTTGAGTATCCAGGCCAGTCCAGCCCTGTCTGACCCAACCGCGAAGCTAAGGAATAGCATTTATAGATAACCTGTTTTGATGCTATAAAACTCATCTTAAAGTGTGTATTTCCATCAGGCATATATCTAAAAGTCAGACTTAGCCAAGTATACTTCACTAAACTATTCTTAAGTGTATAAAATATCGTATGTTAAAGGTAAACTTTAACAGTACCGCCTCAGCTTTAGTATAAAATAAGTTTACTCATAGTACACTTGGATAAACTTCTTTTTTGCTAAAGGGGGAGTTTGAACATTGGTACCTCGCAGCGTGGTTGGTACGAGCAATACCCAGATTATTTAGACCAGATTCAGAAAGGCCTTCCACTTCCTCACGAGGGTCAACAGGAACATTCAGTACAAACACGAGCACAGCCCAGGCTTCTGCTGTATTAATATTTGTGATTTTATTAGAAATAGGCTATCATGATCCATTGTCATGTTAAATTGTCTTTATAATATAAACTTCTATAAGAAGGCTTAACATAAGCACATTGTTATTGAAACAGTGGTGGCACAATGCTACATCAGGAACTGCAAAGGAAAGACTTCACCTCATCGTGACTCAGTTCTACCCAGAGGGCCAGCGTGGTGGCTACGCTACAAGCTACTACCATTGTTATCGTTTTAAGGCTACGACATTGATCAACAAAGTGTGTTAGATAAGCTATGACAGTTTGGGCTTATAAATAGAAGCAGTTTACTTTCTATCCAACAAGAAGACTACAGAAACTACAACATATACCGGTGTAGTTCAAAAGTAAAATATTACTCTGAGGAGAGTACTGCAGGGACGGAGCTCATCAGTCAAGACAACAGACCTGTGGGGGGAAAAGGGTACAAATACTTAAAAACACTCTCTGGTCATCAAGATTATTGTTATAAATGGGGACTGATGTCAGAGTTTGAGAAGACTGACCATAAATCAGTAAAGCCGTGCTGTGAGTTAGCTGGAGACGGGGATTGATCAAATTCTAATTTAATTTTTTTTCTTTAAATTCTGTCAGGTTTGGTAAGAAGCCGAGGAGGAGTATGGAGAAAAAAATAAAAATAATTTGCCAAGGACGATTTTGAGCAGCTAAAGCAATAAACTGTGTTTTTGTGTGACATCATAACTGTATGTTTTACAAATAAAGCAAATACAATTTTTCACAGATTGAATAATTTTGTCCGATACGGAATAAAGAAATTGGTCAATAATATCAAAAACTCAGTGAACATGTTTAAGTAAAAACATTTATCTGCACACCTGCCTCTCAGCTTCACCCACAAAAAAAGAAATTTAGCAATTTTAGTTCATTAATTTTAGTCTGGTCTTTAAAATCTGTCATATCGTCCTGACCCCTGAAGTTTCCCCTGCTCTATATTTTCAATAAAAGGCACAAAAGAGCCATAAATACATTTATCAAAAAATGTATTAATTTTACTTATTTATGATTGTCTCTGTTTATTTTAATTCAAAACATTGATGTTTTTAAATCATATTAATTTCCAAAAATATCTCCTCTGTGTGCTTAAAATATTTAAGTGTCAAGTAGGGAAAAAAGTTAATGACACAAATGTCATTCAAACTGAGCTCACGCTTATTTAACACAACTTTTAGCCCATTTCACCACATCTTTTCATTCATTTAAAATTATTAATTTTATAACACAGCTGTGTTTTAAATTCTGAGTTATTTTTAATTGTATTAAAAAAAGTTTGAACTTTGACACCGAGAGACTGAAACACAGGAAAGTTAAAGAGTGACGGGCTTAACGGAACTGAAGATATTTAGAAATATGAATCACATTTTATTTTACAGGCTATAATATTTTAATGTTGTTGGTCATATCCAGGCAGAAGTGGTTTTGACTTCTTTCAGTCTTATTTACATTATTAATGTGGACTTGACTGACATGAAGAGAGAGGCAGAGATCTCTTCTTAGTGGATTTGTGTTTGTACAAAGATCCTGATTTAAAACTTCTTCATGAATAAAGTTCAAAAGAAACTCATAGAAAGAGCTCAATAAAAATCTTTAAATGTTCCTAAAACATGAACAATATGTGACACAGTGTGTGAAAAAGTTTTAGTCTCCTATCTGAATAAAACAGATTTTACTTTTAAAGTTGTTAATTGCAGTAAATGTGCTTAAATGTCGACATGTTTAATGCACTAACGCTCATTTTCTGTCTCCACGCACTGCGGAGCCACTCGGCTCTCTGAGGGGAGGAGGTGCTTCATTTTCTGTGCGTGACAGATGAGTGAAGCAGCTGTTTGATATCAGTTATCTTCTTTCATGGTTATTTGAAGTCATGATTAAAACTTTAATCTTTCAGCACTGCTGCAGTCAGTCTGGGCTCAAATCCTGATAAAAAGTCTTTATTTCTATCTATAACCTGACAAAGCAGCCCTACAATCTGCTGACATTACTGCCACCATGCCTGTGCCTTTGTTTTGGTCTGATGTTAAATGTCCCCAACAGCTCTGTAGCCCCAGATGGAAACCATCATTTATTGTTTATGACGCGTGTTTTTTTGCTCTTGAATAAGGTCTAATTTTTCAGGTGCAAATTATATACAACAACAAGCAAAATATTTAAAATATTTCACCTCGCCAACATCCCGATTACAACAAATCTGACACAAAAAGCTGAAGTGTTCTCTCTTCCTGTGAAACATCACAGCCAAACTGGTGTAATTCTTATTAAACTCTGTTAAACTGCTCTACATCCAATATGTTGGGTCTTAATTAGTTTAACTTGGTGTATTAATCGTGTTATGGTACCACTCACATGCCTTCTTGTGAGCAAGGAGACCAAAATAGCTGCGCTGTGATTGGCTGAATACATTGGTATGTTGATAGCTGCTCTCTGATTGGTCGCTACACTACAACTGAACATGCTCAGGCAGAAATGGGGTAATTGTGCATGCGTGAAGCAAAGGTGTTTCCGCAGCCGGTTGAGAGAGAACATTGTGTATTTGTTGTGAAAATACTGAAATTTCATTGATTAAACCTTCAAATGAACGTCATTTTGAGTTGTCTAAGAGAGTACGGTCTGGGCAAAATGTGGGTGTGTGTTACTTTTGAATACAGAGTTCTTCCTGGGGAAAAAAAGCATGACAAATTGGGGTGTGTGTTATAATCGAGGGAATGTTATAATACAGAAATTACGGTAATTATGGTATTTGCACTTTTAGTAAAACCTGAAAAGGCTTCAAAATTTACAGCTGTGGCACTTCCAGATGTATTTTATATCGCAGGTGAAATTATTAAAGCTTGTTTTTACCAATTAAAGAATCAAACTAAACCTTCTTCAGGAGGACACAGGAAGTGCTAGCATGCTATTTCCTGCCTGCATCTTGGAGCTCATCCCCGCAGTACTCTTCAGAACAGAACAAACTCAGAACAGGTTGGCTGGAAAGTTGTATAAAGTTTAACAATGCGGCTTCAGCTTATGTACTGTGCAATAATTGGATGAGAAAAGTGTGACCTAACGGAGCAGTAACTAGGACACAGTGCTCGACCTCTTGGCCTTCTTAAGAATGTCACATTTCTTTCGGTTGGGGCGCCGGCAGCGCTCGTCGATGCTCGGCACGCACTCATAGTGCCACACCTCCTCCATCTTGTCCACAGGGTACACGGCCTCCACGTAGTGCCGGATCAGCCTCAGGCGGGCCGGGTCCAGCTGCTTCTTGTTGCAGGCTCCTGAGTGGTTGTACTGCAGCCGCAGATTCTCGTGGGTGAAGAGCTCGGGGAAGAGGCGCACCAAGAGCCGGGCCGCAAAGTTCCCAACAGAGAGGCTCTGCTGGACGATCTCCCGCACCTCTGCGTCGGACAGCAGGTAGACAGGAGGGACGGGGAAGTCGGGCTTGGACACAGTCAGCTCGTCCAGGGGGATTTTACAGAAGTCTTTGCTGCTCTTCTCTGGGGGTAAGGAGGGGGTCTCTGGATCTTCTCTCAGGCTCTCTGGGTTGAGGTGGTTCAGCTGACAGAGGAAGTCCTGCTCCGACTCCTGACCGTACGCCCTACGCTGCTGCAGGTACGACCGCCTCTGCTCTGTGTCCCGTCTCCTGCACCTCTCGTCAAGTTTCCCTACAAACTCCAGCATCCACACCCGGTCGTTCTTGGCCCGGGGGTAGACTACCTGCACATAGTGACGGATCAGATTGACACGCACGGGGTCCAGCTGCTTCTTCCCCAGAGAGCCACTGCAGTTGTACTGTTTCCGCGTGTTCTCGTGGGTGAAGAGCTCGGGGAACATGAGCACCAGCAGTCGAGAGGCGAAGTTCCCGATGGACAGGCTACATTCATAGTTGTTCTTCAGCTGCTCCCGGGATAAGAGGAACTCCTGGGGAACGGTGAAGTCAGGGAGAGGGATCTCCAGATTGTCAAAATCCACCGGAGAGAGGAGCGACTTCTTGGACTTGCGGCTTGGCTTCTCGTAGTCTCCCACCTCTGGGACCTTGATGATAGACACCTCCTCGGGAAGGCTGGCCAGGTCATAGCTCTCATCGTTGATATTGTCGGGCTCACTTCCGTTGCCGTTGCTGTGAGGGGCCTCCAGCGCGTCCTCCATGTGCTGGATGCACACCTGGAGCCAGCTATCCTCAGGCACATCAGGGAAATTAGCTTCCATGTACTTTCTGATTATGTCCATCTTGTCGGAGTCCAGAATGAGCTGGCCCACGCTGCTGAAGCTGCCGCAGCCTTCTGGTAACTTCCCCTCCTCGAACACCTCAGGGAAGAGCCTGTGCATAAGAAAAATCACAAAGTCCTCAGGCGAGGAGAACTCGTCCAGCTCCTCTGTGGCAGCGAGCTCTGACGCAGCCAGGCCACTCTGCTGGTGCTCCAGGGAGAGGGGCTCCTCCTGGCCCTGCTCGTTGATGAAGCGGTAGGCGTGGGGGGGCTCCGTCTTTATCCCGGCACCTGTGATTGTCTGCTTCCTGAGCAGTCGAGCGCTCTCCATGTCTCTCTGAGCCCAGAAGCGATTAAACAAGTCATTAATCTGAAGGAGGCACTCTTCCTGCCACACGCTGTTGTTCTTCACCGAGGGGTAGCACACCTCCACGTAGTTACGGATGAGCTGCAGGTGCAGAGACTCCAGCGTCCGCTTGCTCGCCATACATTCGTGAGAGCACTCCCTGGCTTTGAAGAGCTCTGGGAAGAGATGCACCAGCAGCCGACAGCCCAGCTCTCCAGCGCCAGACGTCTGCTCCATCAGCTGATTCAATTCTTCGCTTGTTAGCAGATACTCGGGCGGGGGCTGGAACTCCGTGACCATCTCAGCCGGTTTGATCTGCTTCTTTATTCTCATGACCTCCAGGGTTAGCAAATCCACTTTGCTATGCAGCTGTGTCATGCTTGAATTGAGGGTGTTGAGAATGAGGAACATTTTCTCAATAAGTGGGTAAAGGGTGGAGTCGGTGGAGGACGCCTGGCTCAAGGATTCGGCGAGGCCAAAGGTCTCCAGCGAGCCGTTTTCCTCTGAGCTCTGGAGCTTGGATGTGAAGATGCTGCTGTAGTTAGCTGGGCCCCCGGCACCGTGACCAGCCTGCTGCTCCAGACTGGGTGTGTTCCTCCTCTCAGAGATCCTGTGGGAGATGCTGAACAGAGGCTTCCTGTAGGACAGTCTGGACTTCTGCTGGGCCCGCTCCCGCTTCTCTCCGGAGGTGGTGAGGCACAGAGGCTCCAGCCGGCTGTCCTCGTCCACCAGGTGCCGCCTCATCTGGACAGAGGAGAGGAGATCCAGTTTAGCAAATAAGGTTCTCGCTTTTTTCTATAAATCATCTTCAGATTCCAGTGTCACATAGGCAAATAAAGTTACAATATTGGTGTGGGCAGTTCTCAGGTTAATAACCTTCTAAAAAACAAGATTAAAGGCTGATGACCAAAATCTCTAACTTGCTCCACCATATCATGATGAACTTCAAATGTATTTATTTATACCTCTTGGGCATGAACGTTGTCTGCGAGCTCTTTTTTTAGTCTGGCTTTTATGTGGTGTCTTACTATTATAAATGTATGGTCTATACTTTCATACTTACTCTGCATTTTTAGAAATATATTTTGTTGGTTTACTGTTTAAGTATCCTACATTTTATTTTGCCATTTTTATTCTTTGAGTTTTAATATTTTATTCCTTAACTTGCATTCTTTTTCTGCATTTTTACTTCAATTCCTGTTTGATTATGCTTGTTAACAAAGTAGAAGGCGGCTCAATAATGTTCCAGGACATTTTAATTTTTTTCCTCTTTTTTCATGTTTTCCATGACTGAAAATTTTGTGGATCATTCTCCTCATTTTCCAGGATGTGTGGGAACCTTGGCAAACCTTGAGATGAGCCAGTTGTTTTCTTTGAGAGGAGAATTTCTTTTTTTAAAATCAGATATCAAGTTTTGAGTGAAAACATCTAATGTTTATCCTCGGCCATATCACCCAGCCCTGCTCAATCTCCCATGATACTTTGCCCATTTATGATTCAAATGTTTACACCATTGTTTTCAACATTCATGTTCCAACTGTATAACATTTTCAAAACATTTAAGGGCTTTTTTCGCCAAAAAGTTATTTGCCAAAAACTGCGAAAAAAGTCCCATTGAAACTGAATGGGGAGACTCCCTGATGGCACCAAAAAAATCCAGTTTTTCAATCCAGTACTGCTTCACCATACTTTCTCCTACAGGGATCATTCAAACTTCAAAATACAGCCGTTCTTCTCCTCTCTTCAGGAGAACATATTTCTGATGTTAAAGTGATATAAACCTTTTTAAATGTATTTTCTAATCTAGTCATTTATTTGTTTTTAATTTATTTATGTATTTTTTGGGGTTGAGGGGATCATATTGTTTAAAAAAACAACTATGTGATTTGTGCAGTAATTGACCCAAAACTTCATAGCATCAATTATTTTTGGAATATTTCAATCATTATTTCAACAGTGTTTTTTTAGATTGAAAGAAGAGAATAATACGCTTAAATTTGAATACTTGTTGATATTGAATGTCCTTTAAAAATAAAAAAAATCACACAGATTTTAATAATATTTAGATCACAGTTCAATAATTTCCCAAACTGTTCAGCCCTAAATAAGAAAATTAAGTTCTTACTGTTCACTCTTATTATGAAAAGGCAACAATAATTAATCTATAACTTTTGTTCTTTCCATGTGGACATTCTGCTTTAAAAAGTGCATCAATATTAACAGAAATGTATTTCTGACAGCAAAAAGAACCCTTGTGTGTCTTTTTGAGAGCTTGAAACAGCTTTTTAACAACCTGCTGACAGACAGTGATCTCTGTAGATCTCATAAATTGACACTTGCAGCACACCCTGTCAAAAAATCAGACATTTCTCTCAATGATCTCGGGGCTGCAGGATGTTTTATGATACAATCCTAATGAGGGGGTGAAACAACACAAACCACAAATCCCATATGTGCAAAAAGACAAACAGTTTAAAGTCTAAGGTGGTTTTTACACCTACAGCTCAGCTGAGTTTAGGCCAACATAACAGTGTTCATTCTGACAGCACTTTTTTTGTTTTAGAGTTCTGCGTAAAATATCTTTTACTTTTAGTCATAATTTAGTCATTTTAATTGTTTTAATTTTAGTCCCATTTTAGTTGATGAAGTTTCACTACATTTTGGTTGATGAAATCTGCTGTAAATTTAGTCCGTTAAATAATTAAGTGTAAAGGGTAAGGCATTTTTATGTTTCCTTTAATTTCTGAAGTCATGTTTAAGTCTGTCAAATATTTTAGCCTGGTTTTTTATATGTTGATAAAAATGTCAGTTAATTTACTTTTAGTTTTTGTCCTTGTGTTCTTGGTTTTAATAGTTACTGTCTAGTTTTTGTCAGGGGAAAAAGGTTGTTGATGAAAACTATGATGAAATAATTAGTTAACAAAATTATTACTGCCACAAAAGGAGTCAGGCTATGCATTATGGGAAAAAGCTAGCAGTCTGAGCTAACAAAAAAGGACTCAGATTAATAACAGAGGTTGTAAGAATGAGCACATGAATTATTGTGTGACATGTTTTGATTTAAGTGCAAACAAACTGCACAAAGAAGAGGAGCTTTTAACTCTTGCTGGTGTCCACAGCAGACCATAGAGGACACCAGATAACATGGTAACTCATTACACCGTAGCACCTGTAGAGGCATCATCAGAGAAACTTTCAGCGATGAGGAAAAGACGAGAGCAGCTTCAAAAAGGATCAGAGACTACATCCTGGGACCTAAACCAGGTCCTGAATGAGTCTGTGTCGTTGAGTCCTGTGCTGATCTGCAGCAGAGAAGGTGAGTGGTGTTCACGTGTTGATACTTCTATGATGAGCTGTCCTGAGCACAGAAATGGTGCTGTGGGATTCAAACATTGTTTTTAAGCAGCACTTTGCCATCTGTGTGGATGCCTGGCAGCTGTAGTCATTATCAATACTACCACTGTGTAAACTGCTACAGCAGTGTGATTATGTTGCTGAGTCGACTGAGTTGTCACGACAAAAAATCTGGTCCAGGTGCTGACAGGGAGCAAGGCAAGACCACCTCTTTAAGGTGAGCTTGGCATTAGTGTTTCTACTCAAAGGTGTAGTCAGCGATCTTCTAATCTTCTAATCTAATGCACTATTTGTCAAAATCACCGTATTTCTCCTCTCCATCCACAAGATGTCCCCACTGACAGAGCATGTTGAAAAAAAAGTCTAGTTTCAATACACAGCCTTGGCTCTGAATTTCAGCAGGTAAATACTGTGGCTCGGACCGAGTTACCAAAACAGAGTACACCCCCCCACATCCAGGGGGCGATCATACTCATGCGCAGATCAGACAGAGGGGGGAGGGGGAGTCTTAGGTTGCGTAGCATGCACAGTTAGCGTAAGAGAGAGATACAATAGGTGCAGTAGCAATGGCTGAAAAACAGCCCAAAAGAAAAAGGTCAGAGGAGTGAAAAGTGAAAAAGAAGTGCTATGACCATGAAAGAGCGAAGACCCGGGTCAACATTGGTGTTGCTTTCCAACAGTGGAGGGAACTCAGGCATTCGAAAGACCTGAAAACAGACACGGATGTCGCCGTCTTTCTGCTGGATAGGTAAGCAACATTAGCTTTGTGGTGCTTCACATAACAGTAACAGCCGTCGGGCATTCATCTTATTGTGTAATCTGACAGAATGTTCTGTTGTTGTGATGTTTTCAATAATGACAGTCGAGTTGTCTGACGAGTCAGGGTTACCTTAGCTACGTTGGACAGCTACACAGTTTCTACGGCCGTTTCCATGACAATGCACGTCCATCAGCTTTCGGGGTGGAGCCAAGGGTGAGGTATGAAGGGAGAGGAAGGTCTAAATTTGTTTATCAACAACCTCTCCACTTGTTTTCTCCCACATCGCTGACTACACCTTTAAGCAAGAATTGACTGCTGCATCTATATGTGTATGCACGTTTAAGAGAGTCAGCTTTTTTTCTTGAGTTTGATGTTTAACCTGAATAGCTAAAGCATTTAGTACATTTGTCTATTTATATTTTGTAGGGCCAAAGTGCTGTGAAAAAGTACACAACTGCTGACACTGATAACTGGCTTTTTATGCTGTTATCTGTTAAAACAGTTTTATTTTATACCTCTAAAAGCGCCTACACACCAAACGTGACTATGCAACCCCGGCGACCACATCGCTCTACATTGAAGTTGAAAAAGTTGATCTTCAGGTGATGTAATGTGTGGCTGTGCAGCGACAGCCGATCAGTGTTGTGTGGGTGTGTGATGGCACCTGTGACAGACTGTTTTTATTCCAGTTCATAGAGTAACAATCTATGTCTGTGTGGAAAACATTAGGCAGTGAGGACATTAGTTCTGCCTTGACAGACAGCAGAAAACTGATTTGAGAGAAACTTGCTTTTAACCAATTACAGGATTTTATGACAACTATATCCATTGGTGAAATGTATCAGTCTGGCTTTAGGGCTGGCCACAGCACAGAGACGGCACTTGTTAAAATAGTGAATGATCTCAGGACAAACATGGATCAAAAAATGCTCTCTGTGCTTGTGCTGCTCGACCCAGCATTTGACACTGTAGATCACCAGATTCTTTCAAATAGACTCAGTGGTTTTATTGGAATCTCTGGCACTGTTTTTAATTGGTTTAAATCTTATCTTACTGACAGAAAGTTTTATGTGAACATGTGGGAATGCCAGTCAGGACTCTACAATGTAAACTGTGGCGTCCCCCAGAGTTTAATTTTAGGTCCTACACTAGGGATGTAACGATATGAATATTTTGTATCACGGTTATTGTGTCCAAAATTATCACGGTCATCATTATTATCGCGGTATTGTTACAGTGTGCTCAAAATGTTCAAAATGTACTTTAACATAAAATTGAAATCATTTTACCCCTTTAATATTATAATTGTAACGGTTCTTTTTTGTCAATAAATGTGTCTAGAAATGCCCTTGGAGTACTTTTTTTTTTACCATTCTTTCATTAGAAATAAAAATAAACAATTCTAGCAAGTATTTGTCATTATTATGTTATAAATGCTTGAACAGTGTGTAATTACAAGAAAAGAAAACAACAGATTTGAACTTTAAACAGGATTCTCTTCATAAACAATTGAAAATGAACAACAAATAACCTATTTTACAAACACACAGATTTTTGTTAGTGTCTATGTTACAGCTCGTCATATTAGACCATGTCATGGCCTTCTTTTTTTTTGTACTGACGATAGTCTCTGAAGCAGTTAGCTCCCTTTGTGAGTCTCTGGTCTCCCCTCTCCCTGGCAGATATCCTCAATATTTTCTACTCTAATCTTTCCAGAGTACGATCAATTAAATCCATAAAGCACGAAATTTGATGGAAAAAGACAATTTCAAAATGCGGCGAATACACTGCAAAAGAACGGCAAGAATACACTCCAGAGTGGTCCTAATGCTGTTAATTACACAATTAGAAATTATTTAGACAGAGAATACTGACAAACCATCTGTAATTCTCTGAGGTATGGCCCATTGAATCTTTTGTCGCTCTCTCTCTCCCTCTCTCTACCTCTATGGCTCGGTCAGCTTATTTACTCCAAGAGTTACGGCAGTTTTAAACGTGCACGTCTTTTTCTTTTGTCGCAGCTTCGTGTTCAGACAGGGTGACCGTCTTCTATCCGTTTCCCCTTGGCAACCTTGTAAAATCCAAAATTTAACCAGACTTAAGGGTCCGTTTCCAGAGGGAAATCTCCGCTGTCTCTAACTTTCGCTGAGGCCAAACAATAAACTGTGCATGCGCTCTTCCCATGAGGCTGCTACATCCAGGATGAGACTCAAAGTTCCGGCATTTCCAGGCAAAGAGCAGCATCACCGTGCGCCTTTAATGCATAGTGGTTATCAAACACGATATAACGGTAATTTTTATAGGATGCGGTAATGATTACCATGTGAAATTTCACCGCGGTTTACCATTATACCGGTAACCGTTACATCCCTATCCTACACTTTTTAATATTTATATGTTGCCTTTAGGCGATGTCGTCAGGAGACACGGCATCAACTTTCACAGCTATGCTGATGACACGCAGCTTTACATCACCGTGTCTCCTGATGACACACGGCCCATTGATGCCCTTTTTAATTGTATTTTAGATGTCAAGTCTTGGATGGCAGGCAACTTTTTTCAGCTCAACCAGGACAAAACTCAGGTTTTAGTTATCGGTACAGGTCCACAGAGAGAAACTGAAGAGCAAACTCCAATCACTGTCTTTTAATCCGTGTCAGCAGGCCAAAAACCTCGGTGTTTTATTTGATGCAGACCTCAGTTTTGAACTGCACATCAGAGATGTTACAAAAAAGTCATTTTAACATTTGAAGAACATTTCCAGCGTGTGCCAGTTTCTCTCTCAGGCCAATGCAGAGACTGTTATCCATGCTTTATCACTTGTAGGATTGATTATTGTAATGCTCTTCTTTCTGGTCTTCCTAAAAAGAACATCTCACAGCTTCAGCTCCTTCAGAACTCAGCTGCTCGTATGCTGACGAAGACCAGAAAGAGAGCCCACATCACCCCGATGTTAAAGTCTCTGCATTGGCTGCCTGTATCTGTTAGAGTTGATTTTAAGGTTCTTTTACTAGTTTTTAAATCCCTGGAAAGTCTTGCTCCTTTTTATTTATCCAATTTGCTTTTACCCTATGAACCTGGAAGAGCCCTCAGGTCTTCAGGTAGGTGCCTTTTGATAGCACCCAAAGTTAGAACTAAAACATATGGTGCAGCTTCATTTCAATACTACGGCCCTCGTCTGTGAAACTGTCTACCTGAAGACCTGAGAGCAGCACCTACTGTTCATATTTTTAAAAGCAAACTCTAGACCAACCTTTTTAGTCTAGCTTTTAGCTGATTATTATTCTTATTATTATAGTTATTATTATTATTTAATCTTATTTATGTATTTATTTTAACCCCCTTAATATATTTTATTATTACATTTATTTCAGAATTATTGTTTGGAATTTTATTATCTGTTTATTGATTTTCGTTCCACTTTAGTGCATTTTATCTCATTTTACCATACTACTATTTAAAATGCATTTTATTTACCTGTTTATTTTTTTATTTATTTATTTTAATCTTATTTCTTTGCAAGATTTTATTTCATTTTATTTATTTATTTATTTATTCTTATGTTTTTTTATTATTATTTTAGTCATACTACCAGTGTTCCCTCATTTCTTAATGGAAGATGGGGCTTCCTCAGCCCTCTTACTCTGTTTTCTGTTAGAATCTCTTCTTCATGTCTTTGTATGTGTGTAAGTGAGTGCGTATGCTGTATGTGGATTGCAAGGGTGGGGGTGGGGGTGAGGGATGGGAGGGGGGGGTTGTATTTTTCATTGTATCTAATTTTTTACCTCTGATTATTTTAATTTTATTTTCTTAATTTCTGTGTGAAGCACTTTGTGCTACAAAATTTTGTACGAAAAGTGCTACACAAATAAAGTTTGGTTGATTGATAGACATCAGCTGCAGTGTTTTGTGTTTGATAAGTGAGTGAAAAGGATACAGTTGGAATAATGTCATCTTAAACATCCTGTTATGATTCAGTCCTGATCAAAATCTTAAGACCAGTTGAAAAATTGCTAGAATATGCATTTCACGCATTTGGATCTTAATGAGGTTTTAAGTAGAGCTACAATATGCAAAAGCAAGAAGGGGGAGTGTGACAAAAAGCACTTTGAAAAAGTAATTTATTTGAAACAACAAGTAAACTGAAATAGGCTGATTATCAGCTGATCAAAAGTTTAAGACCACAGGCTATTAAAGCCAAAATCTGCTCACAATGTTCATTTTCTGTCAGGCATTCACACGGTCATGCCCTCCTGATGGCTAAAGCTAAGAAGCTTTCTCTTCTTGAACGTGGTCGGATCGTCGAGCTGCATAAGCAAGGCCTCTCGCAGCGTGCCATTGCTGCTGAGGTTGGACGCAGTAAGACAGTCATTCTAAATGTTTTTGAAAGATCCTGAGCATTATGGAACAAAAAAGTCAAGTGGTAGACCCAAAAAAATTACACCTGCACTGAGCCGGAGGATCCGATTGTCTGTCTGTCAAGACACAGGGCGGTCCTCGACCCAAACTAAGGCCCTTACTGGTGCCGACTGCAGCGCAATAACCATCAGACGGCATCCGTGAGAAAAGGGTTTCAAAAACAAAACAAAAAATTCAAAGACCTTGTCTCCTTCAATGCCACAAAACTGCCTGTTTAGACTTTGTCAGGGAGCATCAAACATGGGACATTGAAAGGTGGAAAAAAGTTTTATTCTCTGAAGAGAAAAAATGTAACCTTGATGGTCCAGATGGCTTCAACGTTATTGGCATGACAAGGAGATCCCACCTGAGATGTTTTCTACCCGGCACAGTGGAGGGGGGTCCATCATGATCTGGGTGCTTTTTCATTCAGTGAACACTGGAGCTTCAGGTGGTGCAGGGTCGTCAAACGGCGGCTGGTTACGTGCAGATGTTGCAGCGGGCATCCCTCATGACTGAGGGCCCTCGTCTGTGTGGCAACAGCTGGGTTTTTCAACAGGACAACGCTGCAGTTCACAATGCTCGCTTGACCAAGGACTTCTTCAGGGAGAACAACATCACTCTTTTGGACCATCCCACATGTTCCCCTGATTTAAATCCCATAGAGAACATTTGGGGATGGATGGCAAGGGAAGTTTATAAAAATGGCCGTCAGTTCCAGACAGTTGATGCCCTTCATGATGCCATCTTCACCACTTTGGTCAATATTCCCAAAAGCTTCCTGGAAACACTCTCATCAAGCATGCCCAAACGAATTTTTGAAGTGATTAACAAGAACGGTGGAGCTACTCATTACTGAGTCCTACTGAGAAACATTTTTGTTCTGGTTTGGAGAGTTTTTTGTAATTTTTTGAGCGATGGTCTTAAACTTTTGATCAGTTGATAAACAGACTATTTCAGTTTGCTTGTTGTATTCAATAAATTACTTTTTCAAAGTGCTTTTTGTCACACTCCCCCTTCTTGCTTTTGCATATTGTAGCTCTATTTTAAAACCTCATTAAGGTCCAAAAGTGCAAAATGCATATTCTAGCAATTTTTCAACTGGTCTTAAGATTTTGATCAGGTCTGTATGTGATATGATTACGGTGAAACTTGAGCAGAGCGATTATGGTTGCAGAGTCTCGTTTGGTGTGAACACAGCTTTAGACACACATTACACTTGTGTTCCTCCATACACACTTCAGTGTTACGCTCACCTCACAAGACACTCGGACTCTCTTACTGCTGGTGGACGTGGTTGTGTTGGGTCCCATCTCTGTGGAAGATCTTTTTCCAGCCTCAGTGGCTCCAGGAGATCTCCTCCCATGTCCTTCAGGCGGATCGCATATGAAAAAATCCTCCTTTTCCTCCTTAAAGTCCTGGATATGCTTGTGCTCTGAAAATAATGCACATTATCTGAGTGTAATGTTTGTTTTCTGCTCAAATTTTAGCTGAAAAATTGCATATCAAAATAGCATCAATAATAAAAGTTATTATTTTATATTTAGTGTGACCATGATGCAGGTGAACATGTGCAATCAGAAAAGAACTGAAAAGATAATCCAGTCTTAAGGTGTGTGTAAAAACATGTTTTCTGTTCACATCATAAATGCACAAAAAAGCTCTGTTAACTGCTGTGACATGTGCAAAGACAAGAGTCATGAAGTTTACCTTTCTCAAGCATCGCTTCATGTGTAACTGCTCCATGCTCAGAGGAACTCATAGCCTAGACACAAAAACAGCAACACAAGAAATTACAGAAGTCTTAAAGGGAAATTTCAGAGTTTTTTTTAAGTTGGGCTGCTTGAAGACAATGATACCAGTAAATATGACTGTCAATAAAGCAACTGGCCAGCTCTGCCGCTGTGGGAAGACAGCCTGGGATGGATGCTAGGTAATTACTATAGTTGCCGGTCTGCCTATGTAAGCGACTTTGGGCTTATTTTTGAAGTTACTTGTAAATATTCACAGATGGGGGCAGCTTTTTTTTGGCTTGTCTCAAAAGTACAGTTGGTCATTTGGGCATGTTGCGCCCTCAAACCAGGAGGGATCTGATGCTCACTCCACTATCAGTATAAACTCAATTCAGAAGGTACACAAACTGTTTTGTCCCAATCAAAACACAAATGTACATTTAAAGAGGACTCATCCATTAGATTGCCAGATGGAGAAGTGTGATTCATTAATCTGGAGAATGCGTCTCCACTGCTCTAGAGTCCAGTGGTGGTGTGCTTTACACCACCGCATTGACCCTTTGCATTGCACTTGGTGATATGAGGCTTGATGGAGCTGCTCAGCCATGGAAACCCATCCATGAAGCTCTCTGTACTGTTCTTGAGCTAATCCGAAGGCCACATGAAGTTCGGAGGTCTGTAGCGATTTACTGTTGGCAACCTCTTCGCACCACTTCATGGCTGAGTTGCTGTGGTTCCCAAACACTTCCACGTTCTTATAATCCAGCTGACAGGTGACTGTGGAATATTTAGGAGTGAGGAAATTTCACGACTGGATTTGTTGCACAGTTAGCGTCCTATCACAGTTCCACACTGGAATTCACTGAGCTCCTGAGAGCGACCCATTCTCTCACTAATGTTTGTAAAAGCAGTCTGCATGCCGAGGTGCTTGATTTTATACACCTGAGGATAAGGAAGTGATTGAAACAACTGATTCTGATTATTTGGATGTGTGAGCAAATACTTTTGGCAATATAGTGCAGCTGTTCCTGTTTCACCATAATAAAGCTGTAAAGGATCAATATTAACCTTAAATAAAAGCCTGAATATGCCTGTTTGGTTAGAAAAATCAAGGTTAGACTGTTTAGTGGTAACAGTTATAAATAACAGCAGCTCCTCCTTTCACTTCTGTATAAAGAAAGGATGTTCACCTCCAAACAACAGGATGTTGTAGCAGTAAATTAAGAGACAAAGTAGAAAAAAATGTCAGTGTGATATTGAATTATAATGTAGATGAAATGAGTACCGATTCATGTAAAATCAAACGGTGCCATGTTTAGGTACCTAAATGCATCCTTGTGACTGTGAAGGAGTGGAAGAAGCAGGCAAAGTATGGCTCTACTTTATTAAATGTGATGGAGATTATGCTCGCTGCAATATTTGTGACGCCAAGTGTAAGGTCAGCGGAGGAAATACTTCAAATCTGAGGAAGCACCTGGTGACGCACAAAATTTTCCTTAAGGCTGAAGAGTGCACAGTTTTTGATAGCCTCAGATCTACAACCACAAAGGATTCATTCGGCACTGTTAGCACACCTGTGTCCAATGGAGACTAGTCATCTGCAGCCAGAAACACAGGAAAAGAAATGGCTTTAACATTTGGTGATGGCAGCAAATGAGACAAGGAGGATACCTGGTCCAGGTAAATAAGCCTCGTGTTTAAGATGGTATTAGCTTGGCATTTTAATGTGCGTCAGTTATCATTATCAGGTCAGTTCCTCGTACTTTGTAACGTTAATGTAAATGCTTTTTTATTTACAGCTCTGTCGGACCCATTGTTAAACTGCCCTAAAGTTAAAGTGAGGGCTGCAGTTCATTTATTAAGTTGTGGTTCATTTTAGTTACTGGTTTTCATGTTGAAGAAATTTTTGGAACAACTACAATGTTACAATACAAACAGTTGAATTGTTTTGATATATATCTGTCAAATTTTATATATTGAGAAATAAATTTACATTGAAAAAATTTGAGATCTTAATATTAAACAAATCAATATTTATTTCCCCATAAACACACGTACCGAAAATTGGTACCGTTGAGTACCGATACCGATTCCCAGGTACAGTATTAGTTCAAATGTGAAAGGTATCCATCCCTATTGCTGGAGGTTACTTGTTTTGAGCTTGTTTTTATCAACCTGGTTGATTATACCAGCAGAAAAATCTGTCAACACCGGTGATTACACAGCATCACATGGTACCACCAAAAGCTGAATAATTACCAAAATTTTAGGGTTACATACAAAAATACAGCGCTGGCTCAGCTAGACCCTGCAGCGCGATTCTTCAGTGCTAAATTTTCGATCGACAAAGTCCCTTTGTTTGGAACTATTTTGTGAGGTGACATAGAGTTTTGTAACCTCCCACCAACTTAATGCTGCTTTCCTCTCATCAGCTGTTCATGTCATCAGTTTCCAGACGGAACAACAAACATGGACTTCTTTAAAACTGAAGTTAAAATGATCAGTTTGGACTGAAGTGACGACCTGCTCTTAGTCAAGTGACGAGAGGACAGAACAGAGAGGAAGACAACAGATGGAGACACAGGTAAAAAGATGGATGAGAAGCTGTTGTAGAAACTGAGGAGCAGTTCAGATCACAAGTCACCTGGTGGTGCAGAGGCCCATGAACATGGAGCATGTCAGGAGTGGGACTAAGGCTGCGTATACACAGAGACTCCATGACTTAAAACGCAAAGATTTTTCCTTTGCGACGTCATAGTTGATCCATGTTCAGATGGAGACCGCTGCAGTGTGCATGCCAGTTCAGCAGATGGCAGTGTAGGTTTGCAGAGAGGCAGCGCTGCGACAACACATGAATGAAGAAGAAAACTTTTCACAAACAACAATGGCGAGAAGACGCACAGAGACACAGAAGTTTCTGTTCTGGAGAACAAATCAGTTTGGACAGTAAGTCTGATGGGATAGTTTTGTCTGGGTAACAAACCGAGCACGGTAGGTGGCACACATGTTACTCCGTAGATGATGAAGCTGTTGTTGTTCCTGGTATGTGCGCACAGCCTTCATGTGAAAGAGTACTGCGCATGCGGTGACGTCAACACTTCACCCTGAAACGCTCTGATTTGGTTTACATGGCGCTGCATGGACCGTATTGAAAACTCTCCACTCTGGAGCCTGGTATAAAAAGTTTGCAGAACTTAAGCTTTCCAGGTACCGTTCTCAAGTAGACAGGAGGCTGATTTAGGCCTCGTGTAAAGGGCCCCTAACTAACAGCTTCTCCTGGACCTTTAGGATTCTAAAGTGTAAAATGCAAACTGCAAACACGATGTTCTGCCGCTGCAGAGAGGGGAATCCTGATGGTCATACTCAAAACAACAAGCCAAATTAACCGTGAGTTACAGTTGTACTGGGAAGTCGGGATTTACGACCTGCGAGTGGGAAATTTCAACTGGACATTTCCAGACACATTTATTGACAAAATAGACAAAAGACCTGTTATAATTATAATATTAAAGGGGTGCAATGATTTCAAGTGTGTGTAAAAGTGCTTTTTGAACATTTTGAGCACACTGCAGCAATATAGCAATAATAATGATAACCGTGATAATTTTGCTCACAATAATGTGAAATTTTCCTATCGTAACATCCCTAATGCATCACAAAAAAGCCCCAAACACAGTTGATGAAAAATGAAATGTGGTAAAGAGTCTGACTGCATCTGAAAAAGCCAGTGTTGATTTAGTGTGGTTTTTTAGCTTAAAGTGGAGTAAAGGTGCGTCTACACCTGGGCGACCACGATGTATGTAAAGTCAACGTACAGACGCGATCTGAGCGACTTGCTTGTGTCTTGGGAGATATTACGGCGGTGCCTTTGTCCCTGAAGACAGGCACTCTTGGATGGAAGTATTTGTCTTTATGCATATTTCTGTATCTATAAATGAAGAGTTTATCTGCAGTCCTCTCTGCTGTAAAGTGTCTTACGATAACAGCGTTTATGAACTGGTGCTACACAAATAAAGACTGATGCATCAGTAATAACTTGTAGACCTGTACAGACAGGACAAATGCACGTTTAATAAATGACATTTTTGTGTATTTTAGTGTATATATAAGTCATCCCTCTGGATAAGTCTCCTCTGCTGCAGCTGCTCTCTGTTGTCTGGTCCATGTTTGCAGAGTCTGGACTGCTTTGTGAACTCTTCTGAGACTCTCTGCTGCTGACTTATGACCAGCAGCATGTGATCAGCTGCAGGCAAACACACTAAGTGCCTTCCTGCCTGAGCTCGCGTGCAGATCAGCAGGTAAATGCTGACTCATCCCGTCCTAAAATCCCAGAGTGGCTTCATTCCTGACCCGGGGCTCCTGGTGAACAGCACCGCGCGCGGAGCTGCCTCCCAGCTCTCCTCCTGCTCTGATCCAGCAGCACTTCCTCATTCTTCCGCCCATGAACCTTTGAACCAAAACACAAGGCGAACCAGCTGCGCGAGAGCAACTCTTCACCAAGCACCGGCACGAGACCGTCTTTAAACAAACACGCAGGTGGTCTCAGGTGGGAATGACCACCTTTGCTTCAGTACTTTGACGTTTTGTTCGTGATTTTTAATGACGCGGCAATGTTTGCGTGGACCAGCCCCCCCTTCCTCTCCTCTCGAGCCCGGACTCTTGTTAAATTAACGGTTGCAGCGCGTGACCCCGTGTTCGAGCTCACCTTCACGAGTCCACACGGTCCTCCAGGTGCGTTACCGTCGTGTGGGACATGTCTGCCGCCGTCACGGAGCTCCTCTCTGCAGGCTGCAGGTTTGCTCGGCTGCTTGTTGTTGATTTTTTTTTTCTCGCTCGAGCTCTCTGCTGTCTCGCGTGACGTGACGGAGCGCGCGCCTGCTGTGTCACTTCCGCACAGCTGTGGAGCGGAGAGGGAAAAACAAACCGATGGAAACGTGGGTCGAAAACATTTGTGTGTGAAATAATTTAATCTGCGACAGAATCCTGAGTTTAAAGGATTAACCGGTGTCTGATCATTTATAAAGTTTTTTTTATTAAGTTTTTGAGGCTTGTTGGCATAAAAAAAGAAAAGAGAAGAAAAGATGAAGCTCCAAATATATATATAATAGGTATAACTAAATGATTAAAAGTCATAAATTTGGTATAAAATTCGAAATAATAAGAAATATTAAGCTGAACGTAGAAATAAAGAGAGAAGAAGAAACTGATATTAGTCAAAATTATATGAAAGTTCTAATTATTAGTAGGCTATGAACCAAAATAATGAGATAGAAGTCCTAATTTCTAGTTTAATAAAATCCTAATCATAACATAAAAAGTTGATATTTTAATATCAATGATATTTCTGTTGGTCTTAGCACAAGGCAAAATGTTTCAGTATTAGTTATCAGTGTAAGAGGAAACATCTTTCCATATTTTTGACAATAACTCAAAATGTTGAAAGATGTTTTTGCCCTCAAAGCACTGCTAGTTATGTTTTTACAATACAAATGTTTTTAATTCACATAAATGGAACTCTTATCTCATAATTTATATTTTTTATAACGTTATTTTGACCCCATAATCTCACCTTTTAAATATCATACATTCTGTGAAAGTGACTTTTATTTTAAAAAAAAATCTATTATGTCAGTGATTACTTCTTAACTCATAATTATGACTATTTATATTATAAATATACTTCTCACACAATATTTTGACTTTTCTCTCATAATTACGACTTAATATCTCTCATACTTACGATTTTTATCTCATAATTCCTACTTAATGTTCCTAATCAACACTTTTATCTCATTGTTATGAATGTTCATCTTTTAATTATGGCTTTCAATCTTGTAATTATACCCCTTAGTCTCACAATTATAGCTTCTTACATTTATTTCTATGTATTACTTTTTATCGATTGGTTATAAGTTTATGTTTAAAATTTCCTTTGCCTCATAATTTATTATTTTTATTTAACAATTTACAATTTTTATGTCATTTAAAGTTTTCTCCTTGTTATTGTAAAGACTATTTCCATAATAATGATTTTTTTCCCCACTTTTTATCTCACAATTTCAATTTTTTACCCTGTAGTATCTACTTTTAATCTAATACCTGAGTTATTTACTTCACAATTTAAACTTTTTATGGTGTGTATATGATATACATTATGAATTAGCTGCCTTTTTATTGCACATTTATGACTTTTACCACAAAATTTTACCATTGGTTCAGTTAAACTTTTTCATAGTTTTAAGTGTTTATATGATAATAGTGACGTTTTTATCCCATAATTATGACTATCAATGTAACAATTCTACTTGTCATCTAATAATTTCAACCTTTAATTAAAAAAAGACTTTTTTCTCATAAGTTGTACTTTTGATCTTAATTTGACTTTTACATTCTTTTGAATTTTTATTTCCTAATTATTACTTTTTATTCTGTAAACATCACCTTCCACATTTTAATGTCCACTTTTCACCTTATTTCTACTTTATCTAATATTTTTTTCTCATACTTTTGATTCATTTTTTCTCATAATATTTATATGTAATTATGTAATTAGGCTTATCAATCTACATTTTTCACTGTTTCGTGGCAGAAAGTGGCTTCCACAGAGTTTTTGATTACTCCTGTAATGTTTCTACTTCCAGAAGAATCCGTTTTTCCTGAAACAATGAAGTTATTGGTAAATGTTTCAGACACTCATTGTTACAAACATCCACACAGTGAGAAGCACAAACAAACACAAACAGACATGAATATGTATATAAACGGGAACTCACTACATATTGTGATAGATAAAACATTATTCATAGTAATAATTGATATTTTGGATGAGTACATTGAGTGCTGTACAATCATTCATCTGATTTATTAATGTGTACAAAATGGTTATAACAGGGTGAATCATGGGCAGAGGTCTTTATTCATCAACTCAGTTTCATTTTCACACAAATATTGAGATTTTTTTGTGTGTCATTTACAGAATTATCAAAAGGTTAAAACAAAAATGTATTCAAACACACTTTTTCAACTAAAAAATAGATGCACATGTATTTTAGACATCAGCTTATGTAAAATAAAGCCAGCAGGTTATATTAATAGGTAAAAAAGATTGTAACTTGTATTCAGTGGAGCTGCCAGAAACTTTGGGTCTGAACGCAAACCAGCTCGGCACAACTCTTTGAACCAAGCATCTGTCAAGAAAATGAATAAGTTAATATATTTTTTTTATTTTCTAACAGAATGCACATGATTTACACAAAAGTTGTTTTGTCTAAAGATCATACCTTCAAACATGATGAAACAATCCTCAGCTTAAAATAATACACTAAAAAGAAAATTAAGCTTTGTTCCTTCAGTAACTTTATGGCACACAAGATTTAATTATAACATTTTTAGACATATAACCCATCCTCATGAATCTCTGAAACTTTTCCTGATTATACATTTGTCTGACTCTATAGCCCTCACTTAGAGACCCAAATATTTTGACATACTGTTCAGACACTTTGGTGTACAGCAGAATGCATAAACAAAACCAATTCCCTCTAATGAGAGCTCTAATTAGACTATTTTTGTAGAAATATTGTTAATGGGATTTAAAAATGAAAAAAAAAAAGCCAGTGAATTACTTTGCTATGAAACACATGAAAGGGGCCCCCAAAAAAGGCCTAAATAAACTGGGTTTATAATGAGAATATTGTTAAATGATTTTAATTTAGGATAAAGCACTTGGAGTCCAGCAGGTCCACAGCAGTGGGTCTACCATGTTGTGAGTCAAACTACGGTTATATATACGGTGTGGCATTCACTGGAACTGACTTGTATTTAAATTATTGATCACTCTGAGGTTGATATTAGTAGCAGACAGCAGGCTGCCCATACTAAGCTGCCTACAGGCCAGAAACCAGAGAAGAGTGTTTGAGCAAAAAAAAAGAGACATTAAAGAAGGAGAGAGGAGGAGGTCAGTGTACCAGAACAGGCAGTCTAAGTCTATTGGTGCTTATGGACTATGAGCTGGTCCCTAACTGAAAGCTTTATCAAAGAGGAATGTTTTAAGTCTAACCTTCACACTAAAAATGTTGAGTTATTGTGGTAACCCAATTTATGTGTTGCTAGTGTTGAGTTAAAATTTTTGGGTTATTTTTATAAAGAGTAACCCATTTTCTGGGTTATACGACTATTATTTTAACCCAACTATGTCACAACCAGCTCCACATTCACTCAGCGTCAGATCATCTCGCTCTCATGCCAAGAACTCGAGACCTGCGATCCGGATTGATCACCCGTTGTCGACCTGTTCTGTTCCTGTTTCGACATTTATCAGCTGATCCTCGGCTAGACTACAAGTTACCAACCCGTTTCTGTCCTGCACCTACCTGCCTGCCTGATCCCCAGTTGCGGACCTTGCCTTCTGTTCCTGACGCAGAGTACCTGTTCATGAATCTTGGTCTGTGGTGGCCATCTGTTCTCTGGTATCTGACCCCTCTGCTGAGTGTGTGTGTGACGCCGAGTACCCGTCTGTGAGCCCGAATCATTGGTGGTGGCCTGATCTCTGGCAATCAGAACCGTTTCCTGCTCTGAAAGACAAAGTGAGTCCTAACCTGCTTCACCTTAAAGACTCTGAGTTGCGGTATGCGTGTGGCTCCAGCATGGCTGAGTGGACTATGTCACTACCTAATGTTCCAAGGATCGCGGGTTAGATCTTGCTCTCTACAATCGTTCCTGTGTCTGTTCAATAAAGCCGGTTAATTTGAACTGCAAAATCTGTGTCGCTTCTGGGTCCTAACTGCGTCAGTGTCAAACTAGTGGGAGTGCTGAACTGCACAACCCAATAATTGGGTTAGGAACAACTCAATATTGTAGTTAGCATAACTCAGCTTTTACGTTAAATAATACAACGCAATAGTTGGGTTAAGAATAACTCAACATTGTAGTTAGCATGACCTGTTTTTAGTGTGCACACTAAAAACAGTTGGGTTAAAAAATAACCCAATTTTAACCAAACTGATGGTTCAGAAAAGGACAACCCCTTTTTGGGTTATTTGAACCCAACAGGTTGGGTCCTGTTTTTCCTAACCCAACTATTGGGTTGTATTATTTAACACAAAAGCTGAGTTATGCTAACTACAATATTGAGTTGTTCCTAACCCAATTATTGGGTTACGCAATTCAGCACTCTCAGTAGTTTGACTCAGAGGCAGTTAGGACCCAGAAGCGACACAGATTTTGCAGTTCACAATAACCAGCTTTATTGAACAGACACAGGAGCAATTGTAGAGAGCGGGGATCAAACCCACGATTCTTGGAACACGAGGCAGTGACGTAGTCCACTCGGCCACACAGGAGCCACACACTCATACCGCAACTCAGAGTCTTTAAGGTGAAGCAGGTTAGGACTCACTGTTTTTCAGAGCAGGAAACGGTTCTGATTGCCAGAGATCAGGCTAACACCACTGATTCGGGCTCATAGACAGGTACTCGGCGTCAGAAGGCAAGGTCAGCACCCGAGGATCAGGCAGGCAGGTAGGTGCAGGACAGAAACAGGTCAGTAACTTGTAGTCTGGCCGAGAATCAGACGGTAAAGGCGGAAACAGGAACAGAACAGGTCGGCAACAGGTGATCAGTCCGGACAGCAGGTCTTGAGTTCTTGGCATGAGAGCGAGACGATCTGACGCTGAGTGAGTGTGGAGCTGGTTGTGACATAGTTGGGTCAAAATAATAGAAAGCAATAGAAAATGGGTTACTCTTTATAAAAATAACCCAAAAATTTAACTCAACACAAGCAACACATAAATTGGGTTACCAAAATAATTCAACATTTTTTAGTGTGCACCATTGTTTTTATGTTTTATTCCTTAACTTGCATTATTTAATCTACTTATATTTTACAGTTAAGTGTGCATCAGTAACCAAGTATATTTTAACTTCTATGTCTACAGTTTATCCACTGAACAATTTATTTATATTTACATCAAATTCAGATTCTTAAAATGTCCGACGCTCTTCTGAACAGCTCCTTCACTGCGCCTTCTATTTGTATTATTGGGTTGTGGTTTTGTTCATTTTAGTGCCTTTTGTATGTTTTGTGAGTTTATATATATACCCAATCCAATTTTGCACTTTGTTTTACCAATGTTTAAACTTTATTTTAGTCCCCCATAGTTCCAGTTCTGTTGGTTAGTTTCAGATAAACTTTATACTTTTGAAAAGTTATGCACTCAAAAAATCTAGGAAGCACACTCCTAAACTGTGGTATTATTTTTGATGGGAGTTCTTGTAGGCGGAGAAAAGTATGGTACGATGCTTCCCTGTTTGTTCTGTGTAACAGACTGTGTAACAGACACATGGAGCTCGTTCAACGCCACTTCAAATATAATGAACTATCCCTTTAAGACACTTTAGTTGGTTCAAAGTGCTACAGCATGTGCTGACTACAACAAGGAGAAGAGACCACATTACTCCTGTCTTAGCTTCTCTGCACTGGCTTCCCATTAAATAAAGAACATAATTAAAGATTCTTCTTCTCACCTATAAAGCTCTCAGTGGACAGGCACCAGTTTATCTTAAAGAGCTTGTAGTGCCGTACAACCCCTCTACAACATTACGCTCCCGAAATGCTGGCCTGCTCATAGTACCATCAGTCTTGTAGAAGTAGTATAGGAGGTAGAGCCTGCAGGTATCAGGCTCCTCGTCTCTGGAACCATTTACCGACCACATTTCAGAAGGCAGACACCCTCTCTACCAAAAAAGAAATAAGAAAAGGGCAAATTAATATTTGGGCTACTTAAACAGTAAATCAACAATATACGTTTATTAAAAAATGAATAAATAAAGATAAATATAGGTCTAAACTATACATTTATAACAGTAAGACACTGCATAAAAGCCAGACTGAAAAGGTAGCTAGCAGACAATGTTCTTACCCGAAAGTTAGTAATAAATACATTTTAAGGTCAGTATGATACAGTGGGGCTGTTATCTTTAGATATTGGTCATCAACCTTTAATGCTGTTTTTTAGAAGGCTTGATTAACCTGAGTGTTGCCCACAGTAATATTGTAACAGTCATAGACTGCACATCTTGTAAATCACTGCTCCTGTACACCTTTAAGGCCATCCACAACCTCGCCCCTCCATATCTGTCTGATCTCCTCCAGATCGCCACTCCTGCCCGCTCCCTCAGATCCTCCTCCTCCACCCAGCTCACTGTGCCCACTGCTCGCCTCAGCACCATGGGGAGCAGGGCCTTCAGTCGCTCTGCTCCCCAGCTCTGGAACTCTCTCCCTCCGGACCTCAGGAATCTGACCTCCCTGTCTCTTTTTAAATTAAGACTCAAAACTCACCTGTTCCGAACTGCATATTCCTTACCATGAATATCCCACTCTCATCCACTTATCCATCATGTTCTGTTGTATTTTGCTGATTTTATAGTTGTATTGTTTTTTTTTTTGGATGATTTGATTGATTTTGTTGTTTTATCCTGTACAGTGTCCTTGGGTGTTTTGAAAGGCGCTTTTAAATAAAATGTATTATTATTATTATTAAATCAGACCTTTGGGGCGGAAGAGGCATAAACACAGCAATCTGGGTAAATGGGCAAGATATAAAGTACAACTGTAGAAAAGGATCGTGTAAATTGTATGTTGGGGTGAAAAGTCCTGGAAAGGAGTTTTTAGGAAAGAGTGGAAACCCTGGTGAGGTTTTAATAGATGGACCTCGGCCTCTTGCCAGAGTTCATGTCCAGGGTGAGAGAGATCGGCCATAAAATACAAACATATAAAATAACAACAGAGTTTACCTGGTCGAGCAGTTATTTCATTAAAACTAAGTCTTCTTGTTAATGTAGCTAATACTTTATTACATGTCAGCCGTCTGTGAGTCAAACTCACAGTTTTACCTTAAATATCATTTTGATTCATTCATAAATCTTTTTCATACAATGGATTCATTTAAGGGTTCTGACTTGGAACTCATACGGCACGGTGGTGCAGTAGGTAGTGCTCGTGGCTCACATTAAGAAGGCCTCCAGTTTGATCCAGGGGCCTTTCAATCTCAATCCATCAATCAATCTTTATTTGTATAGCGCCAATTCATAACAAGTGTTATCTCAAGACACTTTACAATAGAGCATAAAGCTCTTCATTTTATGGATACACATATATGCATAGATACATATATACATATAAAATATACATATACATATATATACAAATATATACATCCAACACCAACATGAACCCATATAGCCAATCATGAATCCCTCCATCATGGCTCAAGAAAAAACCTTCTGTTAAGCAGCAGGAAATCTTGAATGTGGATCCCAGTCTCATGATGTACAGCAAATCCACACGATGCTGTGTTGGGTGCGAGGGTGAAGGAAGGGAGGTAAGAGGAGACAAGTGGACTAGAATAAGAACTAAAGTTAGTGACAGATCCATGAACCATAGACCTGTCATCTGATTTATTAGAGGTTAGCCTCTTGAGATGCTATATCTGGTTTTCAGGAGGGTCCTCATGTCTGGATGGTTGTGGTGATCATTTTATAGAAGTATAATCAATGATATTCTTACTGAAAATAAGAATTTATGGTAGTGATGAACTCATGAGTGCCCAGACCATAAAGGTCATCCCACATTTGTCTCTGTTCGATATAAATTTGTTAAAGGCCTCTTGAGATGTGACATCTTATTTTCAAGAGGGACTCCACGACTATGTGGGGCTAAATATAGATACTATAGAAGTATCAACATGGATAGGGAGATCATGCTAATATCTACATTAACAGCTATAATGATAATGGGAATGAGATGTTCCTAATGAAATGGTCAAATATGTGGCCTTTCTGTGTGAAGTTTGCATGTTGCCCTGTGCATGTGTGGGTTCTCTCTTGGCACTCTGGCTTCCTCCCACAGATCAAAAACATGCTCACAGGGTTAACTGGTGACTCCAGATTGCCCTTAGGTATGAGTGTGAGCTTGTTCAATTGTCTGTCTCTCTATGTGGCAATGTGATTGGCTGGGATAGGCTCCAGCCCCCCTGTGACCCCGAAAGGGATAAGGAGTATAGGAGATTGGTGGACTTGGCTCATCTTTAAAAACAAACTCTGAGTTTGGAGTCTGTGGTAACACTCTCAGAGCGTCTCTGGGTATGAGCTAACCTCAGCTTCCTGTTCTTAGCTGACAGGAGTGGCACCTGGGTTAGTCTCCTGCTGCTAAAGCCCATCTGCTTCAGCCTTTAATGTTCATAAATGTTCATATGTGGCAACTAGAGTTACTTTTGTCTTTTATCATGTCAGACCATACTAGATGTTTTCCTGTGACCCCTGTCTGTTTGCCACTGCTTTAGCGGATGTTTTTTTTTAATTTGTATAATTTTATTTCTGTACCTGTTGCTTCTGTTGAGCTGTGTGAGTCTGAATGTGTTTGATTTTGAGATTGCATTGCTGCCATTCTTGGCCAGCCCCCCCTTGAAAAGGAGATTTTCAATCTCAGTGGGACTAGCCAGATTAAATAAAAGTTAAATAAATTAAATAATTTTTTACCCAAAGAACTTCTTCTCACTGGATATTTTCTCTTTTGCAGTTGCTCTCTGTTTGTACGTAAAAATCCCCGTAGCTGTCCAGCATCAACAGCTGTGTTTCAACAACCTTTTTTCCCCTCACAACATCTAGACAGTAACCAATAAAAACAAGAGCACATGAACAAAAACTAAAATAACTGACATTTTCATCAACAAATAAAAACTAGACTAAAATGTCTGACAGACTTAATCCAATCAGACCTAATATGGTCATGTAGAAAGTAGAGACAAGTGATGAATCTATCCAATCACAGCTACTTTGGTTGTGTTAAAGGTTGGATGAGTTCAGAGGGACATCCAATCACAGCTGCCTTAGCTTGGTGGTGGTGGGATAAGTTGTGGCTCAGAGCAGCTCTCTTTATGAATTGATATATTCATGTAGAGCAGGTTCACTGTTTGTTGTCAGTTCTGGTATTGTAACTGAGATGCTCTGCCAGGTAGCCTAAATAAAGGAGACTGCATTTCACACAAAGGAACATTTGTTTCTGTTCATTTAGACATTCAGACTTTACTAACATTCAATAAAGGGTTAGTAGATGTTTGATTTTATCAAAGTGTAAAACATGACTTCAGAAAGAAACATAAAAAATGCCTTACACTTTATACATCATATTTTAGACGACTAAATTCACAGCAGATTTCATCGACTAAATTGTTGTGAAATTTCATTGACTAAAACAAAACTAAAATTAAATCAGTTTAGATGATTAAATTATGAGTAAAACTAAAAAATATCTAAGGCAGAAGACTAAAACTAAATTAAAATCTTCTGTCTAAAATAACACTGACTCCTGTCAGTATGTTTTTTTCTCATGGTTTTTTATTTACATTTACATCAAACCTACCTTTTTAATCTGGCTTTTAGCTGATTGTATTTGTTATTATTTTACGTTATATTTTAACTTATTTTAACCCTTTTATTTTGTTTTATTACTACAGTTCAGATTTTTTATTTGGAATTTTATTCTTTGTTAAATGCTTTACTTTTATTATCCTATTTTAGCTGATGTTATTATGCAACTGATGTTACACTTTCTCATTTTACCATATTATTTATCCAACTTTTATTCTATATTGTTATATTTATTTATGTATTTACACATTTATTTATCTTACCCTCTAGTATTTTTGTGAATTTTTAATTATTTTCCTCAGTCCTCTTATTCTGTTTTCTGTCAGAATTTCCTTTTTGTCTTTGTGTGTTTGAGTAAGTGTGTATATTGAATGTGGTTTGGGGGAGGGGAGTCTGTGAGGGTCTTGTGTTTTCATTGTATGCAATTTTTCTGCTTTTTATTCCATTTATTGTTACTTCATTTTATCTTTGTGTGTAAAGCACTTTGTATTACAAAGTCCTGTATGAAAAGTGTTATACAAATAAAGTTTGATTGATTGATTGAATTACATCAGTGATAAAAAAACAATTTGAGCCCGTCATTTAATTAAGGTCGTGAGAGAGCTGTGATTGGTTTGTGTGATCGTCAGTTTTCTTCTTCTTCTTTCTTTAAATGAGAAACTTTTTCAGTCTTTTGAAAGTTCACATCACTTCTCCATGCAGAGTTTCTATTTTTTCAGGTCTAAGATGTGTGAATAATTCTAATCTGACAAAAAAAAGTTCAGTCCTGAATTCAACTGGAAGTCCTGGACACAGATTCTCAGAATTGTCTCTTTGTGGTTGGGGTGAAATGAAACTTTGTGGACAATGTCGCCCTCAAGTGGATGAAGGCCGTAACAACATGAGCGTATGCTCTGACCATAAACAGGCCTAAACATGAATGTATGAGTGCATGAAGACGAGTGATAAAACAAACAAACAAACAAAATAAGTTTTTAATTGTCAGTTTATTAACTAAGAGCCTATTGAGAAAGGTTTAATTAAACTTTCATCCATTATGGACAAGGGCGTAGGTTTGATTTTGACATTGGAGGGGACGTAAAAGCACACCAACATGGCACCCCTGAAAGTTGGTGTGTTTTGCATTTATGACTGTTTTCTAATGTCATGTAGAGCTAATCAAACAAACAAGCAAACTATCATATTCAGAAAAAACTACTCACAGGCCCCATCCACACGAAGACAAAACGCTAAACAGTCTCCAAAACGATCGTCATAAAGACGAAGGCATCTCTGAAAATGTGTGCGTCTATATGAATGCACTCGCTAAGCATCAAAACGCTGTAAAACACATGCCAGACCTCTAGGGCCGCTGTAATGATAGGACGGAAACAGACAAAATAAACAGTGAGCATTCGCACTTGCGGCAAAAGTTGTAAACAGAGATTGTGATAACGTGATCATAAAGTGGAGTAATGTGTCCTCGATAATTGTTTGTTCATCTCGGTGGTGATTGAGAAGAAGGAGATTTTGCTGCAACAGGGATAGTAGGGTCACTAGCTTCATCAGCACATATGCTTCACGTACGCCGCCATTGTCATTGCCACGTGTGGCGCATGCGTGTCAATGAAGATATGAAACTATGACGTAAGCGTATCGCAGAGAGCCAGTAATCACGGAGCTGCGTATACGGCATTTCAAAATCTTTCCACTCTGGAACCTGGTTTCAAAAATGATCGTTTACAGACCCCCAAAATGCTTTCTTCTTATGGATGATACGCAGATTCGGCAAAAAATGAATGCGTTTAGACCTCAGTTTGACTTCGTGTGGATGGGGCCTAGATCTCTACTGTCTGTTCCCTGACAGAAATATATTGATGCATGACACATGAACAGTGGGAATGGTTTGGGATCAATCAGAAATTTTAATGGTATGGTTATAGTCTGATAAGTATAGAACCAAAACCAAAAAGGACTACTGATAAGTGTATTCCCCAACAATATGAATGTATAAAGTCATGTTATTAATCCGAGGTTTTATTGTGTTTCTTCCCAAAAACTTTTATTGTTGGTCTTGAACGGTTACTGCCTTTTAATACACAAATAATACATGGATAATAAACAAAAAAAAACTCTTTAACTATCTCTTTGGCATTAAATATAAGCATTTTTTAGTTATAACGTTATATACTATGCTTATGTTTTATGTTAGGGACCATGCAGTAGTGGCATAATATTGATAGGGACCTGTCCCTAGCGTCCCTATCCAATTCTACGCCCCTGATTATAGATACCTTTTAACCCTTTGGAGATTTGTCTGGAGCCGATCCCAGCTGACATAGAGCGAGTGGTAGGGTCCACCGTAACTAGTCACCAGCCAATCACAGGGCCACATAGAGAGACAGACAACCACTCACACTCATGCTCATGCCTAAGGGCAACTTGGAGTCACCAATCAACCAAAATGAGCATGTGTTCAGTCTGCGGTAGGAAGCTGGAGTGCCTGGAGAGAACCCATGCATGCACAGGAAGAACATGCAAACTCCACACAGACCAATGCTGGAGTTAAACCAGCAACCCTCTTGTTACGAGGCATGTGCACTACCTGCCGTGTCACTCTGCTGCCTGCTTTAGTGAAACAAGAAAATTCAGTGTAATAAATAAAATCTGCATTTCTTAATGTTTTTAAAAGCTGGTTACATTTTGTCTCAATGTATTTATGAAATAGCTTTTTTTCTTTTTGTTCTCTGCATGTGTCGAAAAGGTAAATTACTTATTTAAATCAGTTAAATATACTTGTTACAGAAATGCCTTGCTGTGATGTCATCTTCATTTCATTTGTTTTACTTTTTAGCCTTTTTGATCCTTTAATCATTTAAGCTCTTACATCATTTTATCTTTCTTATGTTATTTTCCCATTGTTCTTCTAATATATTGATTGCTTTTCTCATAATTAAAACCTATTTTGACTTGAATTTTCTGTTCTATTTTTACAAAACCCAAAACCAGTGAAGTTGGCACGTTGTGTAAATTGTAAATAAAAACAGAATACAATGATTTGCAAATCCTTTTTTAACTTATATTCAATTGAATACACAGCAAAGACAAGATATTTAATGTTCGAACTGAGAAACTTTATTTTCTTTTGCAAATAATCATCAACTTAGAATTTAATGGCAGCAACACATTGCAAAAAAGTTGTCACAGGGGCATTTTTACCTCTGTGTTACATCGCCTTTCCTTTTAACAACACTCAGTAAACGTTTGGGAACTGAGGAGACCAATTTTTGAAGCTTTTCAGGTGGAATTCTTTCCCATTCTTGCTTGATGTACAGCTTAAGTTGTCCAACAGTCCGGGGTCTCCGTTGTTGTATTTTACGCTTCATAACGTGCCACACATTTTCAATGGGGGACAGGTCTGGACTACAGGCAGGCCAGTCTAGTACCCACACTCTTTTACTACGAAGCCACGCTGTTGTAACACGTGCAGAATGTGGCTTGGCATTGTCTTGCTGAAATAAGCAGGGGCGTCCATGAAAAAGACGTTGCTTGGATGGCAACATATGTTGCTCCAAAACCTGTATGTACCTTCAGCATTAGGTCGCAGCACATCTGCCTTCACAGATGTGCAAGTTACCCATGCCTTGGGCACTTATACACCCCCATACCATCACAGATGCTGGCTTTTGAACTTTGCACCTATAACAGTCTGGATGGTTCTTTTCCTCTTTGGTCTGGAGGACATGACGATCATAGTTTCCAAAAACAATTTGAAATGTGGACTGGTCAGACCACAGAACACTTTTCCACTTTGCATCAGTCCATCTTAGATGAGCTCGGGCCCAGCGAACCCGGTGGCGTTTCTGGGTGTTGTTGATAAATGGCTTCGGCTTTGCATAGTGGAGTTTTAACTTGTACTTACAGATGTAGACGAACTGTAGTTACTGACAGTGGTTTTCTGAAGTGTTCCTGAGCCCATGTGGTGATATCCTTTACACAGTGATGCCGGTTTTTGATGCAGTACCACCTGAGGGATCGAAGGTCACGGGCATTCAATGTTGGTTTTGGGCCTTGTCGCTTACGTGCAGTAATTTCTCCAGATTCTCTGAACCTTTTGATGATATTACGGACCGTAGATGATGATATCCCTAAATTTCTTGCAATAGCTGTTTGAGAAATGTTGTTCTTAAACTGTTGGACAATTTGCTCACGCATTTGTTCACAAAGTGGTGACCCTCACCCCATCCTTGTTTGTGAATGACTGAGCATTTCAGTGAAGCTGCTTTTATACCCAATCATGGCACCCACCTGTTCCCAATTAGCCTGTTCACCTGTGGGATGTTCCAAATAAGTGTTTGATGAGCATTCCTCAACTTTCTCAGTCTTTTTTGCCACTTGTGCCAGCTTTTTTGAAACATGTTGCAGGCATCAAATTCCAAATGAGCTAATATTTGCACAAAATAACAAAGTTTACTAGTTTGAACATTCAGTATCTTGTCTTTGCTGTGTATTCAATTGAATATAAGTTGAAAGGGATTTGCAAATCATTGTATTCTGTTTTTATTTACGATTTACACAACGTGCTAACTTCACTGGTTTTGGGTTTTGTATTTCTACTCTCATTTCCTCCATTTATCATGCTTTTCATTTTCATTTTGACCTCTTGTTGATTTTTATGTTCGGTTGAGTTCAGTTCAGAAAACTTTATTTATCCCACAAGGGGAAATTCATTTGTGGTTTTCCAGTGTGCAGTCATGTATACAGTCAGTCAACAACATAAATAATCAATCAGAAACGTATTAAAGCATGTGACAGAGGGAGATGTCTGAACATTAAAAGTAGTCTACAAACACAAATCGTACTGACACAGCAGACTGGGTGTCAGTGTCGGGCCTAAGGGTGCACGCCACTCTCCAGCTGAACTATGATGCAGGGTCACCCTCTAATGAAAATATTCAGAGCTTCACCATATTGTGGCCATTAGTGGGTATTTTTAATGTGTAATGGGCAGCGTCCATTTAGCAGAGCTGTTACCTGTTAAGTGTTTTCCTCTGATGAAGACAAATTTGAGTGAGAAATGAACCAAAGACCCCGCAGTGCCATCATACCATCTTAATTATTTGCTATTTCATGCCCACACTGGCACCCAATGTTCTGTTCCCCTCCACAAATCTGTCTTTACAGAGATGATATAACAACGTGTGGCTGCTGCTCCTCATTATTCCACTAATGAGCTGTCTCCATGGCGCTCTGATCTGTCAGCCAATGAAGCGAGCAGGCCCGGTGCAGGGGGAAGCACGGCCCCGGGGTCAGCAGGGCGACGGCTTGAGACGAGGGGGCCGGCGCGCGGCACTTAACGCCGGGAAGAGCTCGTTAAAGTGTCATTTTTGGCCAATATGCTCGTCTGTGTCGCCAGGGCCAATCAGCCATACTGTTCCCATCGCAGGAGAACGACTTTCATCCATCAGCGTCGCCATATGATGATATTAGCAGGTGTTTACTGACGGGCCATTCACGGGAAGACAAATGGAGGCTCTAATGTCTCCACACTCCACTCTCTCAGGGTCTTACTCACTGCTTTAGTCCTAATAAGGTCACAGGGCGTGCTTGGAATTTATCCCAGCATGCTCGAGGAAGGAGGGCAGAGGAGCCCCGTGTATGAGGTTTTAACTCTGACAGAAAATCACAGTCATTCACAAAATATACACAAGACTGACCTTCACGTCCTCACACTGTGATGATAGGGATTAGCTCCCACATTTAAGGAATCGAATCAGAGTGGAGTCGAGCAGAAGTAACCAATCACTGTGGAGAACGAGACAAAGAGACACCACTTCAGCAGGTGTACCATTTCAACTCAGGTGACCATATTCAGAAAACCCAAAAAGACCCTCAGCAGTGCATGACACCTACAGCATGCACGCTCAACATCTGGAGAGGTAGATACATTAGAATAATAGTGCAGCGCCTGAAAGGATAAGTTTGGTTTCTACAGCTTTCACATTGTTTATAGAATGAAGTAGAACAATATACTCACCCAGAAGGCTTTTCTGATCCAAACAGTGCTTCAGGAGATATTTAGATCCAAAATCGAGCGGTGGACATCCGTTAAATGGTAGCACACGGGGCAAACAGCGCCGCTCCTAAAACTGCATTAATCCTCCAAAGCCTCCGTGCATGCGCAGTACGACTCATTGTTTCAGGGGAAGACTGCCGGCTACTCAACGACTTTCTTCTTCCAGTTTTGTGCAAAATGGACGAATATCTATCGGATGAAGATGTTGTGGAGGAGAACTTTGAATATGATGGGTGTCCTTACAGTTTCGAGCCAGAGTTTACAGATGAGGAGCTCATCGAAAGGAGGACGTGAAGGCAAAGAGAAGAACAGCTGGCCAGAGAGCAGTCTCTAGTTCAGAGGTCAGCACAGTCACAAAAACATGTCTGGAGCGACACGGACTGTCGTGGAGGAGTAGCAGGAGCGGACCATGATGAAATATTGATGAAACTAATGAGTTTTTGGACGATTAACGCAGTTTTAGGAGCGGCGCTATACATGCCCGTGTGCTACCATTATACAGATGTCCGCTCCTCGATTTTGGATCTAAATATCTCCTGAAGCACTGTTTGGATCAGGAAAGCCTTCTGGGTGAGTATATTGTTCTACTTCATTCTATAAACAATGTGAAAGCTGTCGAAACTAAACTTATCCTTTAAAAATGGATTTTTGGGATGGCAAGATGTCTGTTGTTTTATTTCTTTTTTTAACATTTAATCTTCAACTACATTGTTACCTCCGCCAAGGAGGTTATGTTTTCGGGAGAGTTTGAACGTCCGTCCGAACAAAATAACTCAAAAAGTTATGGATGGATTTAGATGAAATTTATTAGGAAATGTTCAGCATGGGAAAAGGAAGAACTGATTCGATTTTGGTGTTGATCGGGACCAGCGTCTGGCCGCCATGGCGAAAAATGTGATTTCTGTGAATAACTACTGAACTAAAATAGATATCCTTATGAATCCAGTTGCTAATGTTATGTTTTCATGGTCAAAGAATCTAAATATTTACATGAAATAAAGGTAGGAGTTGTCAAAATGACAATATGGCTGAGGACTGTGGTGCTGGCGGAGGTCTGCGCTCTCCGAGTGCTTTCTAGTTCCATATGTCATTGACTTTATGAATACACATAAATGAAAGCTTAGTGATTTTTTGTTTTGTTTGGTACAGTTATCAAAAAACACCATTTAATAAAGTGTATCCACACATCTGATTGTCACTGGTGTTCCTTATTGTTACCCATAAGAAAGGTAACACCAGTGACAGTTTCACAAAAAATGCCCTTTAACAAAATGGCTGCTGCAGAGCATGACACAGCATGTTACTAATCTTGATCTATTCACTAAATTATGTCTTCTAAATACATTTTTATTCGTTTGTTTGCAATGACGTCAACTAAAAGCTTCATATGAATCATGAGATAAATGTTAATATGTCTGAAAACTGAAAAGGACAATGTTCTTACCAGGGTCCCTCTTCATAGATCTTCAAGAAAGAGGTCAAAGGAAGTCAAGTGATGTCATCAGAGTGATTTCTTTTTCCAAAATAAAAGACTTTTGTCACATGGTAACACCAGTGACATGACTGCAGGGGACAACTACTTTTAAATATATTTTATAATACTTATTTGGCATTTTGTTTTAAAATGTAATTTATATCATATATTTGATAGTTATTTATACATTTTTGTAATTTTTTTTTTTTAGAAAAACATATTTTTAAACTCAAAATACAGCACTTTCTCTCCATCAATGACTGTGGGGACGAGCTCTTTTGTTGTGGTTGGGGTTCTAAATAATTGATTAAAAAGCAAATATTACCAAGCTGATGGCTCCAAATAGTGTGATAGCTGAAATAATATGTTTTTTAAATAAAATACTTAGAAAAATCTGACACAAACTGTTTTCTTCAGGAGTAATATATCTCTTAAGGCTAGGGACAGAAAAATGCATGTTTCTGTAGAATAGGCTCCCTGGTCTTTTTTGTGGCTTTTTTTTTTGTTAGTAAATGTGTTAGAAAATGCACTTTGAGGAAATTATTTTGCACCTTTTCTTGGGAAAAATAAAACATTCCATAAAGTACTTGTCATTATTCAGTTGTAAATGTTTAAAACTGTGTAATTACAAGAAAAGAAACAAAACAAATATGAATTATATATTTATACTGTAAACGCTCAGATCTCAGCAAGTGTGTTTATTTTCAAGTCAAAAATATCCAAAACACTTTTTCTAACCCACATTCACATAACAAGTCGAGATACATATCTTACTTTAAGGAATGAAAGGCAAAAATGAGGCACTGAATTTCTTGTAATGAAGAGAAAATATCTGCCAATGAAAACAAGGAAAGTTTGACTCAGAGGCTCTTAAATTCAGTTTTTATCTGACCAAGTTAAATGTGTCTTGTTTCATTGGCTGATTATTTTACGAATTATTACAAAGAACTTAGGCCTTATTTTTTGTACTTACATCTTCAAATATAATCTTAATCCAAACAGACAGAGTTTGTCTTCAGCCTGTTCTATTGTAAAGTGTCTTGACATAATGCTTGTTATGAACTGGTGTTACACAAATAACCGATTGATTGATTGACCATGTCGGTGGTGCCGTTGGACATGACAATTGGTCAGTGATTGGAAGTTTGCAGGTTCAAGCCCAGCACATGGGGATGTGTCCTTGAGCAAGACACTTTACCCCAAGTTGCTCCCACTGCTGCATCAGTGTCGTGTAAATGGGCATGAAAGAGTGTGAACGTGTTAGAGATACTGATGGATAACTAACATAGAAACTCAGAACCATCAGTGAGTGAATGGGTCAGTGTGACCTGCGCTGTAATGCTGCGTTCACACTGCACGCTACTTGTACTACCTCTGCGATCACTCTCCATGCAAAGTCAATGTACAGCCGCGATGGGGCGGGGCTAACCCTCCCGCGATGCGTTTGCTGCGTACAAGACGCCAATAAGCGGTGTGTGTGTATGTGTGTGTGACGGTATCCTAGACAGACAGTGGCTGTGTCCGAAATGGCATACTAACGTACTACATACTATAAACTCATGTGTATATACTGTATACTACATACAATAAGTGCGATTAGAATGCCAGCTGTTCACACTGTAGTATACTGCTAAGTTTCCCATGATGCATTTCAAACCTCTGACGACAAAAATCAGAAGCACACCAGGCTATCAAATATCTCTGTTGATTCGCCACATTTGAAAGTTCAGAGAGCATTTTTGGTGAGAAAGTCACCACGTAGAATACCAAAATGTGGTCATTTGAGCCATAAAACGCACAGATACAAATTTCATTTCTGCATTTCAGACATTCCGTTATGCGCGCCATTATGCTATCGAAGAAACTTCCGGTCGGCTTCAAAACAAGAGCCCATTTACAAAAGTGTTAAAGAACTAAAAGTCTTGCATGCCGCAATGCATTATGGGGCTCGCAATGCATTATGGGGCGTTTGAGTGTGACTAGTATGCCCACCTCGCATACTTAAATTTTTTCCGATATAGTATACATCCTGGTATTTCTCGCACACTCAATCTTTTCATACTATCTAATGTGAATGCACTACATACTCATTTTGACGTCACACTTAGTATGAGTAGTACGTTAGTATGCAATTTGGGTCACTGCCAGTTATTCATCCGCAATACAGTGTAATAATCCATGTCCGTGTGGGAAACATTAGTCAGTGAGGACATTAGTTCCGCCTAGACAGACCACGGGAAACTCACAGATGATGCTGCTGCAGGGCATCAGCTGCAGTGTTTGGTGGTTGATAAGTGAATAAAAAGGATACACCTGGAATAGTGTCCGCTTATACATCCTATTATATGATATAAGATATGATCGCGGTGAAACTCGAGCGGTCGGCCGACGGTGACCAAAATGAGGTATCTAAGGACGCGCTATGAAACGTCAGTGGGCAACGCGATTTTGGTAGCTAGGTTGCTTGCGGTGTGAACGCAGCATTAAGCTGATTTGAGTGGTCAAAGACTAGAAAAGTGCTATATAAGCTCAAGTCCATCTACTATTTGACCATCAACTTACTGCTGGTTCTTGAAAAACTCACGAAGACATGCAACTGCTAGACTGAGGTTCGAGTTTAAATCTAAAATGGCTGAAATGTTGGGCAGCTGTTGAGTCTGATTTTCAGTTTAGTGAAAAATAATAGACGCTTCTTGTCCACTCTGGTGTGGGTGCATGCGTGTGCATAATCTCGTGTATGTGTAATGGAATCTGTGTTACTCTGCTGTAATTACACCGCTCATCGTCTGGGCCGGGCACACACCAACGCCCGCTCTGCGTGTGAACCGTCCCGCCAACTTCATGCTTTAATGACACCCAAGAGCCTGTGAGAAGAAAAGCTCGAAGCACACAGTTCCCGCTCCTCTTTCTGCACCTCATTTGGGCTTCAAATGCAGGAAGCCCTCGTTGGCAGGGATGAAGAGGACGCAAGAGGAAAATCACTACTCTTGATTAAACATTTAGCTTCGACACTGGAGTTCTCTGAGTCAAACAAAAACACTCATCCCGTCAAATCCACTTCTGCAGTGTCTGCTTGATTTCAACAGGGAGCGTCCACGCTAAAGTTTCATTTCTGGGTCCAGACCTTTTTTCTTTTAGTTTGAAAAAAGTTCTGTTTAGTAACTATATTTGTCATTCTGGCCGTGCCCCAGCCTTCCTCCATGTTTGGTCCTTTTAACTTTCCATGTAACTTTCCTCATGTCTGCTCACGGCGAGGATAAATATTTCATGGAGAGCCTGAGGCGTTCCCTGGCACACGCTGTACCTTCCCTGTACCCGGAAAGCTCAAGCAGTGGAAAAAAAAAAAAAAAAAGTGGAAGATGAAGTGGACGAAGGGCCCAGCAACAGACAGGAGCTTGTTTTTTGGAGTCCACGCCCTCATACGTCAGCCCCACCCTCTTCTTCTGGTCCGTCACTTCCCCTCCCCTCTGCTCCCTCCTCAGACCAGCTCCACACTTAGAATCACTTTCTCTGCTGCTGTTTTGTGGTTTAGACTTCCACTAATAAATGTTTATGGTCACATGTTTTACTGGGATATTAATATGAAGCTTGAAAACAGAAAATACACCTTTTTATGAATGAAGTTTTTCTGTCCATCCATTTAGAAACCTTAAAACACTTGAGATAAATTCACTTCATCAGAAGTGTCCAAACTACAGTCAACAGGTCGGCTGCAGATGGTGGTCCAGGGATGATCCCTAATAGAAAATGTTAAATAAAACATCCCTCATAGCGACCCATCTGTTATTGAGAAGCTCACAGTGTTAGCAGGTAAGTAGAGAGGAATGTGGCTAACGACCATGTTTTTTCATAATAGTTTTCGTCTACACCTTTTTTTCCCTGACAAAAACTAGATACTAACTAATAAAAACAAGAGCACATGGACAAAAGCTACAACTAAATCAGCTGACATGTTCATCAACAAATAAAAGCTAGACTACAATGTCTTACAGACTTAATCCAATCAGATAATTTGGTCATATAGGAAGTAGAGACAAGTGATGAATCTATCCAATCACAGCTACTTTGGTTGTGTTAAAGGTTGGATGAGTTCAGAGGGACATCCAATCACAGCTGCCTCAGCTTGGTGGTGGTGGGATAAGTTGTGGAGCGATCCAATCAGAGCTGCTCTCTTTATGAATTGATATATTCACGTCGAGCAGGTTCACTGTTTGTTGTCAGTTCTGGTATTGTAACTGAGATGCTCTGCCAGGTAGCCTAAATAAAGGTGACTGCATTTCACACAAAGGAACATTTGTTTCTGTTCATTTAGACATTCAGACTTTACTAACATTCAATAAAGGGTTATTAGATGTTTAATTTTATCTAACAGTAAAACATGACTTCAAAAATTCAACGAAAAATAAAAAAAGCCTTACACTTTACACTTCATATTTTAGTCAGCTAAATTAAAGCAGATTTCATCGACTAAAACTAAACTAACATTAAAACAATGTAGATGACTAAAACTAAAAGATATTTTAGGAAAGTGTCTACAATTAAATCTTAAAAAACTTTCACAATTATCACAGCATGTAAGCACTTCTGTCTTCAGTCTCCAGCTCTAACTTTCACTTGCTCGCCGGCCACTTTATTAGGTACTAGGCCTAAACATCAAAACCACATTTTCATTATCATTTTCATTATCATCGGGACATTAGTTGTCCCACTTTTGTGATTTGTGCTACAGATGTGACATTTGCGAACGAGTCAGGTGAACGATGAAAACTGATTTACAGGTGAGTTAGTGGCCGTTTGTCTGAGAGCAATTCTTATATGGAAATTGCCTGTAAATTTTAGAATCGTTTGCAAATGAAAGGCGCACTCACAACTACAAATCTGTTCCAATCTGTTCAAAAGACTCAACTCTTTTGCAAATGTCACATCTCTAGAAAAAAAACAACACAGTAGCAAGGTTTTTTCTTGAGCCATGATGGAGGGATTCATGATTGGCTATATGGATTCATGCTGGGTGTTGGATGTATATATTTGTATAAATATGTATATGTGTATTTTAAATGTATGTATGTATCTATGCATATATGTGTATCCATAATATGAAGAGCTTTATGCTCTATTGTAGTGTCTTGAGATAACACTTGTTATGAATTGGCGCTATACAAATAAAGATTGATTGATTGATTGAAGTCAACAAAGCAAAGTCTCTGCTTAGGAGTAGAGGAATATTATACAACAATAGAAGAAGACAGTGACATAATGCAGTAAAAACGAGTCACAACAAGCACACAGTTAGAGATGAAGAGTTAATCTGATGACTGTGGGCAGAGACAGGCTAACACTTCCCATTAACTCCCAGTGTTTGAGCTAAGCTAACTAGCGGTGGTCGAGCTCTGTCTCTTTCTTGTTACTGCAGGCACAGTGGAAAGCATATGGCCCTTTTCCATTAGCACTAATCTACTCTACTCGCCTTGTGCTGCTTTTCCATTAGCCCCTGTCGCCTGCCCAACGGGGTGCAGTGTCACTGTAAACGGCTGAGCGGCACTGCGGTGACGTCATTTTGAGCGCGACACAACAATCTGTGGCTTTTTGTCACAAACCGAGTAAAAAAAGAAAGCAGAAGAAGGCTGCAGGTGGCAGGAAGAAATACCCCTTGAGAAGCACAGGAGAGTTTTGGAAGCTATACAACAGAATGAAGCCGAGGACGAGAGCAATCGAGCTGCAAAGAAAAGACATATGAGGGTAAGCTAATGGCAGCTACCGCTAGCATGCTAGGTCGTCGCGCTCATGAGTCATCGATAACGACATTGTCTGACCAATCAGTAGCCGGCAGTCGGTGACGTCATCTTTTAGTATCGACTCAGCTCGCTTGGAACCAGAGTGGAGTAGGTACTAAAACTAGCTTGTTTTAGGAGGTACCAGGCTAGTGGAAACACGTTGCAAATCGAGTAGAGCCAAGTAGGGTAGGGCCAAGGCGTGCCAGTGGAAAAGGGCCAATAGTGTCTATCTACTTGGCATGGACTTAGAAGTGAGGCAAGACATGAAAAGAAAAAAAAAGTTGGCGTTTCCCTTTAAATGGAGCGCACGTCATAGTCTGGACAGCCGTCTGTTCTCTGCAGCCGTCAGTGTGTCTTCTCTCCTCTGTTTCCTGGGCCCTGTCCTTCAGGTGTGGCCTGGATGTGACAGACAGCTGCCAGCAGCGGCACGGTTTCACACCTTGCCCCCCTGTCACCTCCCCTCGCCCCCCCGCAGACAGCAGCCTGGGAAACCACAGGCCACCAGGCTGGCGCCAGGCTGCGTGGCTTAGAGCAGGGCAGGCGGCCCAATCAATACCTCTGCATTTCCTGTCCATTTGCTCAGGTCTCTTCATTAATAATTACTGCCTGGCGGAGCTTCAATGTGCTCGCTGGCTGGGGCCGAGGGGAGAGGCTGTGTGACCTTTCCCCGCCCCTGGGCTGACTTGGATCAAATACACCGGCACGGGGACAGACATAATAAGGTAACACAGACGACATTACCCCTGATTCTAGCCGTCACCTCGAATGTGGAGAGGAAACGGCTCCAAAAGCACAAAAAAACACATCATTCTGCAGCTGTGCTTATCAGCGGGGGTGCATACACGGGCAAACACGACTTTGAGACGTTTCCACAACTGTTTGGGAGCTGCTCTTCAATTTGGCAAACACCCACTACATCCAGCAGCTATGATTTCAGCTCCATCAGAGGTGTGCGGTAATGAGCGGGGTGAACCTGGGTGCCTCTCAAAAATGAAATTCTGTTAGAATAAGTGCTGCTCGGTGCATCACTTGCTCTTCATGGCACATTTTCCACATGACAATAACAATTCCTCAGAACATCTTAAATTACGTTCTGCCTGGTATGTGCCTCTGCTGATAAGAGAGGTAACAATAAAGTGCCAGGATTTAAAATGCAGCTTGGCGTGAGATTTTCTGCTCACAGGAGGGGAAGAGGAAGTATTAGAGCCAACAAAACACACGACATGATGCCCAAGTAATCTGTTTTTAATTATTTTAATCATTATTTATGGAGTCACTTCCTGTCTGGACAGAAGAGTCCGTCTGGTCGGAGGTCAGCATCCCCTCACACACGCATCAGGGGGGTGTGTGTCCAGGTCAGAATTTGGAGATGGCGGAGGCGATGTTCTCCAAGGCAGATCGAGCCTCGGAGGAGGGGAAAGCCTGGATGGCCTCTAGAGCCTTGTTGCCATGGTAACAGCATAAGTCCACCGCTGTGCCGACGCCTTCCTCTGACTTAACTGCTGCCAAGAGCTGTGGAGGGATGAAAACACGAGTTAGTTTGCCATGTGTGTGTCACTTCATCCAGCTGTCAACTCAACAGACTGAGAGGGCCACACAAAGTTTGAGTGCTCGTCCAGAGCCAGGAAAACATGGCCGCACGGGGGGGGTTTGACAGAAGACCAGGTGAGGAGCAGGATCAGGTGATCTGCTCAGATCGCAGGTATGATACTTATTTATAGGAGAAATAAATACAACACTTTAAGACCACATCTTCACTATGAGTTTGTTGCCTTTTAGCCTAAAAATTAAAGGTGCTATGAGGAGAATCTATTACCGGCAACATTAAGACTCTGCTACCCATGAGCACGTGCGGTGACTGTCATATGCTGCGTTCCATTTACCTCGGAACTGGGAGTGACATCGTCTCTGACTTATCGGCATTCCAGTTGAAGTCGGAAAAAAACATGCTGATCTACCAGGCTATTGTTAGCTGTTGTTAGCACGCCCTGTGTTGTTGTTCACAAATATCATGAAGAATGTGATTATCACTATGGCAGCATTTTTGCACACCCCAGTCAGAAGTGCAAATAAATTGATTATTACAGGAGCTAAATGACCGTTCACACTGGGGGCATCCATCTTCCCCACTTCGGGGGACATTCCAGTTGCAGTTTCCTACTCTGAACTCAAAAATTCCTACTTCTGACTACAACTGGAACGCACCAAAAGACGTGATTCTAATAACAATGCAGCTCGGACCATCCTCAGAACTCTGCATTGCATTACAACTTCTTTTTTCAACAACTTACAGGATGTAAAGCCACAAGGTAATGTATCTCTTTCTAGTTACATAGCGGTAGCTTTTGAAGTGTGAAAACTTAGTATCATAGTTTTGTAGCCGGCTATATATCGCTACTTACAGCCCGGTGCTCTAAGACGTGTCTGAATAATACAAATTTGCTCTAGTTTTAATTGTCTTGTTACCAAAGTTGAGTATCCAGGCCTGTCCAACCCTGTCCAACCTGACCGTGAAGCTAAGGAATAGCATTTATAGATAACCTATTTTGATGCTATAAAACTCATCTTAAAGTGTGTATTTCCATCAGGCATATATCTAAAAGTGAGACTTTTTTTTGTAATTACTTAGAAACTCCTCACAGTCCCTTTAATGTCATACTGTCTGTAAGAGTAGTGAGTGATTATGAGGGGTAGGGCTGGCATGTTATTTGATTTTCACTTCACCATTACTGTGGTTTAGGGCTGTAATCAACCAAAGAAATTGTTGGTCGACCAAAACACAGCAATTGTCACCAAAAATCGACCAATCGCGGGGGGGGGCCTCAGCGGACCGTGGCTCAGTAAAACTTATATCAGCACCTGCTTCTGTTTTAGCCCAGTTTTGGCTTTGTGCCCCTTATTAAAATGCGCCAGAACATGACGCGCTGCAGCCACGGCGGGACTGTGTGAGCGCCACAGTAATACCAAGCTGCAAAATGTACCCGGCGCACCTCCAAATGCCCTGCATCTTAAACCATTCATGGGACTCCTTAAGTGTTTCCATACAGAGTTCCATATTAGCCACCTTGTTCACTACAACAGACACTTTTTTTTTCTGCTTGACCTTTGAGGCATCAGCAAGTTCATATAATCGATGTTTCTTCCCATGTCTGCCTCTCCTTTTTTACCTCTCTCAAGCAGAAGACTCTTTGCTTTCCAGTTTTCATCAATGAAATGGGCAGTCACTGTCATATAGGACTCCATTCGAAGAGACGTGCACATCTGTTATCTGATTCTGTTAACTCAGAAACTTTCTTTTTTACTCCCTCGTATTTTGCCGTATGTGTAATTGTGTGGCGTGCTGGCCCTGAATATCCAGGTTCCAATGTTTTTCTTGGCCTTCCATGACACCAATGGGCCTCATACCCTCAGAAATAAAATTGACAATTCCTTCTGTGATGTCGTTTTTGCATTTGGATATTTATATGAGGCATACAATCCAGCACGGACTGGGTGAGGTATGCCGCTGCTTGCAGTGGGCAGAGCGCATGCAGCAGCTGCATGCAGCTATAAAACGAATAAAGGATTATTAGACTAGAATATTGAAAATTTCTTAATATAATATTGATATTGAAATGAATGAGAAATACATTAAAAGACAGGCTGTTACCTGTGAAACGGTTCACTTGATACATTTCTCCTAATAAAATGAACCATGTACTGCAGGGAAAATATAAATTGATACATTTGGTCGACCAATCAGAATTTTGGTCGACTGAGCACGCATCAACCAATTAGTCGACCAGTCGACTTGGACTTTACAGCCCGACTGTGGTCAAAAAGTATTTCTATAACATATACTTTTTAACATCATAGTGATGTTTATGGACTAGGATAAATTAGGGCGGCACAGTGCAGGTAGTGCACCAGCCTCAAAACATGAGGTTTAATCCTAAGGTAAAGTGGTTGGTATTTGTGAATGAATGTAAGAGCAAAGCTGTAAAAATCGATAAGAGGCCAAAACAAAGGAAAACTGCATGATAAATGGAGAAAATAAGTTGAAATAAGACAAAAACAGAATCAAATCAATTGAGGTTTTAAAGAGAAAATAAAATAACATAAGAAAAGATGAAGTTGTCTCAGAGCTGAAATAATTAAAAGATCAAATGGAAATAAAACCTAAAAATGGCTGTTAAACAAAAATACAATGAAGATGACGTCATAGCAAGCATTTCTGAGAAAAACTTTTAAGATTTGAAAGTGTAGATACTGTGTGACACATGCAGAGAACAAATTAATCTATTATCTTAAAAAAATGTAACCTGCTCTTTAAAGACATCCAAGAAATGCTGGTTTTATTTTATTTCACTCTTCATTCTTTTCTAATGTTTTATTTAACCAGACAGCAAAGTGGCACAGCAGGAAGTGCACCTGCCTCACAGCAAGAGGGTTGCTGGTTTAACTCCAGTGTTGGTCTGTGTGGAGTTTGCATGTTCTCCCAGTGCATGCCTGGGTTTTCTTCGGGCACTTTGGCTTTTCTTCCCCTTATTTTATTTAACCTTTATTCAACCAGGTAAATCCCATTGAGATCAGGATCTTATTTGCAAGGGTGACCATTTTCATGATTGATCTGTTTTATTTCTGTGCTTCTTTTTATGATGCGTATTTCTTAAGAACTCATTAAAAAATAAATGGAAAAAAAAGACTGTTTATATATAAGCATGCACACATAACAGATTCAGTGAGTAAACACTATAACCTTAAAACCATTCATGGTCTCTTAAAGTTTTATAAAAAAGGAATTTACCGTCACATCCACTGAGAGAGAACTTGATCTTCTCCAGTTGGAGGTGATACACAACATCTCATATGAGGACATGATGTGAAGGGGTAGTAAATGAATTATGACATTAATGTAGGTTTGGCTGCATGCACCCACTGGACACTTTATTCGGTACATTTAACGCGTTCATCCAGAAATTATCCTCTGCACACCCTGAGTTACTGTTGATCACGTAGGATTAAGCACTCACACGCCCTTAACTATGATTTATAAACAGCCAGGGTGCTCTAATAGTCAAAATAAAGTGCTAATGAACCTTGAAGACAAGGTTATTTATGGTTAAGTACCACTGAAGTGCAAGAAAATGCATCAGTTATCAGAAATTAGTTATAACTTGATTATTCCGAGAGATCAGGTAAATGCGATGATAAAAAAAAATGCAGTCCTTTATCGAAACTCAGACGTGCTGAATTCCTCCCCCACCTTTTTGCTCTGTCTGTCTGAAGCAGGCAGCTGTTACCACAACAGTCTGGATTATTTATAACATCTGTATTCTCCATAACAGACGGACTGACTCGCACGTTTATAATATGATTTAAAATATTTGATCTGGTCAACAGAAGGTTCAACCCCAGGACTTTAATCCACTGTTTTAAGGCCTGTGCCCTCTATAAGCTCACAGTATAGAGATTTAACACGCGTGGAGGTGAAATCCAGACTGGTATCAGCCCTAACGACGGCTTCACTGCTCAGACAAAAAGTGGATTTGGGCGTCTCCTTGTTCCTCACTGCTGGTGTGTTGGGACATCTTTTTGCTGAGGGCGTTTTACCTCATAAATTCTGGAGGTGGAAAACCCCGCAGGCCGTTCTTCTCTAAAGAAACTGCAAGTGTCGAGCTCGGCATCAACCAAGCTGCTTATTTAATTTACAAAAAAAAGTTCAAATTCACCCTCATTTCACCCCGTTCTGTGTGCTCATCCTGTTTTGGTATGAAAAATAAAGTTTCTTCACAAAACTTTTTCTTTTAGTCTCACATAAATCTCGATGTAGGGTAATTAGTAATTATTTATTAAGCAGACCATGGGCATATATAATCCCTAAAAGAACAACTACAACATTGCTATAAAAAAGGAGGTAAAAATAAACCAACTCTCAGAGAAGCAGGAAATAAAATGTTCACGTTTTTATTGTGTTTTTTTGTTTATATATCTTGTGTTTTTATAATTTAAAAATTGGTGAATTTAGACGAGGATTCATCACCAGTGTTACTTCATCATTCCCCTTTCACTTCATCCTCATGCCTAAGGAGGCATTTTATGCTGCGTTCACCCCGCAAGCGACCCACTGACGTAGCGTCGCGAATCCATAAATACCTCAGTTTGGTAACCGCCGCCGTCGGCCGTCGCTCTGTGACGTCACGTCCGCTCGAGTTTCACCGCGATCATATCATATATCATATAATAGGACGTATAAGCGGACATTATTCCAGCTGTATCCTTTTCATTCACTTATCAACCACAAAACACTGCAGCTGATGCCCTGCAGCAGCATCATCTGTGAGTTTCCCGGAGTCCGTCTAGGCGGAATTAATGTCCTCACTGACATTAGTTCCGCTACTCTATTAAAGTACTTACAGTGTCGTACAATGAGTCAAGACAGAAAAAAGCTGTAATAAAATATTATTAAGGAAAAATGCTTTTAATTGCCTTTATTGTTGTTTAGAAAATATCTAAAACAACTTTAAGCTAAATTGTAAAGGAATTTGCAAAAATGTGTCATTATCCAACTTATCAATTAATCGTCTAAATAATCGCCCGATTAATCGATTATGAAAATAATCGTTAGTTGCAGCCGTACTGCAGAGCTGTCCTTACAGCATTATGTCATTTCTTTGACCACAGTCACGCTGTGCATTATGGGAAAGAAACCAGCAGCTAACCTACCGATACCCACAAAACAAAAATAATAGCAGATATCAGATGCCCGATGTAAGATTTAACAGAAAAGCATATTTATCAATATTTATCAGATCTTGACCACATTTATTTATTAAATGAAAAACAAAGTAAGAAAGACTTCTTCATAGTAAGGATGGTTTAGCTCCCCTTCCAACACGTTTAGGTGAAAGTATGTTTAAAAAAGCACAGTAGCTCCCGCCTATGACATTTTCTGATTGGCTTGTTATGAATGTAACTGACGGACCAATCATCCAATCACCTGCTGGATCTGCTTCTGAAAGCTTCTGCCCCCCCAAACACTTTCTGTGGGCTCTTTCCCATATTAACTGTTGAAATATATTGAACTGTTAATGTTGTGTGCTCTGAATGTGACCTTGTGGGATCCAAAATATCATTATTAAGTAGAACACTGTCATCAGCCTGTTAGCTGGTATTCAGTTATCATGACTGATGTTGCTTCACTACTACAGTGGTGTGATGAGTTAACTCGTCACCCTGCTGTGTTGGTTCCTGGGTGGACTGTGTTCTCACAGCGAACAGACCACTCCCAGGGTTGGTTAGGAACGAGCCAGGGCCACCTCTTTCAGGGAAGCTTGTCTGAAAGAGCTCGTCTATTGGATTGAACCACACGGGCGAGCCTTCACTCCTCATCAGTGTTCATGTTGACAGCATTCTAAATTTTAGTTTTGGTCTGTTGCCGAAAATATCTTTTAGATTCAGTCAGAGTTTAGTCTCTAAATTGTTTTAATTTCAGTCTAGTTTTAGTTGATGAAATTTGCTGTAATTTAGTGGACAGAAATATGAAGTGTGAAGTCTAAGGTACTTTTTTGTTTCCTTCATTTTCTGAAGTCGTTTTACACTTTAATAAAATGAAACATCTAATAACTCTTTATTGACCCTTTCATTCATGAATTATTAAACCCCAGAGGAATATTATTTTCAATGTTTGTTGTTGCTTTCAAACACATTAAAAACCATGTTCATTTTTTTCAGTTAAATTTCAGAGAGTTATGCATCTGTCCACCTCACTGTACATCAATGCAATAAACAGTAAGTAATATAGATCCACAAACATCTTTGACAAACTTTTAAGAGTAATAAAAGTAAAAGAAAAGTCTGAAGTATGTGTATTATTGCTGTTTAATAAAACTGATCACTTGTGAATTACACCAAAATTTAAAATAAAAAATACATCATTATGTAAAATCTAAATACAGCTATAATGCCAAATTTTTCCTCTGTTGGCTGTTTTGGATTTATGATGCAATATCTGAATTTGGTTTAAAAAAAGAGCAAAGTTAATATTTTTATCAAATTTGAGACAAGGGGTTGGGTGTTGGACATTGTACTGTAACCTAAAGGGTATAAAATTTATTTCAAATATCTGTCTACAGTAGCAGACATCATAAAAGGGTTAAGAGCTAGTAAAGTTTGAATGTTCCTTTGTGTGAAATGCAGTCTCCTTTATTTAGGATACCTGGAAGAGCATCTCAGTTACAATACCAGAACTTACAACAAACAGAGAACCTGCTCTACATGAATATATCAATTCATAAAGAGAGCAGCTCTGATTGGATCACTCCACAACTTATCCCATAACCACCAAGCTAAGGCAGCTGTGATTGGATGTCCCTCTGAACTCATCCAACCTTTAACACAACCAAAGTAGCTGTGATTGGATAGATTCCCAACTTGTCTCTACTTCCTACATGACCAAATTAGGTCTGATTGGATTAAGTCTCCGTCAGATATTTAAGTCTAGGTTTTATTTGTTGATGAACATGTCAGTAAATTTAGTTTTAGTTTTTGTCTGTGTGCTCTTTGTTTTATTAGTAACTGTCTAATTTTCATCAGGGGGAAAAGGCTGATGCTGAAACTATGATGAAAATACTGTGGCGAAAAAATGATCACTACTTTTCACATGCATCAATGAGCCTTGCTCCAGGACCCTGTCGCTGGTTCACTATGGTCTCCCCTTGGACCACCTCAGATAGATACTGACCCATGCAGATCAGTCATCTTGCTATCACACTTTGGTCCTGGTCAAACTCTCAAATCCTTACACTGGCCTGTTCTTCCTGCTTCTAACACCAACTTGAGAAAAAAACCATCACTTCCTGCTTCATGTATCCCACCCACTAACCCACACATGTCAGAAAAACTGCCCAATAATTCAGGTGTGAAACGGCCTGAACTTCTCTTTAATAAATTATATTCATAGAAGTCATGTGCTTGCCTATGTCAAACACTCATATTACTAAGCCAACACAAATGCATCATCTTCTTACCGAGTGAACCTTTAACACATCACAAAGCACACGTGTAACAACATGTAGCTTGTTTAATTACCTTGTTAGCTCTCAGTTCAGCTTCAAGACTGGTTGATAATTTTTACTAAAACAACTGAAAATAAAAGTTTTGGGGATTTAACAACTTATGGTCCTTTTCCATTAGCACTACTCAACTCTACTCGACTCTACCCGGCTCTACTCTACTCGCCTTGTGCTGCTTTTCCATTAGCCCCAGTCGCCTGCTCAACAGGGTGCAGTGTTGCTGTAAACAGCTGAGAGGCACTGCGGTGACGTCATTTTGAGCGCGACACAACAATCTGTGGCTTTTTGTCACAAACCGAGTAAAAAAGGAAAGCAGAAGAAGGCTACAGGTGGTAAGAAGAAATACCCCTTGAGAAGCACAGGAGAGTTTTGGAAGCTATACAACAGAATGAAGCCGAGGACGAGAGCAATCGAGCTGCAAAGAAAAGACGTATGAGGGTAAGCTAACGGTAGCTACCGCTACCATGCTAGGTCGTCATGCTCATGACTCATCGATGACGACATTGTCTGACCAATCAGTAGCCTCAGCTCGCTTGGAACCAGAGCGGAGTAGGTACTAAAACTAGCTTGTTTTAGGAGGTACCAGGCTAGTGGAAACACGTTGCAAATCGAGTAGAGCCGAGTAGAGTAGGGCCAAGGCGTGCTAGTGGAAAAGGGCCAATAGTGGGTGGGTTTGTTGACTTTCTGAGGGTGAGCATGGAGTCAATCAACAGGTGATCTGAGTAAATTCAAGCATTTATTTTCTATCAAATGATAATGTATTTTTGACAAATATCAGCCAATACTGATCACCTTTAATCAATCAAGGCACCTTTCGTTAGCAAATAGTGTCTTCAGACTTAAAATATCTGAACTTGCAGTCAGATGGACCTGCCTGATTCATGGTCTGAAATCATACAGGTCCATCCTGCCAAACTCCAACCTCCTACAACTTCACTATCAAAGGCTGGACAGCCCAATTAGGGGAAAGAGGCGGTAGCTGCAGACGAGACGACAGCAGGAAGTGACTGCATGTTTGAAAACAATCTTCTGAAGCAACCTCTCTGGATGCAGCAACATCTGCAGTTTTATCAGAAACTGAATAAAATGTTTCTTTAAAAGAGAAACAAAGAATGTCACTTAAAGCTGGGGTTGGCGATTTTTGGAGAACTAGCTGTCTGTCTCTAGCCTGAAGGGGGCGGTAATGCTCCAAAATGATGGATGCCAACCAGCGAAGAAGAAGAAGTCTCGCGAGAACTGCCACCTGCAGTAGCATGGACGGCAGTTCTCGCGAGATTAGAGCCAACAGCGGAACAAACTTAGAAAAACAGAGTTTATTTTAGATTTCTTGTGCATCTGTCTTAAATGTGAGGGATACTGGAGCTTGGTTGGTGTTGTGGGACTGCTCACAGCGGACTTCCCTTATTTTCAAAGACAAAACTTGAAAGGTAAGCATTCTCCAGCGGAGTCTGTTCCCTGCATGCTACATGCTACATGCTACACGCACTGTCGGTGCACGCCGGGAAAATGCACGCGCAGCAGGCACGCAGAATGGCGACAGGATTTGATTGGTGTAAAAGAAGGTATCCCGGCAAGATTATTGGTTGGTGTTTTCCCTGTTTCACTCCTGCTGTAGATAGCGGATATTTTTCGCTCTGTTTTAAGAACATATTATGAGTTGATTACCATCGGGTCATAAAGACCATTTTAACCAGTATTTCAAAAAGTGTATCTAAATCAGATCGTAGACCCCAGCTTTAAAGCTTTTCTTCAGGGAAAGCATGTGGGGGTTTCTTGGGGCGAGAGCATGTGAAAATCCTCCGCGGACAATGCTGGTTAGTCTATGGTAGTCATGGTTACTCAGTGATACCTAGTGAAATCTGCTCAACTCAGAAGTTTACATGTAGAACTTGTCGGGGATTATCTTTGACGAGGTTCATGTCACATGAATGAAAGTGGTAAATAATACATCTGTGTGGCATTTTAATGTAAGATAGTCTTAGGACTCAAATGTAGTTTAAGCTAACGGCTAACAACAGGGTCGAGCTGCTGCGTCATACTGTGGCTCATACTCTTTCCCTGATGTCTCCCTGTTCCTATCTAAGAAAACAGGGTGACGTGACGGTTTTCTCGATCCTGTCTTCCTACGCATGTGGCTGTCTTTGTATGACGGGTTGTACTGTAAAGACAAAATTTGTTGCTCTGTACTTGTGACATGTGCAATGGTAATAAAGTCTGATTGACTGATTGATTGATATTTCCATAGCAGCTGGATGTAACTGTCAGGTTACCAAATATCCATTATCTAGACCGCCTATCCCTTCCAGGGTTGTGCGGAGGCTGAAGCCTGTCCCACCCGACCTTGGACAAGAGAGGGGACACACACCCTATACCGGTCACCAGCCAATCACAAGGCCATATAGAGAGACAGACATTCACACTCACACTCATACCTTAGGGCAAATCGAAATCACAAACCTAACGAGCATGTTTTTTCGTCTAAGGGAGGAAGCCGGAGTGCCTGGAGAGAACCCACGCATGCACCTGAAGAGCATGCAAACTCCACACAGAAAGGCCAGACTGACTCAGGGATCGAAGCAGCAATCTTCCTGCTGTGAGGCATGTGCGCTACCTACTGAGCTAACGTGCCACATCTGCAAATAGTTAAATGAAAGTGCAGTGACAGGATGTAAACCTGATTAGGTCTGTCGTGATAATCAATAATTCAATTAACCAAACGATAAATAAAAACGTCCTCGTTAGACGGGGCCTTTTTTTTTTTTTTTTGTTTTTGATTATTATAATGATTTTTTTACATGCAGTTTTTCCCAAAAAGAAAGCCCATTTCATTTTCATTGTTTTTTCCCTCTTTTTTTGTTTAATTTATTTTATTTATAAGCCCTTAACCTTCCAATTACAGTTAAATAATCTTAAAAATGAAAGTTTATTGCTTTTGACATGGTGCACTCACATTATTACAACATATACATTAATGAAAAAATGATGTTTCAAAACATCATTGACAATAATATTGTTTATCGGCAATAATTTTTGGGGCAATGATCGTCCAGCACAATTTGTTATCATGACCATATCATTGGACAGTTTTCTTTTTGGCAGTTCGTCTGACTTCATGTTTTATAAAAAGAATCAAAGTTTTAGGGCGTTTTCACACTAACCATATTTAGTGCGCACCAAAGAAGTTTTGGCCCAGGGTTTGGTATGTTAGTATCAATGTGAATGCAACCACCGCACTTTGGTGCTCACCAAATCAGTCAGTCCGAGACCTCCATGAAGGGGTGGTCTCAATCCGCTCCATCTCCCTACATTTGGTGCGGTTTCACTGGTGTGAAACAAAGTGGTCCAAACCGATCTACTTTTGATGCATTACTTCCTGTTAATCCCGCGGTTGAATCTTTTGCTTACTCAATTTGTCGATTTGTTTATTCTAGTTGACGATTACGATGATTTACGAGGGTCCAGAAGGTCACTGATGCCGTCTCAAACGCGATAAAAAAAACACACTTGAAGGAAAATGTAGAAGAGAGTGAAACGTAAACATTGGTTGTCTGGTGTAGGAAATGGTTACCATGGTAGCCTCTTCTTCGTTCTCCTCCATAGCAGGTTGCAGGTGCATATCGCCCCCTGCTGTTTCAAACTGAGTAAATACACAAGTGGGTCCGGGCACGGTTCAGTGTTGCAAGTGTGAATGCAAGCCAGAGGAGGAGGGGGAGGGGGAGGGGGGCGAACCGTGCCGCAGTACGGTTCGGAACAAGTGGACCTAATGTGAAAACGCCCTTAGACTCTCAGCTGACGGTCAAAGTTTTCCTTTCCAAACTGTCCTCCCCTCTCTCTTCCTCCTCGCGTCCCCTCTTCTCTCCTTCCCTCCGAACTTCTGGTCAGGTCTGCTGAAGGAGATTCTCTCACAATGCCACTGTCTCAGAGCCTCGGTGTCTCCTCCACAAATAGGCCTCAGTAACTAATCCCTCGCGCTCTGGTTTCAGACGGGACCAGATAACCCCCCCAACACCACCAGACCCCTCTCTGTAACTTCAGGCTCTTCTTGCAGCCCGATCGCCCCCCACCTCTTCTCTCACTCGATGACTTTGGGAAGATCATCTCTCAACTTTGATATAAGTTACAGCACAGAGACGTCCTGTTTCTCTTTGACGGCTCAATCAGAGTGACGGTGAGTACGATTGGTGAGATTATAAAGAACATGTGAGACAGTTTAATGAAGAGGAGAGTAAATAAACGAGGAAGCTTACCTTTGAGTAATCCAGCTGGTTCCTCAGCGTCTGTGCCTTTCAGGGAAGACAGAACAGAGGGTTATCATTAGTTTATTTAGAAAAGTTTTCATGGTTACATGGACTTCTCTTCAATAACTTTTCATTATTAATGTGCTAAAGTGAAATTTGACTGAACTGAATAAAACTCTCCTCTAAGTAGAAACTATTTGAACTCTATTAAAGAACTCGTGCTGATTCAGTGCAATAAATGAGTTTCCTCAACATAAATATGTTGCATGTGAAATATGAAGAAAATGTCACTTAATAAATACAGAAAATAAATGAAAAGGTTTCGTTTAGGAGGATCACTACATTCCAGTTTGAATTTTCCACATTTCCAAGGGTGAAACATCTCAAAACTCTTTTAAACAGGCGGATTGAAATATTTTTATTAGTCCAACATTGTGCTTGAGAATTCTTTCAAAGGTATAAAAATTTTCTAACCATGTGCAGAAAGAAGAGAAAGTGAAAAGACATGCCAGCCACGAGTTTACAGGAATGTTAGCTGCTGTGTTATGGTTTGGTTGTGTTCTTAGTTTATATGACACGCTCTGTATTAGGGCTGAACGATTCGAGAAAATAATCTAATTGCGATATTTTTCCCCAATATTGCAATTTACACTGCGATTGTTTTAATGTTCCTCATCTTTTGTATTCTTAAACAAACATAAGCAGTAGATCTTTTTAAAGTAAAACCAATATGACATTAAATCAATCTAAGGATAAAAGATTTGAGAAAAAGTGGAGAAGCGAAGAACAGAAGCAAAATAGGTATGAAATTGTTAAAACTGGGTAAAAAAAATGGTACGAAAGCAGAAAAAAAGTTAATAGGTGCAAAATAGGTATGAAATTGCAAAAAATGGCAACAAAATTCATAAGTGACTAAGGAAAATTGATTATGGCAGCAACATTGGGATTAAATTTCAAAAACCATGTAAAAATTCCAAACATGGTCTGACAGTGTCCAAACTACAGAAACTACATCACAATATCAAAATGTTCAACACATTTTGGGTTAAAAATATTGCACTGTCTGCGATTTGAAAATTGCAACAAACCGTATTACGATTTAACCTAATTTGCAAAAAATTGTTCAGCCCTACTCTGTATGCACTTTTTTTTTCCTAAAAAAGGTACCTTTATTGATTGTTTTCTGAAAATGTTGAACTTTTTACTTGAAGTGTAGGTTTACTTTTTCTTTTTAAAGCCCCTAATGGCCTTGCGGCTATTTATCAGACTGAGCTTCTCTCTGTTCGAAACCCCAACAGGGAGTTAAGGTCGTCACATCAGCTGCTTTTAGAAGTTCTTTGGACCAGGTATAAGCACTGGGGTGATCGAGCTTTTTCAGTCGCTGAATCCAGACACTGGAACAACACCCCCCCCTCAACATACGCACCATTACAGACTTTGGCCTTTTCAAAGCCCGGCTTAAAACATATTTTCAGACTAGCTTTTAATTCAAAGTAATGTGGTGACATGTTATTTTTTTGCCTTGTTTTATCTGATTTTATTTTTCTGGCGTGTTCCATTGTTGCTTTCTTTTAATCTGCTTTTATTTCTTATCTTATTATCTATTTTTATCTGGAAAGCACTTTGGTCACCTCGAATGTTGGAAAGTGCTCTGTAAATAAATTTTGATTGATTGATTGATTGATTCTCCAGGCAGGGACCTCTTTAATTCTAGAGAAAAGAGCGTTATTAGTCCCAGTTTGCACTTATTATTAATTTTATTCTGAGGTTTGTGTTTTCTTAAATCTGAAATACAGGCCTTGCATTTATTTGCTTTGGACTACTTTTATTTATGGAAAAAGATCCTGCTGTGCACTCAGTCAAACATGTACTGCTTCGAAATTTGACCATAAATGTTGTTGATACCATGAAAATGTGGAAACGGGATGGCTATAAGACACCAGCTGGACTTCTGTTCAGACCTTTAGTTGGAGAAAATCTTAATAACTGGTGGAAAAATAATCATGATTATTCTGCTTGATACTGATACCATGATTATTCACTAAATTGAAATGAGTAAAAAAAAATCATATTGCATTAAGTTGAAGCCACAGCAAATTCTGCAAATTATTTTGCATCTTCTCAATAACTGTTTAAGTAATAAGAAATTACTATAACAAGACTGAAAGTTGAAGAACAATGTGATCAACAAAATCATCAAATAGATGAAATAATCATTTTATTACTTTTTATTTTACAGGCTGTGATTTACAGAGGAGCTTTAAGTTATGATTTATCTGAAAAACTCACTGAGCTCAGAAACATGCATTTAACTGGCATAGGTACAAAAATAAATACATGCAAACAAAAAAAACCCGTCAGAGGACATATCTAATTAAACATAATCATGATTATGATCATTTTATTTGGCTTAAACTGTGTTTTTATCCCCTTTGTGGTTTCAAACTGACGTTTTGTTGTGAAAAGAGTTTAGAAAAGACAATGGGAAAGCACTACAACTTCTCAAAGGTTGCATTTATAACTGATTAGTTGGCTATATTATTCAAAATGTAAATATTCTTATTACTAAATAAATCAGACTGGGCTTTTCCTTTGAAAACTGAAGTGTTGCCTGCCATCTGATCCACGAGCGGGACGTCCTGTGAAAGCTATCAGTTTAATGTTTGCAAAGCACTTTGACTTCCAAAATAGGAAATACATTCACAACAAATTATTAACTGATAAAACTGTGTCCCTACTTCATTTTGCAACATTTGAGGTTTTATTTTTCAGATTGTCCAATCAGGAAGCAGATATGTTGGTCAACCTCCATGCTGCCTGTAAAGGGTTATCCCGGGTGAGAATGGATGTCTTTCATTTCTGCAACATAACTTTTGTTTAATCATTGAAAAATATCACAGATTTAGATATTAAGGTCAGACTAAGCAGATGACCCAGGTGTTTGAGGAATCATAGATATATTTTCATCATCAAATTTATTTCCTTCAACTAAATGATGAATCTTAGAGGATCTGGAAATATGTGAAAACATTTTTCTTACTCCGATGTGTGCTCTTTCTGTTAGATTTATTGACAGTTTTTGTGGTAATGTATTTATTTCCAGTTTTTTGTGACAATTTGAATAAAAAACATTTTGGATTTTCAATTTTTATTTGAAATTTGTTAAGTATATAAACTGGTGGCATGTCATCTTATAAATCTGATTTTCTGGAGTTAGGCAGCAATAATTCACTTTTGATTTTTTCTAGTTTTCAAACAAAATCTGGAACAATTCAGCTTCTATAAATATACCAAATAGTTATAACTGTTAACCCTTAAAATGGAAAAGCTTACATTCAAATGTAGAGAAATGCCCAGTTAATGTTACTACAAATGCTATTACCAAATAGTTACATGAAGAGTTATAGTGCGCAAATTGTAGAGTTATTTGAAATTGTATTGATTGTTCTTTTTAAACTTTTTAACTATTTTAATAATTTCTTCACTTATTTACAGTTTTTTTTGGGGGGTAATTTATTTATTACCAATTTTTTGTGACAATTTGAATAAAAAACATTTTGGATTTTCAATTTTTATTTGAAATTTGTTAAAGGTGCTATCAGGAGAATCTATGACCGGCGACATTGGGACTCTGCAACCCATGAGCATGCGTGGCAACTGTTGTAATGCTGCGTTCAAGTAACCTCGGAACTGGGAGTGACATCATCTCCGACTTATTGCCGTTCCAGTTGAAGTCGGAAAAAAACATGCCGATCTACCAGGCTATTGTTAGCTGTTGTTAGCTCGGGGGTGACGAGGTTTCACTGAGTTCCCAGTAGGAAATTCTGACTTCAGGGGACGTTCCAGTTGCAGTTTCCTACTCGGAACTCAGAAATTCCTACTTCTGACTACAGCTGGAACGCACCAAAAGATGTGACCCAAGCCAAAGTGTGCGTTTGTTGTGATGCTAATGAATGCAGCTCAGACCTTCCTCAGAACTCTGCATTGCTTTACAACTTCTTTTTTCAACAACTTACAGGATGCAAAGCGACGAGGTAATGTATCTCTTTCTAGTTACGTAGTGGTAGTTTTTGATTTGTGACAACAAGCAATTTTTGGAAAACTTAGTATCGTAGTTTTGTAGCCGGCTATATATCGCTACTTACAGCCCGGTGCTCTAAGACGTGTCCGAATAATATAAATTTGCTCTAGTTTTAATTGTGTTGTTCCTGAAGTTGAGTATCCAGGCCAGTCCAACCCTGTCCGACCCGACCATGAAACTAAGGAATAGCATTTATAGATAACCTATCTTGATGCTATTAAACTCATCTTAAAGTGTGTATTTTGATCAGGCATATATCTAAAAGTGAGACTTTTTTGTAATTACTTAGAAACTCCTCACAGTCCCTTTAAGTATATAAATTGGTGACGTCATCTTATAAACCTGACAGATTTCTGAGGAGTTATGCAGCAATAATTCATTTTTGATTTTTCTAGTTTCCATACAGTTATATTCATTTACAGCAGTGCCACACAATGGAAATATGTCGGTGTTACAAACACTATTCAGAGAGGTGAATAACAGACAAAGATTGGATTTCAAAATTTAAAAATCAGAGGTAAGGCGGCAAAAAGTCAACCGCACGGTTACAATGCCAGTTAAAGGGTGAAGACTAAGAAGTGTGCTGTAAGTCCCACTTGTACCTGCTTCAGCTGCTGACGCCATCTCTCCTGGCCGATGATCTGACGATGGAAAACCACAGGGGCGGCGCTCAAGCTGAATGTGACGGACTCCCCCGCGCTGCTCTTCACAAACGGCTGCAGGTCCGAGTTCAGCTGCGGAGGACAAAAGGTGTCAGTCAGACATCATCAAGCAGAGTTTTTACTGACTGTTAAGACGGTGACCCTCCGGTGAGCAGGTGTCCGAGCTGCTTCCTGTCTTCACTCTGAGTGAGCGCTTTAATGATCAGCAGGATGAACGTTAACGACGAGGGAGACGCAATGAGGATGAGTCTCCTTCAAAGACCTCGCTCATGATTCCTCCATGCTGAGATTCCCTGTAGCTGCAGAGGCTCTCAGACAGGAAGCTGCAGGGAGTCCCAGCAGGAGAGGACGTCCTGACACAGCACTGTGATAGGACAGGACCATTATGAATGACTGTTAGACCAGCCTCAGCTTCTGAGCCTGAAAAGATGCTCGAGCTCCTGCAGTCTGAGGTACATTAAGAGGAAGTATGAATGATTAAAGGTACAGCGGGAAAATTAATGAGTTTTAATGTTAATTTTGATTCTAGCCTTTCACAATCATGACTGAGGCTTATCATCAGCTGACCCAGCTGGCCCAAGCTGTTACTCTATTCCTCACTGTCCCTCCTCTACAATCCCCTTATAAACCACAATCTTCCTTTAGTCTTGTTTACACATTAACCTACAATATTACATTACAGTTAATTAGTATATATTGAGAAAAATCTATTTTTAAGTAAAAATGTTACTTTTTTAAAATTTCTTGCTCCTTGGGGACAAATACAAATACATTTTTTTGTTAATTCTTTTATTTTTTGCCCTTAGAAACAAGCCTGAGATGTCAGACAACAAATGTCCAAGCAAAAATCCCTGATAGATGGTTTCAGGAGTCTCTGATTTATGTTTTATTTAAATTCCATATTTTGTTCACTAACAGAGCTTCACAGGCTGGACTTTTATGCTACGGCCACACCGGACGCAAATTCACAAAGACGCGCATTGAGATTACAAAGAAAGTCAATGCAAAGACGTGTCTGGACGCAGATTCGCCCCCGGGTGGTGTGTTGGACTCCTTTGGCGAGGCGCGTATGGAGCGTCCGGCGTGTTTGGGGCGTCAAACGCCTATACGCTCAAGTTGAAAATATTGAACTTTCAATGCAAATTCGCGTGACGCTGTGCCACGGCAGCCAATCAGCGATGACATTACTCCCGACGTCATTGATTTGATGACGTGTGACACTCCAGTCACCTGCTCCGGCTCAAACACCGCCGAAAGATGGAGGAGAGGTTGATACTGCGCCTGCGCAGTGACGCGCGTCGCCCCTCAGCTTGTCAAAATGGTCCAGCGTTCAGCCTTGGGTGTTATGCGAGGCGCGTCACATGCACCATGCACGTTTAAATTCGCCAATTCGCGTCTGGTGTGGCCGTATCTGTTGCATTTTCAGTCTTTGGATCATTTTGGACTTAAATAAGCAGGACATCAGTTAAACTCCCATCTCAGCTGTTGCCTTAGTGGCTAAAACTGGAGCCGGCTGACCCGTTAGGCAAAATCTGGAACAATTCAGCTTCTATAAATATACCAAATAGTTATAACTGTTAACCCTTAAAATGGAAAAGCTTACATTCATTCAAATGTAAAGAAATGCCCAGTTAATGTTCCTACAAAGAGTTATAGTCTGCAAATTTGTAGGGTTATTTGAAATTGTATTGATTGTTGTATTGAAACTTTATAACTGTTTTAATAATTTCTTCCCTTATTAACAGTTTTGTTTTTGTGGTAATTTATTTATTTCCATTTTTTGTGATAATTTCAATAAAAACATTTTGGATTTTCTATTTTTATTTGAAATTTGTGAAGCATATAAATTGGGTGACATGTCATCTTATAAATCGATGGAAATGTTTCTGGTAAAATAAAGATTCAATAAAAATAAATACAAAAATTAAAAATGTTACTTAAAAGACTAATATAGAGTAGTTATATTGTTATTATTGTATTTCAGATTTTTTGTATCTATTTTTAAATTTTAATTAGGTGACATGTTATCTTATAAATTGAAGACAATGGTAAAAAAAATGCTATTTGATTTATTTTGTACCTGAATGTAATATAAGCGTATGTAAATTGTTGATGGAGAGGAGTGCCATAAGAAATCTGGCCTAGGGCACCACATTGTTTAAGGCCGGCTCTGGATAAAGCACAAGTGAACACATTCCTGTGTCCGATCAGAATTACCTTGTGGCCCAGCGACAGGTGCTTGCCGTACTTGTAGGCTAATCTTTGAGACTCCTTATCGTGTTGGGCGAGCTCCATCGCGGCCTGACAGCTCTTGGCCAGCAGCGCCCCATGGGTCAAAAACGTCTGATCCTCCCAAGACGCAACGTCCACACCATCCTTAAAACTGTTCTCCTTTTGAAAAAAAAAAAGAATTAATAAAGCTTTTTGTCTGATGGACTGATCAAATTCACACACAGATCATAAAATCAACATTGTTTGGTTCTTATTTCAAACACACAGAGACATGAAACTGAAATGTGAAGAGAAAGGGTTTCAATTTTTAGTGAAAACTGCTTTAATTCGCAGTTTGTAATGCAGTCATGTATTATCTCAGTGTGTAACTAGGCATGGGAACCAGGAACTGTTTCCTGTTTGAAACTGGTTCAAACTTTTTAAAACTCAAGTGACCGATAAAGCACATGAATTTTGGTTCCACTTTCTGGCTCCTTACTGATTCATAATCCTTTTAAATGATTAAACTTCAGTGAGAGTGGATCTTTAAGGACCTGCAGCATAGTTTTATGTATCATGTAGCATTATGACAGATCCATCCCTGGATCTGTGAGGCCAGCAGGCGTGTGCAGGAGTCCCTTAACTAAGGTAAGACGGAGAGGAACTAAAGCTTGTCACGAAGTCATTTTAGTGCCAATCAGGGACCAAAAAAAGGAGAACCCATAACCTCTCATTGGGGGGTCTCAAAGATTGGGAAAGGCTGAGCGGGAAACTAAACTAAACTAAATTTTGTAAGGGCTCAACTATTCCCAATGAAAAACTGGTCCTTGTACTTTCAAACAAGTTAAATAGGAAAATAATGTCCACTATATTAACTCTTTCATGCATGAATTATTAAATCACAAAGGAATACTTTTTTTCAATGTTTTTACTTTCAAACAAGTTTAAAATCATATTCATTTTTTCAGTTTTATATTCAGGGAGTTATGCATCTGTCCACTTCACCATGCCTCAATGGTATAAATAGTAAGTTAGTAGAATTAAATATAGATCTACAAAAATCTTTGACAAACTTTTAGAGTAATAAAAGTAAAAGAGGAGTCTTAAGTATGTGTATGTGTAATTTAAAATAAAAAATACAAAATTATGAATCTGAATACAGGTGTAATGCCATATTTGCCCTTCGTCTGTTGTTTTAGATTTATGATGCAATATCTGAATATGGTTAAAAAAAAAAAAAAAAGTGCGAGGTTAATATTTTATGAAACTTGAGACAAGTGTTCGGGAGTTCCCCACCTGATAGTTGGGCATTGTACTGCAACCTAAAGGGCATAAAATTTATTTCAAATATCTGTCTACTGTAGCAGACACCATGCAGGGTTAAAGGTGCTATGAGGAGAATCTATTTCTGGTGACATAAAGACTACCCATGTGCATGTGCAACGACTGGCGTGTGTTTGTTGTGATGCTAATAAATGCAGCTCTGACCTTCCTCAGAACTCTGCATTGCTTTACAACTTCTTTTTTCAACAACTTACAGGATGCAAAGTGACGAGGTAATGTATCTCTTTCTAGTTACGTAGTGGTAGTTTTTAATGTGTGACAACAAGCAATTTTTGGAAAACTTAGTATCATAGTTTTGTAGCCGGCTATATATCTCTACTTACAGCCCGGTGCTCTAAGACGTGTCTGAATAATATAAATTTGCTCTAGTTTTAATTGTCTTGTTCCCGAAGTTGAGTATCCAGGCCAGTCCAGCCCTGTCCAACCCGACCACGAAGCTAAGGAATAGCATTTATAGATAACCTATTTTGATGCTATAAAACTCATCTTAAAGTGTGTATTTAGATCAGGCGTATATCTAAAAGTGAGATTTTTTTGTAAATACTAAGAAACTCCTCATAGTATCTTTAAGTGACAAACAATAGATACCCAGTATTGTTGGTGTTTTGTGCATCCTGATGTCTTGATTTGGTCCGGTGTGTTCATCGAAGCGAAGTTATCTTCAGCTACTTGAGATTGAATATTAACTCCTGTATACTTTCACATTTTTGAGTTTAGATCTTTGCCAAAGTCTCCCTTAGCTAACTTTACTGTGAACCATTATAGTGTAAATAAAGTGTGAAATATAAACATTTACCTCATGATTGCTTGAATTCTCGTAGTAGATTCCTTGGACTAGATCTCCAATGGCACCCGAGATGAGCTCAACAACCTGCAAACAAAGCAAACACATGAGACACGTGGGTTAGAACTCGACTATAAGGTCTGATCACGTCCATCATCAGACTCCCGTCCTGCTGGTTTCTCTTTGAAAACCTGCTCCCTCATTATAAGTCAATCAGCCTTTAATGTAGACATAAATGAAGTTGATCAAAACTGACATGCCACTCAGTTCACCCGTGACATTTGTAATTAAAAACCATCATTTCTCTCTGATTGAAGCACAAGTTAACAGCGCTCTCGTCTGAACAGCTGGTTTGGTGAATAAATCAGAGGTGAGATGAGGGTCGAAAACCAGGTGAACTGCAGTAAGCTTAGCTGCTCATTACAGGGCGCTGAGGGAACTCCTGTGGATTTCACCGGCTTCCTTTCCTTCATTAAACTTCATATTTATAGAAGAGTCCAGCTGACAGAGACTGATCACGTGTCTGTCCACTCTGAGGGGCTGAAATGGAGCTAAGAGGCAGATGGTGAGATGAATCGAGTGTGTCCAGAGAACAGAGGGGTTAATAAGGTTTAGGAGAGATGATCTGACCCTCAGGGTCCTCTGGAGGCTCCTTTTCCTCCACAAAATCCAGAATTTACAACAAACTGCCAAAAGTGTTTGCTCGTCTGCCTTCACAAATATGAACTTGAGTGACGTCCCGTTCTTAATCCAGAGGGTTTGGTGATGTTGGCCCTTCACAGCTGTAACAGCTTCAACTCTTCTGAAGGCTGTCCACAAGGTTTAGGAGTGTTCATCGTAATTTTTGACCATTCTTCCAGAAGAGCATTTGTGAGGTCACACACTGATGTTGGACAAGAAGGCCCGGCTCCCAGTTTCTGCTCTAATTCATCCCAAAGATGTTCTTTTTGGTTGAGGTCAGGACTCTGTGCAGGCCAGTCAAGTAGATCCACACCAGACCCTGTCATCCATGTCTTTATGGACCTGCTTTGTGCTCTGGTGCACAGTCATGTTTAACAGGAAGGGGCCGTCCACAAACTGTTCCCACAAAGTCGGGAGTAGGCCCGACCAATATGGATTTTTAGCATGTTTTAGTTCAGGTAGAATCACTTTTTTATTATAAACACGAGGTAATGTGCGTGAGGAAATCAAAATATTTTGTGTGACACCGCACATATTTCACAAACGTATTTAAAGCGGATGACTTAAGTCCACAGCTACGATGAACCCTCCCCTGGATGAATCTGCTGATGATGTCGTAGAGCTCCGAGGAGCTATGCTTACGCTAGCATAGTTACCTCACTAGCTAGTTAGCTTAGCTGCTGTGTCAGGAACAAGTTGATAAAGCCAGATTTCCGTCATAATCACAATAAAACAGCCACGGTTAAACTGATCCGCTGCCACCAGAAGGTCCAATTCATCAGTATTGAGAATGACAAAGGCGCTGGTCAGGAAAACTGTTCGGCAGTGCCGAGTCTGTCTGTGAGGCTGATCCGTAGCTGAGCAGAGATCCTGGTGATTTCTCTGTGTCCAGCAGCAGCGGGATATTGTGCACCGCGAAAAGTTGCTTGTCATGTCGGACCTTCAGGCTTAAAAGAACAACCTCGTGTGAATGTAGGCGACTCATCTGTACACAGCATCAGCAGAGATCTAAGGAGAGCCGCCACCGACGCACGTCGCCATCTTTCACGTCATCATTCTGCGTGGCTTGGACACCGAACAGCATTTACAGTTTTATGAGAAATTAAGAATATATCGGCGTTACATCAAAAGTCTGGACGTTGTTGAATACTTTAAAGAGAGCTATAATAGGCTGGCAGATGTATCGGTCGGGCCGTAGTTGGGAGTTTGGAATTGTGAAATTCTTTCACTCTAACTCAGGGGCCGAGCACAATGCTGCATTCCAGTTGTACTGGGAAGTCTGGCTTTCGAGTTCCAATTGGGAAGTTTCACCTGGAAAGCCCCCTGAGGTTGGAATTTCTCATCAGCAAGTCGAGGGAACCTCACCACCCCCAAGTTGGCAATTAAAGATGGCTGCACCAGTGTGCACAGTTGTTAAGTCTCTGTAATATTCCCTTTATCAACACTTCTGACTAGTGTTTGTCGCACTAAATCAGCCGTAAACATAGTGTTATTCAATGTTTATGGATAGAAATGTTGCTTTAGTGTTATTTACATTTTTTCATGTGGTGCTAACTACAATGCAGGACATGCTAACAACGGCTACCAATGGCCCGGTGAATTAGCGAGTATTTTTTCAGATGTTGTCACAGGAACATTGATACCTCGGATATGACAGTTTAGAGTTAAATGGAAAACAGGGCAACTCCTGAAAAACAACCCCACACCACAATCCCTCCTCTGCCAAACTTTACACTTGGCACAACGCAGTCAGACAGGTACTGTTCCCATGGCAACCACCAAACCCAGACTGGTCCATCGGATTGTCAGACATGATTAGTCACTTCAGCGAGTATGTCTCCTCTGCACTGGAGTCCATCAACACTTTGCATTAAACTTGGTGATGTGAGGCTTGGATCCAGCTTTTTGGCCATGGAAACCCATCCATGAAGCTCTCTGCACTGTTCTTGAGCTAATCTGAAGGCCACATGAAGTTTGGAGGTCTGTAGAGACTGACTCTGCAGAAAGTTGGTGATCTCCGTGACCCATGACCCTCAGCTTCCACTGATCCCACTCTGTGATTTTACATTGCTTGACACCTCATGGCTGAGTTGCTGTCATTCCCGATCACTTCCACTTTGCTATAACTCCACTAAGAGTTGACTGTGGAGTATTAAGCAGTGAGGAGGTTTCAGACTGGTCTTGTTTCTCAGGTGGCCTCCTGTCACGGCACCACGCTGTAGTCCACTGAGCTCCTGAGAGCGACCCATTCTTACTAAAGTTTGTAGAAGCAGTCTGCATGCTGAGGTGATGATTTTATACACCTGTGAAAGTGTATATATTTTTGATTTTCCTGTTTTTTCCTATGTATATAGCCGGCTACAAAACTACGATACTAAGTTTTCCAAAAATTGCTTGTTGTCACACATCAAAAACTACCGCCATGTAACTACAAAGAGATACATTACCTCATCGCTTTGCATCCTGTAAGTTGTTGAAAAAAGAAGTTGTAAAGTAATGCAGAGTTCTGAGGAAGGTCCGAGCTGCATTCATTAGCATCACAACAAACACACGCTTTGGCTTGGGTCACGTCTTTTGGTGCATTCCAGTTGTAGTCAGAAGTAGGAATTTCTGAGTTCCGAGTAGGAAACTGCAGCTGGAACGTTCTCTGAAGTCGGAATTTCCTACTGGGAACTCGGTGAAACCTCGTCACCCCCGAGTTGACAATCGAAGATGGATGCCCCCAGTGTGAACAGTTATTTAGCTCCTGTAATAATCCATTTATTTGCACTTCTGACTGGGGTGTGTTGCTCTAGATCAGCTGTATACATAGTATTGTTAGACTTATATTTACAAAAATGCTGCCATAGTGATAATCACATTCTTCATGTGATATTTGTGAACAACAATGCAGGCCGTGCTAACAACAGCTAACAATAGCCTGGTAGATCGGCATGTTTTTTTCCGACTTCAACTGGAACGCCGATAAGTCGGAGATGATGTCACTCCCAGTTCAGAGGTTACTGGAATGCAGCATTACGACAGTCGCTGCGCGTGCTCATGGGTAGCAGAGTCTTTATGTCTTTGGAAATAGATTCTCCTCATAGCACCTTTAAATAAAATGTTTGTGAATAATACGCATGTCCTCATCAGGAGTTCTGTTGTCTAACCTTGTCACCTGTTAACCCCGGTGTACCTTTGCAGCTGGAGCAGATTTCAGTCTGTCTGTCTCTGTTGTTCAGTGTAAACAGGGACATGACGGTGGACCACAGCTCCTGTCAGGCTGACAGATTTCTGACTTGTTAGATAATCTGGTTGTATGACTGCATCTTTTCTCCCAGTGGGAGCAACTACGCGCTGTTCCTCACCTTTTTTCTCTTAGAGCTGTCAGACGGTGTCAGACATCGCCATAGTAACAGCAAAATGTCCATGTGATGGGTTATGAGCAGACAAATGAGCAGAGATATAAACATGGGGCTTCAGGTGATCCTGGAGTACTTTTTAAGATTTAGCTGCTTGCTGTGTAGGCTGGTGATGCCTGTGTGTGCTATAGCCACAGTGTTTGTTTTTGAGTCTGTATTAGAGCCACTGAGACCACAGCAGTGTAAGCACCAACCAACCATCTGATCGTACAGCGGTGGTTTTGTGTCATAAATCAGAGCTCCCCAACCAGTACCAAGGCCAACGGTCCAGGGTGTCTGAATTGAAAACCGGTTAGCCTGCCATGGGAACTGGATGACTGTAAAAACCCACATACCTGTTGATACAGGTGTATAAACTGTGCACTCATGTGGCAACAAAGAATCACCTCAGGATGTTTCTGGATGTTCACGATCAGAGGAGACTGTCAGTTTTTATACGTCCTTCTGCAGTGAGCAGCTTTCATCATGCAGAGCCTCGCTGCTTTAATAGATTGATAGAATATTTACTTGTACCATATTTGATGCTTACAATGCTGGCGGGAGGACACGTAGGTTGTGCCATGTCTCCAAATAGTGCCTCATCAAAGCTGTTTGGTAGTGGAAAAGTAAGTTGTTGATGATCCCTGTTTTGGCTGTTTTTGTGGTTTGTTTCCTTATTCACTTATTTTAATAGCTCCGTCCCAAGATTTCTGAACAGACGGAGAACTGAGCTGTGACACTGTGGCACACATTCATGCTCACGCCATGTTATCAAACAAATAAACGTTAAAAAACTTGAAATATTCCTTTAAGTCCATAAATTTGACCACAAATTGATGAAATAATCAAGATAATGTGACTTCCATTTGGCCAGTTATAGATGTTATTTTTTATTAACAAAGGTTTCAGACAAGTTAGGTGTCTTATAACTTTATAGGTCAGGACGGCCAGTCTGCCACACAAATAGTAACGATAATGTGTGAGGTCTGTAGAATTCATCTCTCCTTCAGTGCTGGTTAAAAGACACCGGCTCAGTGGGAAGCTGAACACTGAATTGTACGGTGGCATATTGCATTCACTTGAAAATAAAAAAAAATCTGCCTGTTTTTATGAGATTCTATCTCATAAAAACAGGATATATATTTATTTATTTTAGAATTTCCTGTTTTTATTAGATACTATCTTGTAAAAACAGGAAATTATTTATTTTTGAATTTCCGGTTTTTAAAGCATACTATTTCGTAAAAACAGAAAATGAGTTAATTTCGAGTTTCCTGCTTTTATGAGATACTAAGGAATCTTAAAAGTAAAGAACATGTCGCGCATGATGTTAGACCTTATTCAGTTTTATTTCTTGTTCGGTTCGAACACTGGGAGATACCTGTGTCTTTCAGAGGTGTAGATGGTATTGTTATTAGTTTGTCCACATTGCACAGACACCGGAGGAATTTGCGGTTGTTCCGACGCAAAGCCCACTCTGATCTGCTCAACTTTGAGGTTAATCCTGTTTTTACGAGATAGTATGTTGTAAAAACAGACGGATTATATTTATTTTCAAGTGAATGCAATACGCTACCCTAAGATAGTATCTCATAAACAGTAGAAATAAATAATTTTCTGTTTTTACAAGATAGTATCTCATAAAAACAGGAAACCCAAAAATAAATCATTTTCTGTTTTTTTACGAGATAGTATCTAATTAAAAACAGGAAAATCAAAAATAAGTATATCCTGTATTTACAAGATAGTATGTCATAAAAACAGGCGAATTATATTTATTTTCAAGTGAATGCAATATGCCACCATAGAATTGTAGTCTTTCCAAATATAATTTACCCCAATCATAAAGACAAACAGGGTCACTGATGTGTTTCTCTCCAGCAGCTGCAGCTGGGATGAAGTTTTCTCTGTGAGGACCAGACGAGGAGCATCAGTCATTTTACAGCTGCAGTTGCCAGCTTCCTCTTCCAGGGGGCACACATGACTACATTTCAGCCTACAGGAACATTTTCAGTCCCTGCTCAACCCTCAGATTAGAGTATCTCTTTTTCTATTGATCCTTTAAAGTCCTAATTTAATGAATGAGTCAAAATCTACAGTCTCTCTCTCTCCCCCGTTCATTCACTTCCTCAGGGTAGAGCAGTGGAGCAGCGTCAGTGCCTGCAGAGTTCAGATGAATGAGGTTAAATTTAGAGCTCCTTCAGCTCATCCCAGACATCCTCGCTTCATCAGAAAAGTCTGGTGACGCTGGCTCTGCTCCGTCAGCCTCGCGCTGCCCTTTGGGTAACCGAACCCACCGGGGGAAAATATTGAGGAAACCCGAGCGGCGCCCACAGACCTGGAAGGACAATGTGCCTACAGTATTACCAGATGTGGTGTCTCTGCCTGCCTTGGGAAGCTGGGGGGCCGACGGGGGTCTTTTTTTGGAAAGTATCAGATAAGCTCTCCCCCTGCCTCCCCCTTACTCCATTCCCAAATCCAGTCAGATCGTGTTTTGCCGACAGGTCTGCAAGGAGGGAGAAACCAGAGCTCCATGGAGAGATTATTTTACAGTTTATACAAGTAGCAGCACAGGTTTCCTCTCAAGGCCACGACACATAATCCCTCCTGCTCTGAGAGCGTTTAAGAAAAAAATGACGGTTTATGAGAAAAACTATGAAAGCTAAGAACTCGTCAGTCACCCCGTGGATTAAAAAGAAAATGTAAAATGAGCACCAAGATGCTAGGAGAAAACAACAGTTAATTATTATTTTTCAGTGGGTCTATTAAAGGGATATGTCAACATTTTTCTTTGTCCATGTCTTGCCTCATGATAAAAAGACCCCATTCTTTTGACTGTGTCTGCAGTAACAAGAGACGGACAGAGCTCGCCCACCGCTAATTAGCTTAGCTCAAACACTGTGAGTCAATGGGTACTGTTAGCCTGCCTCTGCCTACAGTCATCAGGTAAACTCTTCAGCAACTCTATTGGTTCCTGTCTGCTTGTTGTGACTTGTTTTTTCACTGTGCTATGTTACATTTAGGGATGCACCGAAATGAAAATTTGTGGCCGAAGCCGAATAAAATATAAATGCTTGGCCAAATATCGAATACCGAATATCTAATGCAGAGGCTAAGTAGTTCACGATCTTTTTTTAATAGTGTATAGATAGCTTAGAATGCATTTTTTGACATGTTTTTAAAGAAAGGAATTGTTTATTGAATATTTTGACCTTTTTTTAATAATCCAGTAGCCTTTGCTTTTCAAAAAAAAGCACAGCAAATTTTTTTCATTCATACTAGGCCTTCAAACAAAACAAAACATGCATTAAAAAAGAAACTGAAGTGCAATTAAGTGAATTAACCTGCCACAAATGAATTATTGTCCTTTTGACACAAGTCTGCTTGGCCACAGTCACACACAATGACGTATTTGATTTCATCATTGCGTCACACGGTACTATTCGGCTTTGCTATTGCCTCACGACACCGAGGGCCGAATATGGCTTTTTTGCAATATTTGGCCACCGAATATTAGGCGCATCCTTAGTTACATTAGTCATTTTTAGACTAAGATTAGCTCTTTATGTAGTTTATGAAAGAAGACATACAAAAACGGCAGAGTGCATGTGCAGATCACCACAAACATGCTTGTAAGTAGGACAACGAGCACTTATGCATTTCTTTAAAAAGTTACAGAAAGTGCTAATATGTTAGTCTAAAAATAACATAACAAAACCAACAATAATAGCAGGCAAATATAAGATGTGATATTAATCTTGTTATATTTTACTCACAAAGAAAATGTGGATTTTGAATTTGGAACAACTAAGGACAGGAATCAATAAGCTGACTCAGAGTCAGAAATGGAATTGATGAAATCTTAATGGTACCCAACTTGGTGCTATAGAGCATTATCACAATCACAGATGTTAAAAAAAATCTTCTCGTCTTCATAAACTAATCCGCCTGTTTCCTCAGTCCATCTGAAACGCCCTGCTGGAGCTCCCAGCCTGCCCTAATTGCAACACAACATTATAATTGGACTAAATCAGCCTAAAACTAACTTAACCTATCAGCTGATATCGAGATTTTTGCAGATATTTACAGTTGATATCTCAGCCTCGCAAATCAGCCATATATTGGCTGGATTATCGGCAAATTACACAAATGAACAACATTGATGCACCTTCTCATTACTGCATAGGTGCTTTTAAAAATAAAGGCTTTTATTCTATCAAGAGTTAAATGTTGTTTTTTCTTGTTTTACATCTGTTCTTCACAAAAATATACTGCCCAACTAAAAGAAAAAAGTCCTTTTTGTTAAGTACACAGCTTGTATCTAGACCAGAAATATTGGTATTGGGATCATATTGGTGATAATGACTTTAAAAAATTGCGGCAAATGGGTTAACGGCAAAAATCCAATATTGTGCATCCAGACTAACTGGTTGACCAGTCTACACTGTGGATATTGTGGCAGTGAGACATCATATTTTTAACCTTGCACAGCAGCTGGATCAGCCTGATTCAATGTCTGTAGTCAGGCAGATTCATCTTGCCAAGATCTGATCTACAGGAACTGTGAAAAATATTAAACGGTCCATCTGGTGTCCCAGGTTAACATGTTTTCAGCGGCTTTGCCGACTGATAGATCTAATTTGGGAGGCAATGAGCTGTCTGTAGGCAATATAAGGAATTAAAATCCTTTCCTTTTTTTACTTTTTGTTTTGTTTTTGTGAGTGATGAGGAAGCAACCAAATAACATTATTGCAAAATGCTGGTGATAGTTTTTATTTTTATTTTTAGGGGCTCCAATCATTCATGTGCCTTTCTAATCTCCTAACTTTCCCATCCATAACACATTAACAAACATATAAACTCCAGCTTGTTTTGTTATTTAATCACAAATACATGCGTGAGTTCATGGTTTAAATCGTGGTCAAAAGTTCCAACCAGTTTAATATGTTGCTCAAAACAAATTCCACCCCTGTGAGGTTAGCTCTGCACGATGATCTTTTTTCCTGTCAGCAGTGATCTAATTTCCATCCTGTTCATTAATGAGTAAAAACAGCTTTACGAAAACAGAGCTGAGTGAAAGCACACTTGTTTTGCTAACCTTTTCAAACATGAGTAACTGCTCCGTATCAGATGTCCCTCTCCTTATTGCACTGAAAACTGCCTTTGGTGGGTTTCCTCTGGTTGATCCAGAATACATTTATGATCAGTTTTTTAGATAAGAACATGTTTGCCAATGTTTAAAGAGGGCTGGATATTAAATCTGATTTTAGGATGAATATAGATTAATTCTAACATCATAAACAGTTAGGGCTGTTAATATCTGTACAGTTTACGCTGATAACAATATAAAACAATATCAGAGATGATCATCCACAACATGATTTCTGTTACCACCATAACTAAATTATCACAGCAAACTGAAATGCTGTGTCTAAACAGAGATTATTTTTCACTTCGTTGTATTTGGGAACATTTTAAGAGACTGATTAACAAAACATTTCCATAAGAAACATTTCCAGTTAAAGGGATAGTTCAGTATTTTTGGATTTGGTTGAATCAGGTCTTAACAATAATCACTGAAGTGGCTTTAAGGGCTCGAACAGCGATGCAGCTTTAAGGAGAACAAGCTGAGAGCACTGGGAAGGTCCACTGCTGTTAATGGGTATTTCACGCAATTGTGTGTGCTTTTTTGTAAAAACAAAACACAAAATTATGTTAAATTGATGTCAATTAGGTGAAAAAACTGAGATCCTAATTTTTTCCCCCAGGAAGTTTCTGAGTTTGGCATTATTTAATGATGCAGCAAAGCAGTGTTCTTCCGCCTTTTATGCATCAATTCAGCCGATCTGCTGTTTCACTCCTGGACTCAGAAGGACACAACAACAGAGGAGACATAAGGCCCTTTTCCATTAGCCCCACTCGACTCTACCTGCTCTACTCTACTCGCCTTGTGCTGCTTTTCCATTAGCCCCAGTCGCCTGCCCAACGGGGTGCAGTGTCGCTGAGCGGCTCTGCGGTGACGTCATTTTGAGCACGACACAACAATCTGTGGCTTTTGTCACAAACTGAGTAAAAATAGGAAAGCAGGAGAAGGCTGCAGGTGGTAGGAAGAAGAAATACCCCTTGAGAAGCACAGGAGAGTTTTGGAAGCCATACAAAAGAATGAAGCCGAGGACGAGAGCAATCCAGCTGCAAAGAAAAGACATATGAGGGTAAGCTAACGGTAGCTACCGCTAGCATGCTAGGTTGTCGCGCTCGTGACTCATCAATGACGACATTGTCTGACCAATCAGTAGCCGGCAGTCGGTGACGTCATCTTTTGGTATCGACTCAGCTCGCTAGGTACTAAAACTAGCTTGTTTTAGGAGGTACCAGGCTAGTGGAAACACGCTGCAAATGGAGTAGGGCCGAGTAGAGTAGGGCCAAGGCGAGCTAGTGGAAAAAGGTCGTAATACTGAAACAACTATGAGTGATAAGTGACAATGGCGTTACTTTAACAGTGGTGGGTTACGTTTATGAACCAGAGAAGAAGACTGAACGATCTTCAGTCATGTATTTGTTAGTTGTTGCCAAAAAGAAGCCTGAAGATTCAGTTTTTGTCCCTTTTAATCCCTGATCATAAAAATAATGAAGGTTTGATTATTTCAAACTGGTGCTGCCCAAATGTATATTTTAAAAATGAGCAAACGTTGTTTTTCTTAACACTATAATTTTTCGATGCTCAACCACTGCATGTTAAATACTGACCCTCAGCCTGAATGTAGATCCAGAAGTCAGGCAGCAGTGATTAAGGGAGAGCATGTGGAAACAGATGAAGAACAAGGTCTCATATAAAACAGGATCAGCTTCAAAGCTCTGCCAGACACTCACTCACAAAACAAAGTTTCATTACGATCAGTTACTTACAGATCTTGTGGTCTCAGGCTGATCTGAAGGAAGGACCCTTTTAGTCCATTTATGGTTTAAATTTCATACTGTCAATATTGTTAGTGTTAAATGTGTTAGTTTCTTGGCCTTGTTCATCATCCCACTTTTAATTATTTTAATATTTTGTTTATTAAGGAAGCTGACATGTCTTAAAGATTCTGCATGTTGTAATTGCTCATTTAAATTATTTTATGCTCTTTAGTATTTTAATGTCTAAACCGGATTCGTCCTGCTGCTATACTGTGTATAAGAGCAACTGAAACAACCAAATCTCCTGTTGGGGAACAATAATATATTCTGATTCTGAAATAATTCACTGAAAGTCCAGTTGATGAGTAAAAACTAACCTGCACCCTAATGAATCAATAATTTCACCTTTTTCTGCTCCCCTCCACTGGTGTCATTCACAAAAAATCTGTTTTTCTTTGCAGTAAAGCTAATGTGGCTAACTACTACAGGTTATTTTCCTCTCTACAATCAAACAGTTTATTTAGACAGAAAGTAAAGCTAACTTTGATCAAGCCCATTCAAATTACAAAATTAAAGACTTACAAAGATCAATTTAGTAAGAAAGTCTCAAGCTTTTGGTTCGTCTTTGCTGGTCTACTCAAAGCGATCGGCTAAAGGTGAACAACTGATTGTGATAACGCTGTCACGTGAACAGAGGATCATTGGAGTCACAATAAAGGTGTCTTTTAAAGGGACTGTGAGGAGTTCTAAGTAATTACAAAAAAGTCTCACTTTTAGATATATGCCTGATGGAAATACACACTTTAAGATGAGTTTTATAGCATCTAAATAGGTTATCTATAAATGCTATTCCTTAGCTTCGCGGTCGGGTCAGACAGGGCTGGACTGGCCTGGATACTCAACTTCAGGAACAAGACAATTAAAACTAGAGCAAATTTATATTATTCTGACACGTCTTAGAGCACCGGGCTGTAAGTAGTGATATGTAGACGGCTACAAAACTACGATACTAAGTTTTCTAAAAATTGCTTGTTGTCACACATCAAAAACTACCGCTATGTAACTAGAAAGAGATACATTACCTCGTCGCTTTGCATCCTGTAAGTTGTTGAAAAAAGTAGTTGTAAAGCAATGCAGAGTTTTGAGGAAGGTCCGAGCTGCATTCATTAGCATCACAACAAACACACGCTTTGGCTTGGGTTACGTCTTTTGGTGTGTTCCAGTTGTAGTCAGAAGTAGGAATTTCTGAGTTCCGAGGTGGAAACTGCAACTGAGCGTCCCCTGAAGTCGGAATTTCCTACTGGGAACTTGGTGAAACCTTACCACCCCCAAGTTGACAATGGAAGATGGATGCCCCCAGTGTGAACAGTTATTTAGCTCCTGTAATAATCTATTTATTTGCACTTCTGACTGGGGTGTGTCGCTCTAGATCAGCTGTATACATAGTATTGTTAGACTTATATTTACAAAAATGCTGCCATAGTAATAATCACATTCTTCATGTGATATTTGTGAACAACAAAGCAGGCCGTGCTAACAACAGCTAACAATAGCCTGGTAGATCGGCATGTTTTTTTCCCGACTTCAACTGGAACGCCGATAAGATGATGTCACTCCCAGTTCCGAGGTTACTGGGACGCACTGTTACGACAGTCGCCGCACGTGCTCATGGGTAGCAGAGTCTTTATGTCGCCAGTATTAGATTCTCCTCCTAGCACCTTTAACTCTTTAACTCCTCTAACTACGAGGAGCAAATAATATCAAGGGAACTACCAAAAGTAGGAGATTAATCACAAGTTTTCATCCATTGACGTTCCAACTTTAATACAGGGTGTTTAGGAGTTTAGGAAAGAGGACGTTCTCAATAAATAGAAAAACTGGCCATGTTTTTATTAAATCTAGATGAAGTGTGGAAGTTCTGGGATTTTTAATAATATAAACAAAATAAATTAAAATAAAAACAATATGGATGTTTAACACTCTTAAACTTGTTACTGTTTAGGTTATTCAGGCTATTCAGGAAAATAAAAATCATGATTTCATTTTTGTTCATATTGCCAGGCCTTACCAAGGATCTGTCTGATATGAACAGATACTTATCATTTCATAACACATCCAGTCATCATGGATCTTCCACTGATCACAAATACTATAATCATTTCCAGACTTTCTGGGGAAAAACATACTGACAGCTTTACTGTTATTGTCTGTATGGAGATAATAGTAACTTTATTTTACTGTAGCAACTGTATTGCCTTCTAACTTCTAGGAACCATCATAATACTGCTTACGTAACTTTGCACAAGGCCGGCCCCCTGCAGCCACAGATCAGACATGAACCAGACTGTGCTGAATCAGAAGCGGCAGGAAAAGTGATAAGGGCCGGTCTGACGATGGCACAGGGGGGCAGAGACGTTATTTTGATCCACTCGGGCAAACCGCATTCTGACTGAGCAGCATGGTGACAGTATCTGTCAGCAGGGGGGTTAGCAGGATACAAAGTAGATATGATCTGTGGTGGACCAACAAGACCACCGTACATGCGCACACACAGATGCAGACACACACATCAGAAAACTAAAAACTCAAGAAGGATTCATGTCCACTGTTGGCCATATTCTCTCCCAGCGCTTCTCAGGCTGAAGGTAATCAAACCTAAAGGCTGTGTTTGGTCTTTGAATAATGAGATAGATCTCTAGATTTTTACTAAATTCTCAAAATAAAACAACTGTTCACTGATCTACAACCAGGATGGGCAACTTTCCTCACCATGATGGCCACGCTAGCTCAGTCTGAGTTTTAAGAGGGCTAAATTTTGGCAACACAGATACTTACTTATTAACGTGACTAAACTCAATGCAATCTGGGGCTGGGTTAAAAAAATGATTTAATCGATTTAAATCGATTTTCCTTTAACTGGTTCATAATCGATCCATAAAACCCAAAGATGGATCTTTTAACTTGGGTAGTTTTTTCTTCTTTGGATGAGCAGAGAAGCAGCCTGTGGTATCAACCCTGCTAGTCTGGTGTGATCAGCGTTTAGCGTTGCTTTCTACTGAACAAGATCTCATGAGATGTTGCTGCAAACAAACATGGTGGAAGCACTATATGGGCACCACTGCAAGTTTAAAAGCTGATGTTTGGATGTACAGTATTTTAGATTTAACAAGTCCAAAGGAAAATACCAGTTGGACAAAAAACAAGTAATATGCAGAATATGCATTAATGCATATCATTAAAATATGATTAATGTAACTGCTTTGGGTTTAGTTCTTCATGTTAAAACAATTTTTAAAGATGTACCAGGTCAAAAGGTCACTTTTTAAATTTACAGCACTATTTTAACTAAGATATCCCAGACTGAATAAATACCGAATTGAATCATGAATCGAATCGATTTGAGACCTTGTCATATTGAATCGAATCGATCCAGAAAATCAGAATCAATACCCAGCCCTAATGCAATCAGTCATAGTTTCTGCAATTAGTTTAAGAAAAGTCAATGCAAGATTTTGGATGGAAAGTTATGGGGCATTAGAGAGGAGTAGTTAGGTACCTGTAGCATCCAGAGCGATGCAAAGCCGGAAACTACATTGCCAAAAGTATTCCCTCGTCTGCCTTCTCAAACATATGAACGTGAGTGACCTCCTGTTCTTAATCCACAGGGTTTAACATGATGTTGGCCCTTTTCATCTATAACAGCTGTCCACAAGGTTTAGGAGTGTTTATGGGAATTTTTGACCATTCTTCCAGAAGCACATTTGTGAGGTCACACACTGATGTTGGACGAGAAGGCCTGGCTCTCAGTCTCTGCTCTAATTCATCCCAAAGGTGTTCTATCTGGTTGAGGTCAGGACTCTGTGCAGACCAGTCAAGTTGATCCACACCAAACTCTGTCATCCATGTCTTTATGGACCTGCTTTGTGCACTGGTGCTCAGTCATGTTGGAAGAGGAAGGGGCCAGCTCCAAACTGTTCCCACAAAGTTGGAGCATGGAATTGTCCAAAATGTCTTGGTGTGCCGAAGCATTCAGAGTTCCTTTGACTGGAACTAAAGGGCCAACCACACAACAAAGATACTTTCAACATACTGAGTAATGTGATTCAACAATAAGTTAAACAGCTGGTTCTCTAGCCTCAAAAGTCTATGGGAATTTTCACGGTGGTCTTGGATCATTACAGATAATAAGGTCTATAAGTACAAACTAGAAAGCACTCGGAGAGCGCAGACCTCCGCCAGCGCCACAGTCCTCAGCCATATTTTCATTTTGACCACAAATATTAGTCCTACCTTTATTTCATTTAAATATTTAGATTCCTTGACCATGAAAACATACCATTAGCAACTGGATTCATAATGATATCTATTTTAGTTCAGCAGTTATTCAAAGAAATCACATTTTTCGCCATGGCGGCCAGACGCCCAAAATTGAATCAGTTCTTCCTTTTCCCATGCTGAACATTTCCTGAAAATTTCATCCAAATCCATCCATCACTTTTTGAGTTATTTTGTTCACGGACGGACAAACTCTCCCGAAAACATAACCTCCTTGGCAGAGGTAATTAAAATGATCCACCTTACAAGCTCAGTTCATTGTGATACACTTGAAAACTAATCTAACTTTTGAGTTATCAATATATATTTTTCAAAAAGTGCTTTTGGCAGACTTGCTTAAAATAGGCACTTTTCAATTAAAGGGACAGTTCAGGATCCCGCCTACTACATGAATTGATTGGCTCGAAATAAATGTGATGGACAGAACGATTATCCAATCACAAGCCAGATATGCTTTGAAAGGTGTCCTTTGTTATGGGTTGGCTATGCATTTTCGTATAGGCATGACGATGAAATGAAGTTTATGTTGAGTTCTCAGCTTTAAAAAAAATCAGGTCACATGGTCTCAATTTGTTCTCTTCAGGTAAAGATGGTCAGTTAAAGTCGCACACAAATCTCACCACAAGCACAAGATGGCAATGCTAGCATACACCAGGAGCACGGAAAGATTCTGGTATGAAACTTTGCCTGAATCACAACTTAGCAAAATCTATGTAGGTGATCACAGCACCTGTAGTCATACCGTGATGTTGAGGTAGACGACTTAGTGAGATTAACAATTCAGCCATATTGCATATTAGGGATGTAACGGTATGAAAAGTTCATGAAACGGTTATTGTGACCAAAATTATCACGGCTATCATTATTATCACGGTATTGTTGCACTGTGCTCAAAATTTTCAAAAGTACTTTTCCACAGTCTTGAAATCATTTAACCCCTTAAATATTAAAATTTTAACAGTTCTTTTGTCTTTTTTTTGGTCAATAATTGTGTCAGGAAATGTCCAATATGTAAATTTGTTTAAACTTTTTCATGAGAAATAAAAGATTCTGTCAAGTATTTGTCATTATTATGCTATAAATGCTTAAACTTTGTGAATTTACAAGGAAAGAAAAAAAACAGATTTGAACTTTAAACAGGTTTCTATTCCTAAAAAAATGTAAATGAACATGTTCAAAGTTTTGGGACGGCCAAAAATAACCTTAACCTATTTTACATACACCCACAAATTTTAGTTTGCCTGCAGAATTAGTGCCGATGTTACAGCTCATTATTAAACCATGTTCACATATTTTTTATTCATTTTTTGTTTTACTAACAATAGTCCCTGAAGCAGTTAGCCCCCTTCATGACTCTCCTCTGGTCTGCCTTTTCCATGGTAGATGCCCTCAACATCTCCCTCTTTAATATTTCCAAATTACGATTGATTTAATCCGTAAAACACAAACTATGACAGAAAAAGACGATCTACTTTTGTATTGCGACGAAATACGGCGAAACACGGCAAATAAACAGCAAAAGAACGGCAAGAACTCACTCCAGATTGATACTCATGCTGTTATTTCCAATCTTTATACATTATTTACACAGAAAATCCTGATAAACCACCTATAATTCACTCAGGTATGGCTCTCTGAATCCTCTCTCTCTCTCTCCGTCGTTTACTCGGGGATTTACAGCAGTCTTGATCACAAACATTTTTGTCTTTCACTGCAGCTTCGTGTTTTCGACAGGGTGACCGTCGTCAATCAATTTCCCCTCAACATCATTAAAATCCAAACTTTGACCAGACTTAAGCCGTTTCGAGTGGGAAAACCTGTAAGTCTGAGCGAGGCTCCAGCTTTCATTCAGAGGCCAGACATTGCAAACTGCACGCCTCTGTTTGCGAGAGACAGCTTCTTTGAGGGGCAGACGCACATACAAACCCAAAACCAGTGAAGTTGGCACGTTGTGTAAATCGTAAATAAAAACAGAATACAATGATTTCCAAATCCTTTTCAACTTATATTCAATTGAATACACAGCAAAGACAAGATATTTAATGTAGGGATGTCCCGATCCGATATTGATATCGGATATCGGTCAAAAAAACAAATATCGGATTATATCGGCCTGCATCCTACATCTCCGATATCAGCACTCCGATACAAGCAGTCCATTCTAATATATTTATTTTTTATTTTATTCAGTTGTAGGAAATGCTTATGTTTAAGTTCAACACAGTGGTTATTTTGCAATTGGTGAAATATGTTTTTGTTTGATTTATTGAGGTCACTTTTCAGGGTCTTCTAATATTTCTTATTCATGTTGTTTTAATTGTAGTATATTCTTATGTTTAAGGTTAAAATTTATTTAACCTATTGGTTACTAACAAATGGGTCAGTTTTTCTCATACCTACTATTGCTGACTACTGTTCTCTGTTTGAGTAATCTGACCTGATCAAGCCTTTTCTTACAGTCCATACTACAAAATAGGTAATAAAAGTCTGTATGATTCCTGCTGATATCGTATCAGATTGATATCGTTATCGGCCAATACTCAAGGCTGCAATATCGGTATCGTATCGGAGGTGAAATAGTTGTATCGGGACACCCCTAATTTAATGTTCGAACTGAGAACCTTTTTTTGTCTTTTGCAAATAATCATCAACTTAGAATTTAATGGCAGCAACATGTTGCAAAAAAGTTGTCACAGGGCATTTTTACCACTGTGTTACATCGCCTTTCCTTTTAACAACACTCAGTAAACGTTTGGGAACTGAGGAGACCAATTTTTGAAGCTTTTCAGGTGGAATTCTTTCTCATTATTACTTGATGTACAGCTTAAGTTGTTCAACAGTCTGGGGTCTTCATTGTTGTATTTTACGCTTCATAATGCCCCACACATTTTCAATGGGGGACAGGTCTGGACTACAGGCAGGCCAGTCTAGTACCCGCACTCTTTTACTACGAAGCCATGCTGTTGTAACACGTGCAGAATGTGGCTTGGCATTGTCTTGCTGAAATAAGCAGGGGCGTCCATGAAAAAGAAGTTGCTTGGATGGCAACATATGTTGCTCCAAAACCTGTATGTACCTTTCAGCATTAATGGTGCCTTCACAGATGTGTAAGTTACCCATGCCTTGGGCACTAATACACCCCCATACCATCACAGATGCTGGCTTTTGAACTTTGCGCCTATAACAGTCCGGATGGTTCTTTTCCTCTTTGGTCCAGAGGACACGATGACCAAAGTTTCCAAAAACAATTGTAAATGTGGACTGGTCAGACCACAGAACACTTTTCCACTTTGCATCAGTCCATCTTAGATGAGCTCGGCCCAGCGAAGCCGGCGGTGTTTCTGGGTGTTGTTGATAAATGGCTTTGGCTTTGCATAGTAGAGTTTTAACTTGCACTTACAGATGTAGACGAACTGTAGTTACTGACAGTGGTTTTCTGAAGTGTTCCTGAGCCCATGTGGTGATATCCTTTACACAGTGATGCTGCTTTTTGATGCAGTACCGCCTGAGGGATCGAAGGTCACGGGCAGTCAATGTTGGTTTTCGGCTTTGCCGCTTCCGTGCAGTAATTTCTCCAGATTCTCTGAACCTTTTGATGATATTACGGACTGTAGATGATGAAATCCCTAAATTCCTTGCAATAGCTGGTTGAGAAATGTTGTTCTTAAACTGTTGGACAATTTGCTCATGCATTTGTTCACAAAGTGGTGACCCTCGCCCCATCCTTGTTTGTGAATGACTGAGCATTTCAGGGAAGCTGCTTTTATACCCAATCGTGGCACCCACCTGTTCCCAATTAGCCTGTTCACCTGTGGGATGTTCCAAATAAGTGTTTGATGAGCATTCCTCAACTTTCTCAGTCTTTTTTGACACTTGTGCCAGCTTTTTTGAAACATGTTGCAGGCATCAAATTCCAAATGAGCTGATATTTGCAAAAAATAACAAAGTTTACCAGTTTGAACGTTAAGTATCTTGTCTTTGCTGTGTATTCAATTGAATATAGGTTGAAAAGGATTTGCAAATCATTGTATTCTGTTTTTATTTACAATTTACACAACGTGCCAACTTCACTGGTTTTGGGTTTGTAGTTACGGCTTTTCCAGGCAAAGAGCAGCATCACCGTGAGTTACTGACACAGTGTGGTATCAAACACGGTATAACAGTAATTTTAAAAGGTCATGGTAATGATTTCCTTGGAAATTTTACCGTGGTTGACCATTTTACCGGTAACCGTTACACCCCTATTGCATATCAAACATGCAGAACTCCAAATATCAATTGGGGTTAAAAAAAAAACTCATCCAAACAGAACGAGAAGCTGTAGAGCACCTGAAAATATGAAGACCAAACTTTCACAAACATCCAGAAATAATATGAAATACAAGTTAACTAAGTATAAATATATATGAATTCTTTTAAATCTTCAGTGTCTTACATTTTATCACTTTATTTTCCCCATTATCATTTACAAATCTTTAATTTTCAAAATAGTCTCTGATTTGTGACTCTTGATAAAATAAAATATTCTGCATCAGTAAATTTAAAATCTCATGTTTGTCTATCAAACTGAGACCACTGGATATGTGTGTGTGATGAGAGAAATGATCAAACTCACAAACATAACTTGAGAATATTGGACTGGCATTTCATATCTTTCAGAAAATGTATTTTTATTGTGAAATCACTGCCCCTCTTTTGTCCTTCCTTGCTTTCATGATTAACACCATGAGAAAAAAAAACTTGAGGGATTTCATGATCAGTTTGAACCAGATCAAATCATATTGGACCTAATCGTTTCAGATTTCTTATAAATCCAGCTGCAGCCTGTGAATTGAGACTCTGTCTGAATCATCCAACTCAGAAGAGATTCACAGCTCTGACTGCACTTTATTGGTTTGTTACAGACGGACAGATGGACAGACGGGTTACCTTAGTGTTATTGAGCTGTGCAAGTCCTGTACAAGCATTGGCCAAGAGGAAGTCCCCGCTCAGGACGGCCATCTTGTTTCCAAACTGCATGTCTTTCAGCGGGCCATCGGAAACCGTCCACTCCTTCAGGTCGACAATCCCTCGATGCACCAGGAAGGCCGTGTGGATCAACTCAGTGATTTCTGCCAAGTTTCTCTGGCTATGAGAAAAAAAAACAGAGGATATATATATTTAGAAATCACAGCTTCTCAGAGAGGCGTTCCAGAGGCTTGACAGCTAGAGAGCTTTTTGACAGAAACCTTTTCATTGTCCTCAGTTTGCTGAAATATGCATGGAGAGTAGGCCTGGGAAAAACCTCAAGTGTAGGTAACATATCAGAACATTTTTAACCCTTTAACTACCAGCTCAACTGTTTGGAAGAGATCATTGTTAAATTCAGGGATATTTCATGTTTTAAGCAGAAAAAATCCAATCATTGTTTGGTTCCATTTGTTGGTGGTCTGGGATCCTTGGTGGAGACTTCCTGCTGCTGTGGAGTCACAAAGCCTCAATAACTACAGTTACAGACATGACACATATTTGGCCATTTCATTAGGAATATTTCATTCCCATTATCATTATAGCTGTTAATTTAGATATTAGCATGATCTCTCTATCCATGGTTGATACATCTATAGTATCTATATTTAGCACCACATACAGGTTTGCAGCTCCACATGCTAGGAATAAACTACAAAAAGACCTGAAACTAAAAGATCTGGTGTCACTAGATACTTTTAAGACAATGTTGAGCAACTTGGAGGCGAACACATCTGGCTGCAGATGTTTTGACTGATGCACTTTATCTTTCTCCTGTGGACAATCCAAGCAAAATAAGCTGTCTGAATTGTGACTTCTCTTTCTTAATGTACCGAATTCTTGTTTTATGTGTTTGATGACTACATGTGTTTGTGTAAAACTGTTGAATGTGCTGCTGTCTTGGCCAGGACACTCTTGTGAAAGAGATTTTTAATCTCAATGAGGTTTTCCTGGTTAAATAAAGGTTAAATAAAACAATAAATAAAAAGAAACATAGTCATGGGGTCCCTCTTGAAAATGGGATGTCACATCTCATGAGGCTAACCTTTAATAAATCAGATCACAGGTCTATTGTTCATGGATCTGTCCCTAACTTTAGTTCTTACTTTAGTCCACTTGTCTCCTCTTACCTCCCTTCCTTCACCCTCACACCAACACAGCATCGTGTGGATTTGCTGTTCATCATGAGACTGGGATCCACATTCAAGATTTCCTGCTGCTTAACAGAAGGTTTTTTCTTGAGCCATGATGGAGGGATATGATTGGCTATATGGATTCATGTTGGGTGTTGGATGTATATATTTGTATATATATGTATATGTGTATTTTATATGTATATATGTATCCATATATATATGTGTATCCATAAAATGAAGAGCTTTATGCTCTATTGTAAAGTGTCTTGTGATAACACTTGTTATGAATTGGCGCTATACAAATAAAGATTGATTTTCAGCTTCGTTATTGGTTTTGATCACACAGCGCCGTGAAACGCTAACGCGAAGAGACTCAGCTGTGGCTGGAGAGCTCATGAGGCCGCTTTCACGGCGCCACGAGAACTAGACCCTTATTTAGCGTGTTGAAAGTAACGCTGAAAATTTCTAAATAAAGCGTGAATGCAGACCGATATCAGATTTTTTCGGTGGGAGTCCGTTTATTTGTGTTTTTGATCAAGGAAAATATGGCCCCTTGTGAGTCCAGCCAAATCAGCAGAGGAGCAGAGCCGAAGGAGGAAGAGGGAGTTAGGTCCTAGCGCCCTGGGTTTCTTCTCCACATAAACACTGCTGTAGAGGTAATTTCTGCCCTAACCCTTGTGATAGGACCCAACTTGTTCAATCCCGGAATATCACTTTAAGGGAACAGAGAAAAACACAAACAAACCAAAAAAAGATATTTTCTGGTTGTGGATTTGAAAAGGTTTTAAAGCAACAGTTGATTGTGTGATGACATAAACATGCACAAATATTTAGGACAAAATCAACTAGAAAAGGTAGAAATGTCAGTAAAAAATGCAAAAATAACTTAAAACAGATGGTATTGAGTTTGAAAAACAAATGTTTTCGATGAATAACAGTTTTATATACAGTACATATATACCATCATATCATCAGTAAATGATTAAGTTTTTAAAATAATGATGTTAAAAGTAATAGTAGCTTTTGTTTAAACCTTTAAATAACACAAATAAAATAACAGTTTTTGGGGTTTTTTTTGCAGTTTTTCTGCATCATAAAACACTGACAGAAACAAACAATGACGTGTTATGCTTATTTAACACATTAAATCTTCTTGAATTTAATTACCACTGCCAAACAGTTGAGCTGGGAGTTAAACGCGTTAAATGAGACATCAGATAGGATGATATATCCTGGGGCAGCAAGTTACATTTTAAATGTACCCATGTTAATAAAGTAAGGCGCATCTGCACTTTGGAGAAGAAGTACTAGGACCAAACCACACTGAAACAACATTTCTGACAGAAAGTGGACTTCAGTAATCCTGCAGCACACATGCAGGCTGACATAAACACAAACAGATCCTCCATCAACAAACAGGCATCACAGCAACTGCTGACCTCGAAGAGCAGAGCTGTGGTTCAGTAATTTGCTAAAGGGATCTTCCAGCAATGCAGAGAGCCTCAGACCCACTCCCAGACAGAATCTGGAATATAACATCCACCCTACAGCTTAAAGCAACCCAAATCCTCACTGCAGAGGTATTGCTGGTTATGTGGTGTGGTTTTTGTGCCGTGGTTTTAAAGTGGTGTTATATGAAGTACCCGGCATGAGCCTGAACGTGTGCAACAATGTCACAGCTCAGTTCTCTCTCTGGCCGTGGTAGCAGTGCGTGCAAAGCAGCTGAAAAGAAGCTTCAACAACAGGAGCAGCACACGAAAATAAATACATGAGCCACTATTTGTTATCTTTACCTTTGCAACACGTAATAGTGTGTAACAAGTTGTAAAAAATTCTGTTGTTGTTGTTTTCCGTTAACGGTTCGTGACGGCCCGACGGTGGTGTTACGTCCGTCCTATACCTGCAGCATTATTAGCATAAACCACTGACAAGCCTGACATTTTACCGTTACGTTCTGTATTTCTCCTCTGTATTTCCACCACCCTAAATGTTTCTGCTTCTCCTCATTCTTAATACTGTATTTTGCATGTGATGTCATTCTTGAACTGCTTTTTTCTTTTAAGTGGCCCTTATGTGCCGTCGTATGCCATCACACAAAAATATATAAAATAATTCCTCTCCGAAATAATACGTATTTTCCACCATTGACTGTTTCATATGAAATGCTGCTTCTGGATGTCAACATGTACTCATGGTTTGTTTGTTTTGTGCAATTAAAATTAAGTTTGGGAAATAAATAAACTGTAGCCTACTTCTGCTTTGCTCAAACTGGAAAAGAGTGTAGCATACTACAAAATAAACCTAACAGAACAGACATACTACATTCAAGTGTAGTAGGCAGTATGCAGTGCCTACTACATACTACTTTCATACGCAGCATGTAGTAGGTGAATTTGAAAACGGTCTCTGTTCAGAAACCTACAACTGAAACAGACAGTAGTACTCTGTTTGCTGTAGATGGTACAAGATTCTTCAAATAATTAAGAGAATTGTGTGAGAAAACCAGCATCAAAAACCAACGTGAGGTCATCACAGTACAAACAGTTTATTTTACATCTGCTTACTTTTCCACTACCATGCTGCTTTGATTATTTTGAGACACAGCACAGCCTACATCTCCTTCCACCAGCAGTGCTGAAGATTTTACTTCAAAAGAGGAAACAGCTGCTATGAAATGGGATACACACAGTATAGATTTTGCAGCAACAATGACCACCATCTACTTTGAAATACTGAAATGGAGTCCACAGGAGAAACTTCTGTGGATGGACAGTCAACAGGTCAGAACTGAAAATGGAGAATCTGCTCTGAGAGCTGGAGGAGCAGAGAAACTCAAGTCACCTGTTAATTCAGGTGTATAAATCGTGATCTCATGTCGTCAAACTGGATGAAATGGAAGCATGGCTAAGAAAAACAAGCTCAGGATGTTTCAAGACTTTCAGGATCAGAGGAGACTATCAGCTTTTATACACTCATCAGCAGTGAGAAGCTCTCATCACACAGAGCCTTTCTGATTTAAGGGACATTTATAATCATACAGACCAGATTCACCGTTTTACAGACTCACAGTTTACAGAAGCCACAGTTTCAGTGGTAAGTTTAATTCTTGAGAAAACACGATGTGTTCACTGTTGTGGGTAAACTGAGCTCTTTGTCTAAATCACTGTGCCTGATCAACAGATGATCCTTAAATGTTTGTACATTTGGCTAATCTTTATTTGGGATTAAGTTTTATTTGTGTATTTAGCTAATAATTCAGGTTAATGACTGATGGATGAAACACACACTGTCCACACAGTAGTCACACCATTTTAACAACATTTCTGCTGCACAGTGAAGTTGCTTGTTGAATTAATTCCCCTGTCAAATGATGACTTGCAGCCAACTTTTATTTTGTTTTCACATCTTGCCTCACTCCCGAGTCCATGACAAGCCGATAGACATCATTCTTTTGACTGTGGGTGCAGACACAAGGAAGAGACGGGCAGAGCTCACACATCACTATTTACCTTAGTTCAAACACTGGGGGTCAATGGGTAGTGTTAGCCTGCCTCTGTCTACGGTCATCAGATAAACTCTTCGACAACTCTCAATGCTCCTGTGTGCTTATTGTGACTCCTTTTTTTACCACGTTATAATATGGTATCTATTTTTGCACTAATAAAAAACAAACAACACTGAACTTAATATTTAAAAAAAATACAAAAGAAACTAATGCTCGGCTTCCAATACATGTAGTTCCTCCCCTGTATATTCTGGTTCAATAGGTAAGGCTGTGGGTCTTTGTCAGTCCTAAAGAAATCCTCCTCATCCTCTTTTACAAAGTCGGCAATAAAAGTCATGACCAATCTTCTGTTACTCGTAAACAGAAGCTTTGTTTTGTTGACCTTCTTACCTGCATATCCGCGGTGGTTTGCGTGTATGCCTTGTGGAGTTTTATGTGTGTTTCTTTCGAAAATTACATAAAGTGCTAATTATAGTCTAAAAATAAAGAATGTGGGGTGCTGGTTTGGCGGAGTGGTTAGCAACCAGTTACCCCATGTACGTGTTTCTGCCGGTCCAGGTTCAAATCCCGCCTGTGACCAGTTTGCAGAGTGTGTTCCCCTACTCTCTCCCCCTTTCACAAGCCTATCCACTGACTCTCTCCTGTCAATAAAGGCACAAAATGCCCCCAAAAAAATACATTTATAAAAAAAATTTAAAAATAAGAATTAAAAATAAAGAACATAATATAATGTGGCAAAGAAAAAGGTTCCCTACAAGCACACAGCACTGTGTAGAGTTGCTGAAGAAATTATCCGATGACTGTAGGCAGAGGCAGGCTAATGCTAATCATTGACTCCAGGTGTTTGAGCTAAGCTATTAGTGGTGTCTGTCTCTTCTTTGTTACTACACACAAAGTTGAAAGAATGGTGTCTATCTGCTTGTCATGGATTTGCTTGTCAGGCAAGGCATGCAAACAAAAAAAATGTTGACAATCCCTTTTAATGAGCAGTGTTTGTTGAAGTCTATTAAAGCTGGGGTTGGCGATCTGATTTAGATACACTTTTTGAAATACTGGTTAAAATGGTCTTTATGACCCGATGGTAATCAACTCATAATGTGTTCTTAAAACAGCGAAAAATATCCGCTATCTACAGCAGGAGTAAAACAGGGAAAACACCAACCAATAATCTTGCCGGGACACCTGTTTTTAAACCAATCAAATCCCGTCGCCATTCTGCGTGCCTGCTGCGCGTGCATTTTCCCGGCGTGCACAGACAGTGCGTGTAGCATGTAGCATGTAGCGAGTAGGGAACAGACTCCGCTGGAGAATGCTTACCTTTCAAGTTTTGTCTTTGAAAATAAGGGAAGTCCGCTGTGAGCTGTCCCACAACACCAACCAAGCTCCAGTATCCCTCACATTTTAAGACAGATGTACAAGAAATCTAAAATAAACTCTTTATTTTTCTAAGTTTGTTCTGCTGTTGGCTCTAATCTCGCGAGAACTGCCATCCATGCTACTGCAGGTGGCAGTTCTCGCGAGACTTCTTCTTCGGTGGTTGGCATCCATCATTTTGGAGCATTACCGCCCCATTCAGGCTAGCGACGGAGCTCAGTTTGGAGAGGCAGAGGAATGTTTTTATTATTATATCGTCACACGGGAGATTTACAGGAGAATACTGATACAGGAGGACGGGAGAAAAGAGCCGAAAATACGGAAAATACGGCAGTTTCATGGCCAAAACAGGAGATTTGACAGCTATGTGGAGAATGTCAGAGGAACTACCTATACCCCGATCAACATCGGCTGTGAGTACTAACTAACTTTACATGTTTGTTTGGTGTTTTCTTCGTGCTGACTGAGACATGACTTGGTGTAGTGTGAAACAAACACGTTGAGGGTTTGGAGTTGAATCAGTCTTCTGGATATAGCGGCTGCGCGCGTGCATGTGAGCGGGGGGTGGGGCTAGGCGGAGCCCTGAGGAGATGCTACTTTCAAATTCATGCTAGTTTTCCAAAATCGCCAACCCCAGCTTTAATTTGGGATGTAGAAAAGCACTTGCTTTCTCTTATCCCGCGTTATGGTGAATCCCACTTTGCACAATGTTTGTTTGCCACCTTCTTGCTGCCCTTGTCCTGACAAAAGAGGTTCAGGACTACATTGTATTACATCAAACCAAGCTGTGGTGCGACAAATGTTTGTTTCTCCTCCATGACCAGCCCGGTACAGCCTGTGGTCCGATGGTTTAGGACCTCTGGAGTATATAATACAAGATCATCACCTCCAAGCAAAAGAACAAGACATTTAAGTTGTTAATAAAGCTGCAGCATTCAGACGGTGGAGTCTTATTTGTTATTCCAATCAAATATCCAACAGAACTGCAAACACAGCCGTCTGGATTCATCCGAGTTAATTAAACTCTTCTTTATTTAAGTATTCACAGTCCTTTATTTTTAAATTCTTAAAGTATTTATGGACTAAAGAATGAAGAACTATGAATACTTAAAGAAGAAAAGACCTTGATACAGGCACAATTTGATTTTAGAAACTTGAAAGTCAACATCAGTGGACTTCAAATGATATATGTATGACATCTTTCCACTCAACATGCAGGGTTTCTTCTAAAAGAAATTTAACTCATCATTATCAAATAACAGCCATTCTTGATTATGAGAGAAAAGGCATAAAAGTGGTCTCTGAATAGAGGCGCAGCCTTAGGGAGGATATAATCAAATGTTGATTCAGCCACTGCTTGGGGATAATTAGGGCCCCTCTCTCCATATGGAAGCAGCTCGCCACACTGCGACAGGAGGGATCCATCCAGACGGGGTTGGGTGCGCTGATAGCCACTTACGACCTTCTTTCAGCCGCTTTGAGAACCTGATGAGCCAGTCGTCATCTGCCTTGTGCTCCAGCCCCTTTCTGCGCACACATTAATACACACGTACAGCTCTTGTAGCCAGGTAATTGCCATGTTCGATGTCGTGGTGGAAAAGATGTGATTAAAATTCAATAATGTCATCTATTCTGCCTCTCAATCACACCCATTGTCTGGTTGGCTTCTTTGCTCGGCGATGCAGAGCAACAACACGGTCGCCCCAAATGATACTTCATAAGTTCAGGGTTTAAATAAAAGGAAATTAACAGACTGACGCTCGTGAGCTTAAGGTGCCTCACAGTGATGGATACACTTGACAGATCTGAAGAGAAAACGTATTGTTAGAAGACAGAAGATAGTACGAGAGAACTGTGGCTGATTGCACATCAGAAATCCACTTTTAGATCTGATTCCAAGTCTGCAGTCAGTGCTGAAGGTGATCATTGAGAATAAATAAACATAGAAGAAAAGTGATCCATAATAAACATCATGTGCTGAGAAAAACTCTGCGGCTGCACAAATCCAGGGTAAAGCAGTTACTTTAATGCGGAGGTCGGACTATGTCAGACTCAGCAACAACGGAGCCATATGGCCCTTTTCCACTAGCACGCCTTGGCCCTACTCTACTCGGCCCTACTCGATTTGCAGTGTGTTTCCACTAGCCTGGTACCTCCTAAAACAAGCTAGTTTTAGTACATACTAAAGATGACGTCACTGACTGCCGGCTACTGATTGGTCAGACAATGTCGTCATCGATGAGTCATGAGCGCGACGACCTAGCATGTTAGTGGTAGCTACCGTTAGCTTACCCTCATACATCTTTTCTTTGCAGCTCGATTGCTCTCGTCCTCGGCTTCACTCTGTTGTATAGCTTCCAAAACTCTCCTGTTCTTCTCAAGGGGTATTTCTTCTTACCACCTGCAGCCTTCTTCTGCTTTCCTTTTTTACTCGGTTTGTGACAAAAAGCCACAGATTGTTGTGTCGTGCTCAAAATGACGTCACCACAGAGCCGCTCAGCGACACTGCATGCCGCTGTGCACGCGACTGGGGCTAATGGAAAAGCAGCACAAGGCGAGTAGAGTAGAGCTGGGTAGAGTAGAGTAGGGCTAATGGTCTTACAGACTAACCCAATGAGCACGATGGACTATGAGCTGTTCGATTTTAGGAAAAGATCAAGTTGTGGGTATTTTTGCAATTTAAATTCCATTCACGATTGTCTTCAAATCAAGCTTCAGTGCGATATTCACTATGTTTACCGTATAGACAACAGTAAGGAAATCAATAATCAAAAGCACATAACACATTATTCATCATCTAATACTGATGATAAACTCTTTTCGTAATTTTAAGGAAAACTTAAACTTCTACTCCTAAATAGAGGCTTAATACTGGCGACCTTCTCAGCAACACTTCAGTAAATGCAAATTGCCTGTAAAGGACCTCTTTCACAATACATGTAATTTTGCCCACAGTCCAGTTTTTTGTTTATTGTTTGGTATTTGTAGTACACCCAGAGACTCCCAAGAATATACCTTTAGAAAATCCAAAAGTCATCCAGGGCCTGTACTATGACCTATTTTATGATCATTGCCATAGGTGTGAGCCAGGGTGCACACTTTACCCCAAAACTTACTCAAACACAAATAATAAATCATCAAATTGGGTCAAATCACTTTCACTGAAGTCTGGTGCATCTTTTGAAATCATATGTAAAGCAAAGTATCACAATTGAAAGAAGTTATTGAATTTTAACTGGAAAAAAAATAGTTTTTTGATGATTTTTTCAACAAATTCAATTCTTTAGAGAGGAATCCAATTGGGATTTACCAGTTGGTAAAAATGACAGCATTCTAGCATCATACCCCAACTTAGCAAGAAGATCTAAGGCATCCCTGAAATCGCGATCTACAATCATATTGTCATTTGCTTCTAACCAAGATTTCAATATTTCAATTTTTTCCATGATGAGCCGAGTTATTGTTGCATCATTTACGTTACCATGGTAGAGGCCAATAGTGTCTAAAACATATCCATCAGGCAGTACAGCTGACATGAATTTTAGGTAATTTTGTTTTTTCTGTCCTCCGTAAGATGCCCTTTGAAACTGATGATCACTGCAATTGTTGAGGTAGATATATGTACCATCTAAGATAAGGGTGACCTGGTCACCATAAAAAGCTTTAGTAAAGACAGTGTTGTGAGTTATGGCATCATGGCGTGAAATATGATTTGTGCCAAGGTACTTAGAAACAACTATTGTGTTCAAAATATATGCAATTGTATGAAAATATCTTGACAGTGTAGCTTGGGAAAGATTAGTAAGCATGGTCATTTTGACTCCCCTGCATGGAACAGTATTCTGATTCTTCCACAGTAACCCAACCTGTTAATTGAACAACTTTACCGGTCTCAGAATTTGATGATTTTTTTCCCACTTTGAGAATATATATGTGGCCAAATAATTTGTAAGTATTTTAGTTGTACAGCAACTGTAAGTTGGTCAGACACATCCCTAAAGAATTGAATTTGTTGAAAAAATCATCAAAAAACTATTTTTTTTTTCAGTTAAAATTCAATAACTTCTTTCAATTGTAATACTTTGCTTTACATTTGATTTCAAAAGATGCACCAGACTTCAGTGAAGGTGATTTGACCCAATTTGATGATTTATTATTTGTGTTTGAGTAAGTTTTGGGGTAAAGTGTGCACCTTGGCTCACACCTATGGCAATGATCATAAAATAGGTCATAGTACAGGCCCTGGATGACTTTTGGATTTTCTAAAGGTATATTCTTGGGAGTCTCTGGGTGTACTACAAATACCACACAATAAACAAAAAATTGGGCTGTGGGCAAAATTACATGTATTGTGAAAGAGGTCCTTTGCAACATAGTTGACACAACAGATCCAGGGTCAGTCAGGAGCGCTGCAAAAAACTGCAGCTTTGGTGATCACATGACTGCACTGAAATTGTGATTTCGATCTGTAAATGATAAATCTTTAAGGCCTATGACTGAGCCTTACTGCATGAAACAACTGATGTGATGACATAGGAATGATGGGCAACACTGCAAACAGTCTGTAGCTCATCTTCAACACATCATGAGAGCAGGGATGCCATTTTTCAGAGCTTTGCAAACTTTTGCTGAAGTTATCAAGGTGCAAACCTCAGATTGTTCACATGATTGTAAATGCAGAGCACTCTGTGGTCTCATTGGTCAATATCTCTGTCTTGGAGGGACAGATCAGTAGGGGTGTATATCGTTATGATTTTATCGATTCTAATACAGATATCGATACTCCTAATCGGTATCGATACTTATCGATACTCTTATCGATACCACAACATGCAATTTTGTGTAAAAAATAAAGACTTTACAAGATATTAAAAGATTCAACCTTTTTTTTATTACCACAAGGTAACAATAAAGCTTCAACAGAATAGAAGTAATGCATTACAATTGCTTCTCAGAGGCAAAAAGAAAGCTAAGGAGATGGCAAAACCCCTTCATGCCACCCAACAGACTGCATGTACAGACAGACCCATATATCAGTGGAGCAAAAATCGATGCTGTAATGATGACTACGAGGGTTTTCACTTTATATTAGATAGTCGTATAACCGTTCGAATGTGGGGATAAATATCCGTAACCGAATAGTAAATAAATATTTGAATGTAAAATATTGAGTGTAGCAGCACATCAGGGCGCCTAAGGCAGTGGACAGTTTCATCCAACAGAGGGCGCTGTGAGCGCAGCTTGACCGTCAGTCACATTCGGTGCTCTCTTGACCTCAGTAAACAAAGAGTTTCGGCTCCGAGCGGGCATTAATAGCTCTGATTCATATGAGGAGAGCTTTGCCATTGGCTTTTCATCCAAGTTATACGGCCGAGTGCAGCGGCTCTTTGTCAAGAGTTTAACCCTGTGTGACTGTGTTGTTTACGGCAGGGTTTCTACCGAAGGGGCGGATAATAGAGTCTCTGTCTCTGTCGGTGCTGCAGTTTTTAGTGTTAGCCGGGCTGCTAACTCTACTCGTGTTGCTATAGCAATCAAACAGCCTGCACTCCTTTAGCTTTATACTATGCGCGCGCTCCAAGTGTTTGGTGATGTTGCTAGTATTTCCCCCCTTGGACGCAACTTCTCTCTGATAAAGATTGCATCGGGCCGAGTTTCATTAACTTTGCTAAAGTGAGCTCAAACCTTTGCGCGCTTAGCCCTCACAGACATGCTTGAGCCAGACGCCGGTGTTGTCATAACTACGTAACAGTTGAAGAGACGTTTAAGTACCGATAACAGTACCGTTTTTCCAGATTCTTAACGGTGTTCGGATACCGACCCAATTGGGGACCGGTACATGGAAGTGCTGGTCCACGGTATACATCCCTACAGATCAGTGTTAATTTTGTCAGTTAATTAGTTTCAGCATATTTTTTCGTCAACCTTTTTTCCCTTGACGAAACTAGACAGGAACTAATACAAACAAGAGCACATGGACAAAAACTAAATTAACTGACATTTTCATCGACAAATAAAAACTAGACTAAAATGTCTGACAGAGACTTAATCCAATCAGACCTTATTTGGTCATGTAGGAAGTAGAGACAAGTTAGGAATCCATCCAATCACAGCTACTGAGGGACATACAATCACAGCTGCCTTAGCTTGGTGGTGGTGGGATAAGTTGTGGAGCGATCCAATCAGAGATGCTCTCTTTATGAATTGATATATTCATGTAGAGCAGGTTCACTGTTTGTTGTCAGTTCTGGTATTGTAACTGAGATGCTCTGCCAGGTAGCCTAAATAAAGGTGACTGCATTTCACACTAAAGGAAAGGAGTTGTTATAACTGCATTGCAGCTACCAGGAAACACCAATCCCAACACTACATGTAATGATAAAGTGAATTTCAATGGGCCACTTTCTGTGTCCTGGCATGCCATACCATAAAACAACAGATTAGTTTTACCTGCAGTCATGTCAGCAGAGCATCAAAACTGTTGGTTAAAGGCTTGTTGCCAGAATCCAGTCCAGTTTGGTGGAGCACAACAACTTTTTTCCCCCGTCTCTTCGTTCATGAGGCATTTGACCTCTTCTGTTAGCCATGACTTATTTTGTTGGTTGTTGAGACCTTGTCTACACAGAGCCACTGTCACCTAAAACGAGGAGGTTCTTCCTTTGTGTAGCCAAACTCGAGATGCGTTCAGACAGAGACACTAGAAATGAATGAAACCGCTGTAGTACGTGTGTCAGTCCAGTAGACGACAATGTAGGATTGCAGAAAAACAGCGCTGCTACAGCACACGGACAAAGAAGAAAAACTTTTCACAAACAACAATGCTGAGTGGATGCATAAAGGCGCAACAAATCTTTAGGCACTAGGGGTGCAATGATCCATCGATATATATCGATACATCGATTGGTTAAGCAATGATCCAATCACATCAATGGAAACTCAAAACATCGATCAACATCGTGGTCTGTAATGTACGCCTTTATTTTGAAATCCCGACCTGACATACGTGTCTGTTTCCGGCCAACGTTCTCAAGTCTTGCGCGTAGCGTATGAGACACACATTTGAACCTTTTCACTCTCTGACACGTCACGCCTGATATTTCTCCTGCTGTAAAATGTACTGTATAGCGCCCACCGAGTCACACCGCTGTAGGCGAACGTGTAGCAAGACGCTGTTAGCATCACAGAGCTAAACGGGAGCCAGACATATCGGCCAATCATAAAATCGCTCTGCTGTATCCGGGTAAGATACGGTCGACCTGATAGCAGAGGATGCAAGCTGCACGCACGACAGGAGTGCTTTATCACACAAGAGCAGTAAGTTATGTAATTTTTTGATTTTGTAGCACACTGGTTCATGAAATTTCATAAAGTTAGAAAGTAAAACAGCGAGAGCTTAATGTCATTCCTCCTCAACATTGTCCATTAAACAGTTAAACGTCTGATCACATTGACAAACAATCTGTGGTTACCAGTCATCACAATAAAACAAAGTCATCAATGGTGAGTTAGTTAAGTTAATAGCTCTTATTTTGAACATGAGAAATGTCTGGATGTAATTAAAATCAAACTACACAGTTTTGGTTTGATAGAGCATGGTCAAATGTTGGAGGTCAATATAATGAAATTTAAATAATAATTCAATAATTTTTATTAAAGTGTTGCATCATTACTTGATATAATAAACAAACATTACAATGTAACAATAAGACCCATAAGGTAATAGTGGGGGCAAAAAAGCACCTTACCTGAATTAAACCTGTTTTAATTTTAAACATGATAAGATCATACAGATGGTTATAATCCTCTATAAACCATCATACCCAAAGGTCAGCACATCGTTCCACATTTCAGTAATAAAACTATCGAAATTGTTTTGTATTTATTTCTTGCTTCAGGTGAAATGTAGCTGATTGTGTTCAGTGAGGACATAATATCGTCTTAAATAGATCGAAGGTTCCTGAATCATATCGTATCGTATCGTATTGTATCGAATCGTGACAGACTTTGTGATATCGGCAAATATCGTATCGTTGTCCAAAGAATCGATATCGTATCGTATCGTCATGAAACTGGTGATTTACACCCCTATTAGGCACTCCATATACATAAACTGAATGAAAACTTGTCAGATCTGGTGGTATAAGCCTTGTGTAAATGGCCCCTTAGCCTGCTAGCTGACTGACCATCATGCAGAGTGAACTCAGAGAAGCAGGTTGTGACGTGAGGACCAAAGGACAGCCCTGTCCTCTTCTGCTCCAAAACAGACGTGTGACGGCTTCTCCAAGGTTCTCTATACCGCAGCATGAACATGAACTGTCTAAAGGAAAAATACAATTGATTTTATTTTTTTTAGTTGGAACAAAACAACCAAAAATGTCCTAAAACATGAGACAAAGCTGACCACTGCATGGTCAAGAAAAACAGTCAGTTCTGTCACGCTTTAAGACTTTCCAGCTAATCGCTGCTTTTAATACGGTAAATTAGCCTGGAGACGTAAATGCTGGTAACTCCAAGGACGTGGATGCATGATGGCCGATTGGCATGTCTGTTTTTCATCAAACAATTAGCACAACACTGACTCGACCATTGCTGCCATGTAATTGGCTGATAAGCAATTTACGTTAGTGAGAAGTTGAAGGAGTGAACCTGATGAAGTGTGTGTTGAGTGTATAAAGGAGACAGCTGTAGTATTTATATGTAGTACTCATTAGTTTTCACTTGCATCACTTTAATCACACTGCTCACACCTGAATCCACAGGAGTCACTTAAAAACTGAATCATTTCTTTAAGAGTGCAGAACAATGGCAGAAATCAGACAAATATTGGAGCCCCCCGTGCAGACACATCCCAGAGCTCTGCCTCCAACCTAACAGTCCTGATCAGCAGCAGTGGAGCTTGGGGAGGAAAAAAGGGGGACAAGGGGGCCGGTGTATAAATAGCTTTGGTGCCCAGTTGCATAGCAACCGATGCCATCTCAGCGAGGTGTAACGCCCCTCACCACGCCCCTTGTCCTGACTGTTCTGTTCCATTTTCCTCCCTCCGCAGTCTGCATCGCCATCAAACACAGCCCTGCAGATCTGAGAGTGTCCCTCTGTGATTAAGAGAGGGGGGCCTGTCCATCAGACGGCCATCGTGATGTGTTCAATGACATTACTGTGAATCAAATATATCAAGACGTACTGGTGATTTAAATAGGTCAACAACCAAAATATGTAAGGCATTAAAAGTCTAACAGGTGATTTAAATATATCAAAATATGTATCAAGAATTAAAATGTGATGTGTTCAAAGTTATACCGGTGATTTAAATAAATAGAGAATTAAAAAAATGTAATGTGTTTAACGACATACTGGTGATTTCAATATCCTGATAGATTTAACATATGAAGAAGGAAAACGTGATGTCTTCAAAAACAGATTTTTGTAATGGGGAGATTTGAGAGCTGTGATTTCTTTGTTGCATGGGTCCATGTGGTTTAAAGCCAGTCTGTGTGTCCACCCCTCACTATATCTATCTATATATCATCCTAGCAGTCCTCCTATCTAGATGTCTGTCTGTCTATCTATCTTCCCACCTTTATATCTACCTATCTATCCGTCCATCTACCGTTTCATCTATCTATCCGTCCATCTACCGTTTCATCTATCTATCCGTCCATCTACCGTTTCATCTATCTATCGTCTATCTAGTTATCTTTCTGTCTATCCATCTGTCTGTCTGTCTTTCTATCTATCATCTACCTTCCCACCTATATATATACCAATCTATCCGTCCATCTACAGTTCCATCTACCTATCCATGCATCTATCTATCTGTCTGTCTGTCTGTCTATCTATCTCTCTATAGATCTATCTATAGATCTATCTATAGATCTATCTATCTGTCCATCTACTGTTTCATCTGTCTGTCTGTCTGTCTGTCTGTCTGTCTGTCCATCCGTCTATCTATCTATCTATCTATCTATCTATCTATCTATCTATCTATCTATCTATCTATCTATCTATCTGTCTATCCACCTTTCTGTCTGTCTTTCTATCTATCATCTACCTTCCCACCTATATATCTACCAATTAGGGCTGGGCAAAAAATCGCTTAAATCGATGAATTCGAATTAATTTCTGCGGAAGATTTAAAAAATTAAAAAATCGAGATTTTTTTTCTTGCCTTAGTCCAATTGTAAGTTGTTGCAATTTTTGAAAAAGATTACTATTTTCATGATGGTCGGTCTTGTAAGGTTTGCACAAGCATTTTCATAGGCTTGTATTTGTTATTTAAGTAGGTTAAATATTGATCAGAGAGTTTCATGCTAATACTGTAAAAATACCTCAGCCTTTTAGTGTTTATGTAGACAAACCTGCCTACGTTTATACTACATAATCAACCTTTTATGACCCAGACTTTGACTTTAAGAGGGAAACATTTAGACAACATAAAGGCAAAACTTGATTTGTTTCATTTTTATGTCACTGGGAGTTATCTTTCTGTCTATCCATCTGTCTGTCTGTCTTTCTATCTATCATCTACCTTCCCACCTATATATATACCAATCTATCCGTCCATCTACAGTTCCATCTACCTATCCATGCATCTATCTATCTGTCTGTCTGTCTGTCTATCTATCTCTCTATAGATCTATCTATAGATCTATCTATCTGTCCATCTACTGTTTCATCTGTCTGTCTGTCTGTCTGTCTGTCTGTCTGTCTGTCTGTCTGTCCATCCGTCTATCTATCTATCTATCTATCTATCTATCTATCTATCTATCTATCTATCTATCTATCTATCTATCTATCTATCTATCCATCTATCTATCTATCTGTCTATCCACCTTTCTGTCTGTCTTTCTATCTATCATCTACCTTCCCACCTATATATCTACCAATTAGGGCTGGGCAAAAAATCGCTTAAATCGATGAATTCGAATTAATTTCTGCGGAAGATTTAAAAAATTAAAAAATCGAGATTTTTTTTCTTGCCTTAGTCCAATTGTAAGTTGTTGCAATTTTTGAAAAAGATTACTATTTTCATGATGGTCGGTCTTGTAAGGTTTGCACAAGCATTTTCATAGGCTTGTATTTGTTATTTAAGTAGGTTAAATATTGATCAGAGAGTTTCATGCTAATACTGTAAAAATACCTCAGCCTTTTAGTGTTTATGTAGACAAACCTGCCTACGTTTATACTACATAATCAACCTTTTATGACCCAGACTTTGACTTTAAGAGGGAAACATTTAGACAACATAAAGGCAAAACTTGATTTGTTTCATTTTTATGTCACTGGGAGTTTTGTTTCTTTTAGGGAAGAAAAAATCGATTAAAATCGTAAATCGAGTGTTGCGGAAAAAAATCGGGGATTTTATTTCTAGGCCATATCGCCCAGCCCTACTACCAATCTATCCGTCCATCTACAGTTCCATCTACCTATCCATGCATCTATCTATCTGTCTGTCTGTCTGTCTGTCTGTCTGTCTGTCTGTCTGTCTGTCTGTCTGTCTGTCTATCTATCTATCTATCTATCTATCCATCTATCTATCTATCTATCTATCCATCTATCTATCTATCTATCCATCTATCTATCTATCTATCCATCTATTGTCCATCTAGTTATCTTTCTGTCTATCCATCTGTCTGTCTGTCTTTCTATCTATCATCTACCTACTCACCTATATATCTACAATCTATCCGACTATCTACAGTTCCATCTACCTATCTATGTATCTATCTGTCTATCTTCCCACCTTTATATCTATCTATCTATCTATCTATCTATCTATCTATCTATCTATCTATCTATCTATCTATCTATTTGTCTTTCCATCCATCTGTCTGTCTATCCGTCCATCCATCATGGTGGTGCTCTGGTGAATCATCAGTGTCAGGCAGCAGAGTGGGAAATGTTTTACAAATGCTGCCTGTCAGAAGGGAGGAGACCATCCCCCGGAGGTTTCAATCACCCCCCACACCCTCACCCCCTGAACCCGCCCCACCCTCCCTCCCTCCGTCCCTCCATCTCTTCCATCAGAGGTGCTAATGAGCCCCGGAGAGGTGGGGGGACCGCTGTGGGGAGAGACGGAGCCAGAGAGATAGTGCAAATGAGGTGATCAAGTCATGCTGCGTGTGCGTGTGTGTGTGTGTGTGTGTGTGTGTGTGTGTGTGTGTGTGTGTGTGTGTGTGTGTGTGTTGGTCTGGACTATCCATCACATGCGAGTGAGGGAATGCTGCATGTTAAACTCACTGATCCGGTGTCACCACGACGTGGGCTCCAGGTTGTGACAGGAGGTGAGTGTGTAATGACTCGTCCTGTAGTGACTCACGACCTGTCGACGCGGCTCGGCCTCGCAGCCTGGAGAGGACCGTAGCTCGTGTCTTTCGTGGCGCCCGGTTTACTCCAATTAATTCTAATATTAGGATGTTTTTGCACAGACACGGCTCCACTACACACATATGCCCCGTGCCAGCCGGCAGCAAGAAAGAAACCTTTCAGGCACCCGGCGCACGGACATGCCAAACACAGCATCACTTCTGGAAACCACTTGGCACACACCCACACCGCTCAGAGCTGCATGCCGCCAGAGAGGACCTTAAGGTGCTACCTGAAGCCTTCCACACGCAGAGACTGTGGAGCAAATGAAGGATGCTAACCAACTAGTTGGCTACACAATGAATCAATAAATCAATCTTCAGCACTAAATCATAACACCTGTCATCTCAAGGTGCTTTACAGAAGAGATGGTCAACGCCAGGCTCTATTCTTAATTTAACTTGATCACCTTATCATTGTTATTTATTGTTTTTTCTTGTTTAGAGGGACGTAGACTGTAGGAGTGTAAATCACCAGTTTCTAGGAGTGGGAGAAAATATTGATTCACATAAGTATCGCGATTTTTTGTCTGACGATTTTTAAATCGTTTTTTTTGTTCAAAAATCAATCCCAAGTGCAGGCAGCAGAGGCGTTCATGCTCGGCCCGTAAATTACAGTGATGATGATGGGTGTGAAAACTAACCACTTTGAAACTATAGCCTTTTTAAATCTTAATAGCCAAATTGAATATTTTCTTGAAAAATCTCTGGTGCCTAAAGGGTTAATAAGCCACTTTTAAACGCAGTCCAGGCCTTTGAAGAGAGGGAGCATAAACAGCTGGTTAAAATATATTGCTGAATAAGTCCTAAAAACTGACTCACATGTGATGTGTATTTTTCCTGATATAGTCTGGAGGCATCACCATTTCATCTTTTTCGCTGGTGTTAAAAAAGCTAACTTAAGGTTGCCAAAATCGGCAATATCGTAGAATCGCAATTTAAATCAAATCGGCACCTAAAAAATCATGATAAATCGAATCTGGAAAAAAGTGAATTGTCCCAGCCCTACCAGTTTCATGACGATACTATACGATATCAATTCTTTGGACAACGATACGATATTTGGAGATATCACAAGGTCTGCCACAATTCGATTTCTATTTGATACGATTCAGGAACCTTCGATCGATTTAAGACATTATTATGTCCTCACTGAACACAATCAGCAACATTTCACCTGAAGCAAGACAGAAATACAGAGAAGTTTTGATAGTTTAATTACTGAAATGTGAAACAATGTGCTGACCTGTGTGTATGATAGTTTATAGAAGATTATAGCTAACTGTATGACCAATCATTTTTTAAAGGAACACTCCGACTATTTTGGACCCACGTCCTTTCCCTATCATTGACAGAGTGAGACAAGCTCAAAAATACCTTTTTTGTGTCTCTGCGTCCAGTGGCTGGCTCCCAGCTGTTAGCTCCGTACGTAGCTTAGCTCAATGGCTGGAAGTCAATAGGAGTCAAAGCCGGACTGACGAAAGTGGACAAAATACTCCTTGCAGTGGTCCAGTGGAGGGCGTATTAGCAGGTGAAGTAAATCCAAATGGTTATAAAACATTTTAAAAAGGCGTGTTTTCTTTCTTAAATCCGTTAAAATAACGTTTTGATAATCACAGAACTGCGCATGAGAGCTCATGGACGGAAGTAGGAGCGGACTGAGTACTGCGCAGGGTCTGTGTGTATCAAAACGTTATTTTAATGGATTTAAAAAAGAAAACACGTCTTTTAAAATGTTTATAACCATCCTGATTTACTTTAGGTGCTAATAAGCCAACTCGTTTTCTTTCTTAAATCCGTTAAAACAACGTTTTGATAGACACAGACCTGCGCATGCGCAGTGCTCCGCGGACCGGAAGTAGCAGCCGGACTGACGAAAGTGGACAAAATACTCCTTACAATGGTCCAGTGTATTGCTTATTAGCACCTAAGGTATATCAGGATGGTTATAAACATTTTAAAAGACGCGTTTTCTTTTTTAAATCCATTAAAATAACGTTTTGATACACACACAGACCTGCGCATGCGCAGTACTCAGTCCGGCTCCTACTTCCGGTCATGGAGCTCTGCGCATCTTGCGCAGTTCTGTGATTATCAAAGCGTTATTTTAACGGATTTAAGAAAGAACACGTCTTTTAAAATGTTTTATAACCATTTGGATTTACTTCACCTGCTAATACGCCCTCCACTGGACCACTGCAAGGAGTATTTTGTCCACTTTTGTCAGTCCGGCTTTGACTCCTATTGACTTCCGGCCATTGAGCTAAGCTACGTACGGAGCTAACAGCTGGGAGCCAGCCACTGGACACAGAGACACAAAAAAGGTATTTTTGAGCTTGTCTCACTCTGTCAATGATAGGGAAAGGGCGTGGGTCCAAAATAGTCGGAGTGTTCCTTTAAATTAAAACAGGTTTAATTCAGGTAAGGAGCTTCTTTTGCCCCCACAGTTACCTTATGGGTCCGATTGTTACATTGTAATGTTTGTATATCATATCAGGCAATGACGCAACATTATACTACAGAAATATAATTTTAGAACCTGTTTACACAAAGATTGACCTGCTATTTGCTCAGTCTCCAGTGCCAGTGTCAGAGTTAATGGGGCAGTTCAGTATTTCTGAAGTTGGGTTATATCAGGTACTTGGTAAAAGTCAGTGAAGTGGATGAAAGGGCTCCAGCAGCACTGCACCTTTAAGGAGAAGGAGCTGATTCTACCGGTAAGGTACACTACTGTGAATGGGTATCGTGATTTTACTTAAAGGTGCTATGAGGAGAATCTCTTTCCGGTGACATTAATACTCTGCTACCCATGAGCACGCCTGGCGACTGTCGTAATGCTGCGTTCCAGTAACCTCGGAACTGGGAGTGACATCATCGCCGACTTATCGCCGTTCCAGTTGAAGTCTGAAAAAAAACATGCCGATCTACCAGGCCATTGTTAGCTGTTGTTAGCTTGGGGGTGGCGAGGTTTCACCGAGTTCCCTGTAGGAAATTCCGACTTCGGGGGACGTTCCAGTTGCAGTTTCCTACTCGTTACTCGGAAATTCCTACTTCTGACTACAACTGGAACGCACCAAAAGACGTGACCCAAGCCAAAGTGTGTTTGTTGTGATGCTACTAAAAATGCAGCTCGGACCTTCCTCAGAACTCTGCATTGCTTTACAACTTCTTTTTTCAACAACTTACAGGATGCAAAGCGACGAGTTAATGTATCTCTTTCTAGTTACGTAGCGGTAGTTTTTGATGTGTGACAACAAATAAATTTTTTGGAAAACTTAGTATCGTAGTTTTGTTGCCGTCTACATATCACTACTTACAGCCCGGTGCTCTAAGACGTGTCTGAATAATATAAATTTGCTCTAGTTTTAATTGTCTTGTTCCTGAAGTTGAGTATCCAGGCCAGTCCAGCCCTGTCCAATCTGACCGCGAAACTAAGGAATAGCATTTATAGATAACCTATTTTGATGCTATAAAACTCATCTTAAAGTGTGTATTTTGATCAGGCATATATCTAAAAGTGAGACTTCTTTTGTAATTACTTAGGAACTCCTCATAGCATCTTTAACTGTAAGTTTAATGTAAAAACAAGCAGTAGGCCAGTGTTGTGTAGGGCCGGGTATTTCATATCCCATTAAGCATTAATTATGGACATTTATTATTCCTGTATCAGAATTTCTGACAACTTTAAATTTGTTTTATCTTTTCATTGTAAAAAGAAAAAGATTGCTATACAACTACAGACACTCAGATTTAGGTCCTTGAAGATTTTAGACCTAAGTTGAATTTGTTGAACATGTGCTTCATTCATGAGGTTTGGCTTCAACTTTGAACTGTGCCATGGATAACATCATGCAAAGTGTATTGACAACAGCTGTCACAGCATTCGAGGAAGCATTGATTCTGTAGAATCAGTATCTATACATGTATCGGCAAAGAGTGCATGATGATATTTTTCTATATTGATATTTTCAACAAAAGCCTGATGTTGGATAGAATGTGTGATTGGGTGAAACATTTCAAGTGTTTTATAAGGAAGGTTTGTGGGTTTGAAGGTAAAAGTAAAGTCTGATAATGCTAAGTCTGTGCATTGACAGACTTTTCACTCATATAAACTCATACTTTTAGAGTTGATTTTAAGGTTCTTTATTAATTTTAAATCTCTTAACAGTCTTGGTCCTGCATATTTATCCATTTTCTTTTACTATATGAACCCTGTAGAGCCCTCAGGTCCTCAGGTAGGGGTCTTTTAACTGTTCCCAGGGTAAGAACTAAAACATACGGGGAAGCTTCTTTTTGTCATTACGGCCCTCGTCTGTGGATCAGTCTACCTGAAGACCTGAGAGCAGCACCTACTGTTCATATTTTTAAAAGAAAACTCAAGATCTACCTTCTTAATCTGGCTTTTAGCTGATTGTATTTATTATTATTTTACGTTATATTTTAACTTATTTAACCCTTTTATTTTGTTTTATTACTACATTTCTGTTCAGATATTTTAATTGGAATTTTATTCTGTTAAATGCTTTTCTTTTTATTATCCTATTTTAGCTGATTTTATTCTGCACTTGATGTTACACTCTCATTTTACCATATTATTTATCCAACTTTTATTCTATATAGACCCCACATTTCTGGTGTCCCTGGTTTCTTACAGCCTTTACTTCCTGTATGGACTTAGATCAGCACAGCACTTGAACTGCTATCTCAAGTCAATAACAGTAGACGTTTGTCCTCCTTTCCGTTTGTCTTGTCTTGTCCTGTCTGTCACTATTTCCCTTTCTTTCACACTGTGGTGTGGCACGGCCCTCCCCTTCAGCTCACATCAGGGGTTAAATAAAGTTTAAAATGATGGAGTAGCCTACGGGGAGGGCTGGTGATGGTCACTATAGCAGTTAATCATATTCACATTTCTCTGACTGCTAGAAAAAAAATGCATTGGTCTTTTCAACGCTGTCATCTGACACAGTGCTCAGCAGAAAAGATAATGCAGACAAGGGGAAATAGAAAAAAAAAAAAAAGAAAAAAAACCTTTTATTCTACACTGTTATATTATTTATTTATGTATTTACACATTTACTTATCTTACCCTCTAGTATTTGAGTATTTTTAAGTATTATTTTAGTTTTAGCTTCTGTGTTTCCTCATTTTTAATTTAAGATATCGTTTCCTCAGTTCTCTAATTTTGTTTTCTGTCAGAATTTCCTTTTTATGTCTTTGTGTGTTTGAGTAAGTGAGTGTGTATATTGAATGTGGTTTGGGGGAGGGGGGGAATGTTGAGGTCTTGTGTTTTCATTTTATGCAACTATGCAACTTTCTGCTATTAATTCCACTTATTGCTATTTTATTTAATCTTTTTCGCATGTAAAGCACTTTGTATTACAAAGTCCTGTATGAAAAGTGCTATACAAATAAAGTTTCATCGATTGATTGACTCATACTATGGAAAAATAAAGAGCTCAAAAATGTTTCACTCAATCGTACTTTCGATCCAACATAGTTTCATGGCTTTCGAGGTTTTTACGTCAAACTTACACAATTAGAAAAAATAACTGTACCCATTAACAACAGTGACCTCTCTGTTGGTCTCAGCTTGTTCTCCTTAAAGGTACAGTGCTCCTTCACACATACCCCTTTTCCATCAAGCTGGTTCCAGGGCTGGTTCGGAGGTAGAGCCAGACTAAGCACCAGTTCTTTGGTTTTCCACAGACTAAGCACCGGTTGCTGGCTCTCAAAACCGGTGCTCAGCAAGCACCAACTCTTTGCTGGGCCAGCAGAAAGAACCACGTTATGTCGGGGGCTACGCGCTTACGTCAGGGGGTGGGGGCGGGATTAGCAGAGTAAAAACACGGAAGAGAGCCATTTTTAAAAAGAAGAGGTTGGAGTAAGCGAAAAACAAGCTGAAAAGAATATATATCTATAAAGAATATATAAAGAAAGAATATAGGGACCTGAGTGGCAATGGTCGGCCACGTTTTAACAGCCCGCATTACAAAATGCTCGATGCTGTTCTCGGGGGCCGACCGGCCTGCAGCGCTACCGGGGCATTGAATGCGGCCACAGTCATGCTGGAGTCTATGCAGGAGGACACAACCCTGGAGCAAACCTCCACAGAGCCTGGTAAGTTTATTGTTTTGTTTATGTGTGTGTGTCTGCATTTGCCTGCATGAGAAACACACCTGTTAAACTCTCCTGTGTGCATTTGAAGCCGAACTGCACGATGAAATGAACTGATACAGATATCATGTTTTCTGCAGGACAGTCTGGAGGTGTAAAGATGGTGGAGTTTTGTTGTGGCACAGCAACTTTCTAGTGCCCACAAAGAGGGAATTAAAAGTGTTGTGCCCCTTTAATAACAATCTATTAATAGACAAGGAAAGTAATATCACTGCATCTTGTATTTCTGTTCCATTTCCCTCCTTATTCGATCACATTCACAAAATGATGCAGTGCTTCTTTTACAAGATTTGATATGGACAATAACCACAGAGGACAGGATAGAATTACCCAACTCTAAGATTTTATTTCAATATTTATCCTTCCCGAGCCATGTAACCCGGACAAAAATGGAATCGCCTTTCATGGTCTGCTTGTTATGCACGTTTATGGCTCTACAGTGCAATTGAATCCATGTTTACTGCCCTCTGTTTTCTCCAAAGCAGCAAATGCATGAGAGTGGGAATATGTGGAAGCTGGAGAGATTGTGTGTGGGGTAACAGGTCTGAACAAACAGCTGTGGGTCTAAATGACCTGCGTGAGTGGAAAAAAAGGTGCACTGTAAAAATGAGCTGCAGCACAAAATGGCCATTATTCCTGTGACGACGTTCTGTGACTGTGATTAAAGTTGGCAGACTCAAGAGGATAATTTCTATGAAAGCATTACTTTGGTAATTAGCTGCTTAAATTACAATAAAAGCAAAAGCAACCAATTAGTTCTGCAGAGTCAGGGTTGGCTTTGGGGGATTCCTAAAAGATTTACCAGATTGACCTGCTGTTTTATTTACTCTTTATCTCAATATTTATGTAAGAGCTTAACATGATGTGAAGGAATAAGATAATGACATTAATATTTTCAATACAATCTTTTTATACAATCAGGGAAAGGGCTGTGTGTCTCTTATAAGTCCTTTTCACACACGACACACACGTGGGAAAACGATGCATGATGTAGTTGTCTATGTAAGTTTGTCGTGAAACAGCGGTGTTACAACATGCGTCTGCACACTAATGCTTTACGGTAAAGACAAACTCTTCAGTTATATTCACCAAGGACTCAGTCCTAACAAATGTGTCTCTGCTGGTCACAGTATCGATGCAGCAAATCCACATGTTGCTGGTGGAGTGATAACAAACTGATCACAGTGAGAAGAAGGGCCAGACCTATATATCGTCCGGCTGATTAAATCTGCCTTTTATAAAGTATTCATAATTGTCCACAGTTTGGCTTATGTAACGCCGATATATTCTTAATTTCCCATTAAACTGCAAGACGCTGTTCGGTGTCAAAGCCGCGCAGAGTGATGACGTTGCACAAAATGGTGGCTGTGAGCTCTGTACTGATTCTGTGTGTTTGGATGATTGAGTGTATGGGGCGAAACTCCCCTATACACTAAGTTGTTGAATGTTGTTTTTGCCTGCAAGTCTGACATAACGAGTGACTTTCAGTGCTTGCACAATATATACACTGGACATGGTGAGACCACCGAGCACTCTGCTTGGCTACAGTAGCAGCCACAGACCGACGCTGATGAACATTTTCTGAGCCAATGAAACATCTGTCATTCACAAAATGGACAAATTGGATCTTCTGATGGCAGGGGGTTGTTTTATTCATGACTGCTCTGTGTTGTTGTTACGGAAACCTGGCTTCACCCGCTTGTCCCAGATGCTGCAGTTGAGCTTATTAGCAAGCGGGCTAAGTATGCTAGTGTTGGCATAGCTCCTTGGAACTCTATAACGTTATCAGCCATCACGCAGGGGAGACTTCATCAGAGCTGGGAACTTAAATCAGACCTGTTTAACAAAGTTTGTACAATATGTGCAGTGTCCCACAAAATATTTTGATTTCCTCACACATGTTACCTTGTGTACAATAAAAACATGTTTCTACCTGCACTAAAATCTAGTTTTGATGCACTAATGAGGACTCTGGCTGCAGTTTTGCACACTATCTTATATTGTACTTGAAAGTTATTTGCTCTTGAAAGTTGCAGAGTAGAAAAATAAAGGATGCTTATGAAAGAATGTTGTCACTGTCCTCTCACCATGACCTGTTTACAACTTTTAAAAATTGTTCTTCCTGTACTATAACCTACCTTCTTATTATTGTCATCGACAAGAAGTACAAGATAAAGAGTGACTCTAAGGATTTTATCATTCCTTTAAAATAATTAATAAATATAAAATTCCTCTCTGTTGTAAAGTTAAACAAATACTTAAGGAAAAAGTATTGTAAAACAGTAAAATGTTCTGCCTGTAATTCATATATTTATTGTTATAAGTGTTTTGGGACCAATTACATTAAAAAAATCATTTAAATACATGTTTTTAATTAATCGGACGATTAATCTGTAATCGGTAATTTTTTAAGCCAAATATTCAGCACCGGCATCAGCTCCAAAATATCCACATCGATCGAGCCCCAGTTAGAAGGACAGATGTTTGTCAGTAGTTGGCCATAGCTGCTGTTGTTGTTGATCATCGGTGTGAGCACAACCTCCATCTGAAAGAGTACTGCGCATGTGCCTGCATCAGTGTTTCCCTGACACGATGATTACATTTTTGGATGGAGACAGTACGGAAATGTTTTCAAAATTTTTCACTCTTGACCCTGGTTTCAAAAGTTTGCTGATTCAGGCACTCCAGGCAAACGTAACCAAAACTCTCTGTTTTCTGACATTTCGCTGTTGTGTTAATGGTCATTCAGACTTGTTCCTCTCAGCTGGGTCGGTCGCCATAAGCAAAACACAATATCAAAAATATACAGGAAGTCAGAGTTCATAATACAGCGGATAAGGCAGCACCACTTATCATTTACAGCAGTATCATCGAAGACTTTGGTCTAAGACTCTCAAGTGGCCTCTGCAGGCTGCTTAAAGAGATAGTTAAAGGCGTTATATGAGTTACATGGCATTACCCTGCACGAAAGGCAAACTGACACAGCTCTTCTGTCTATCTGTGTAGAAATAGTTGATCCAGAAACTAGAGTTTTACGTTGCTGCAGAGGCTGCCAATGATTAATCGTAATCAAACGAATCCTGGGTGAAAATAAGCCACAGAAACAGTACAGGGTCATTACAGGCTATATTCAGGACATTTACAACAACTTACTTTTCCACTACCAAGCTGCTTTGCTGTTGCACGACTTTACCACACTGCACAGTCAATGTGTCATTTTTCATTGCCATATCTCATCAGAGAGTGCTTCCTCTATAATATTGTCATTAATTAAAAAACATAAAAAAATGTACCAAACAAAAAGTCACAGAAGAGACGACTGAGTCTTCTTACTGAGCTAATTCAAACACCCAAATCCCCTAAAATACACAAAAGTACCTCCTCCATTAGTGAGGCTGGACAAATATAATAACCACTTTTATTTTATTTTTTTTTTGTAGTGCAAAATATATATTGACGACTTACTGATATTTTAATATGTCAGATTTTGTTGAGTCGAAACGGCCAAGCTGTCCTGGCTTAAAGAATCCCATCACAACCCCTTTTCATCAAAAAAGAAAAATGAACAATTACCAGAGGTACAAGATTGGGATGCATGATATTGGATTTTTGCAGATACCCAATATGTCCCAATTTCTGAACTCTTCACTGCTGATACCAATATCGATGCTGACAGTTTTTGGACAAAAGTCTGCAGTGTTCACCAAATTGAAATTAAACTGCTCCTTATTGTGTTTTGTTTTATTTGCATATGAAACAGAGAAAGGAACAAGAACAACACTTTTTCTCAAAACAGTAATATTGGTGTATAAATGTAGACATTAAGAGAAATTAAAGTGAAGAATTACACTGCATTAATGCAGACATTTCAGTCGACATATTTGTGGCCAATATGGCTGATTTCTGGCTGTAAATATCTGAAGTATTTTACTTTTTAAGACTGATAATATAGTGCATGTGCCACAGACTTTGCATTGTTTTGTTGTCATCTCTGGATTTTTCTAACACAAATTGTCTTTTCTTGCACCACTAGTTATTTTTAATACCCAGTTTAAAAGACAAATGTCGGGTTTTTGGATGTGAATCAGTGCATTTGGTTTCTTTCTTTGATTTCTACGTTTTTTGTACAGCTGTTGTATCAAACTTTATAAAAGCCCATTCCACCCTCAAAAAAGGAAGAAGGGTAGACTCCTAGGCCATATAAATGAGATAAAATGACAAAATTCTGACTTTCATCTTGTTTTAATGACTTTTTTTATCATCATTTTGGTTTTGATTCAACACTTATAGCTGTTTATATCATTATTCTGACATGCTATCCAATAACATTGACTTTTTTCTAAAAATTATGATGATGTGATACTCTTTGAATCAGTGCTTCGTTTTCCTTTCTTTCCTTTGTCAGGTGGTAGTGCTGAACTTCCATGGTCCATCTCTCTCCCACTGCTTCTTTTAAGAGGTTTCTTATTTTTTTATATTTTGCAAAAGCAGAAAAAACAATAACACTGAAGATGAATTTGACGTCAAACAACAGTGAATGCAGGAAGTTTACCTGGGGTAGATGCCGCTGACCATGTCCTGGGACAGTAGATCTGAGGCGGAGTGGCTCGGCCCTGCAGCTTTAGATAACAGCAGAACAATCAGTCCCCTCATCTGAAGGTTGTTCCTGCTGTCATAGACAAAACCCCTGCAAAGACACAACAGCAGAGCAACACTGAGAAAAAAACAAGAGCAGCTGAAGGATTAAAACACAGCCTAAATGTTGTTGAACATTTTGGCGTTGTGATGTAGTTTCTTGCAATTTCATGCCTATTTTAACCTTTTTTAACCCAGTTTTTACAACTTTATGCCTATCGTGCTCCCATACATCTTTTTTTTTGGCCACTGTCAGACCATGTTTGGAATTTTTACATGGTTTTTGAAATTTAATCCCAATTTTGCTGCTATAATCAATTTTCCTTAGTCACTTTTGATTTTTTTTGCCTTTTTTTTTTTTTTGCAATTTCATACCTATTTTGCACCTATTAACTTTTTTGCCGCTTTCGTACCATTTTTTTTTATCAAGTTTTTACAATGTCATACCTATTTTGCTTCTGTTCTTCACTTCTCCACTTTTTCCTCAAATCTTTTATCCTTAGATTGATTTAAACTCATATTGGTTTTACCATAAAATTAGGACTGAACAATTAATTGCATATTAGATTAAATTGCATTGGCTTGTTGCAATTTTCAAATCGCAGAAGGTTCAATATTTTTAGCCCAAAATATGTTGAACATTTTGGCATTGTGATGTAGTTTTTTGCAATTTCATGCCTATTTTTTTACCTCTATACATACACTTTTTCCCACTTTGGGACCATTTTTATCTCTTCTAACCCTGTTTTTACAACTTTATGCCTATTTTGTCCCCATTCATCTTTTTTTTGGCCACTGCCAGAACCATTTCTGTAATTTTTACATGGTTTTTGAAATTTAATTTCAAATTTAATTCCCAATTTTGCTGCCATAATCAATTTTCCTAAACCACTTTTGGATTTTTTGCCAAATTTTCCCCATTTTTTTTTTTGCAATTTCATACCTATTTTGCACCTATTTATTAACCTTTTTTACCCGTTTTTTACAATTTCATACCTATTTTGCTTCTGTTCTTCACTTCTCTACTTTTTCTCAAATCTTTTATCCTTAGATTAATTTAATGTCATATTGGTTTTACTATAAAAAGATCTGCCGCTTATGTTTGTTTAAGAATACATAAGATGAGGAACATGAAAACAATGGCAGAGTAAGTCGCAACTGCAACATTGGGGAAAAATTATTTATTTATTTATTATTTTTTCAAATCCTTCAGCCCTAGTATCGATTCTGTAGAATCCGTATCGATACACGTATCCCCAAGAAGTGCATGACGATATTTTGCTGTATCGATCTTTTGAGCACAGGCCCAGTGTGCACTGGCCGAGAATACACTCCATGCATAAACCGGACTGGCCCAGAGTGTAGTCTGGCCCTCGGTTTACTCAGGGCTGTTACACCAGCACTACCAGTGATCTCTTGATTTGGATTTTTTTTGCTCAGGACAATATTTAATTAAATATCTGATTTGGAATGAGCATGGTCGCTCATGATAATCAATGTCACACGGTCTTTTCTAAAGGATGCTTAGTTGTTCAGAGTTTATTGCAGATCATTTTGTTACCACTGAACAAATTATGACAAAAACTTATACAACATTATGGTTCTTACTGACACACAGGGCAAACTGTACTGCTACATGTGTGAGGATTTTCTGGCTCTCCGCTGCATGGTAAAGGAGTACGAACAGAAGTATAATTGATCAGTTCTGCTGCAGGACTGTATTTTTCTCTCAGGTTTTCGGGGGGCAGACACGCCCCCATGCCAACAACCCTCTGACAAATTCACATTTACACACACGCACACACACACACACACACGCACACAGCGCTGGCTGCGTGGTGCACAGATTAAATATCTTTTTAGTCCCTCTGGGGAGCGGTTAGACAGAGCACCTCTAATCCGTCCCTATGGGAGCCCTGTGCGCCATGAATCACGCTCTCGTTAGGGGCTCCGAGGCAGACAAGCAGCCACGCCCCCCTCCGCTCGATGCCCAGACACCGGCTTCACCAGCCCACCGCCAGCCTCCGAGTCCCCCACCTCCCACCCTCTCTGACCCACCCCTGCACCGCGGGGGGAGGTGGAGGAACCAGAGACAGAGAGTGGATGCGGGAGATAAAGCATGAAGAGAGGGAGGGGACAGAGAGCGAGGCCAGACTGAAATAAGAATGCAAGAAAAGATTACTGAAGAAATACTGGAGCAGCTACAGCAGGGAGAAACGCACAAATCCTGGAGCTTTGTTCATTCCTTAAGACCATAAAAAAAACCTCAAGGTCCTATTTCCTCAAAATTTACAGCACATGTGACAAAATGTCAGGCATTCCTTCATGAGACTTATTTATCGCTGCTGTAAATTTCTACTCAATTGTCAAATAGGGACCAGCCTGATGCACTCGCAAACACAGAAGCATCACCGATCCAACACAGGAGAACGACCGGAGTGCCAAAATGATGAAGCCGCTCTCCTCTTGGGGAGTCCGGGGTAAAGTGAGTGGCCTGAGGGTGGCAAATGATTAATATTTATGTCACTACCCACACCAGCATACATCAATCAATCACAACCGCCCTCCCGCAAAGGGGTGGGGCGAGGACGATGTGGAAAGGGAGAGATAGTGGGTGCTGGAGAGGGAGCGTGGAGAGAGGAATGGGCTGCTGTCATCTTTAAAGGGTTGTGAACAGGTCACCACACCTTCTGCTCTGCAGTTGCAGCGCAGGAATTCTGAAACTTTAGCCGCGGTACGCAGAGAGAGGCAGGAATAATGCATGCAAATGTATGAACTCACGCTACATATTGATCTTTTATCTGCTTTCTTTACCCCCTAAAGCAAAGAGAGGATGTGCCAGCAGACACAAAAGGCCTCAAAATGATTGACTGATCTATGCACCCACCTTGATCTAATGTTTCTACAACAACTACCAGCTTGTTTCAGACCGTTCTCAAGGTGAAGGAGTTTACATACTAGGCCTTGAATTAGCCCTTTTGTGGGTTTAACATGTTGGCTCTGCATCACTGAGTACCTCTATGCACAAGACTAAAAGCCGGCTGCATCTGCACTCCTCCCTTTCCCTTTAGTACCAGAATCTTCCTAAAATTGCAAAGTAGCTGGATCTGCCTGATTGAACGTCAACTAGAAAAGCCCTCGAAGGGGGTAGACCTCCGCGAGCACCACAGTCCTCACCCATATTGTGATTTTTACCATAAATATTAGCCCTACCTTTATTTCATGTAAATATTCAGATTCCTTGACCATGAAAATACACCATTAGCAATTGGATTCATAATGATATCTATTTTAGTTCAAACACACACAAACATAGTTCATATCAAAATGAGGTATTTATGGACATGAGAAGCGACTTCAGTGGGCGACGCCATTATGGTCGTGAAGTTGGTTTTGCTGTAAACACAGCTTTAGAGTGGAAAGACGTTGGAGATAAGCAACAGCAGGAAGTGACTGCACCTACAGGGATCAGCGTAGATGATAAGGGCTTCAGTTGCAGTTTAATCAGACTTTGACCACATTTCTTTATTAAATAAAAAAATATCAACACTAAAAACCTCTATAATAAAGATATCTTCACTCACATCCAGCATGTTTTGTGATACTGTGATACCGAGTTGTTGTTTTTTTAAATGGCTAATGTTCTGTACCACAGTAGTGCCCGACTTCTACATTATCTGATATTATCTGACTGATTGATAAAATCATCGCCCAATCACCTACTGGCTATGCTTCTGGAAGGGTCTGCCCTCCTCAAACACTTTCATTGGGCTACTGAAATATTTTGGTGTTTCAGTTTAGAAAATGAAACAGCTCATTGCACCAGCCCTAAGAACAGACCTACCAGTGTGACATCATCAGCTTAGCCAACCCACTCGTGAAATGTGTCATTTTAATCCTGAGCTTGTTAGTTTGGTCACCAAGCTCAGGATTAAAATTGGTTTCTTTTACAGAAACAAATCCTGCTTCTCTCTCCGAGCTCGCAAATACCTCGTTTCTGCAACATTTTTACCTTTGCTTGATTATGGTGATGTTCTGTACATGACAGCTTCAACTAAATATCTACAGTCCTTGAACACTGTCTATCACTGTGCACTGAGATATGTCACTGGCTGTAGCAGACTCACCCATCACTGTGATCTCTATGCCAAGTCTGGTTGGCCATCACTGAGTGTCCGCCGGTACTTACACTGGTTGACTCTCATTTATAAAGCCCTACTTGGCCTAGTTCCAACGTACTTGAGTACACTTCTGCAAAGATCTAAAAGCCGCTACGCCTTACATACCGGTGACATCATTCACCTGATTGTCCCTCGTGTCAGGACTGAACAGGGGAAAAAAGCTTTCAGTTATGCTGTCCCATCAGCATGGAATACCCTCCAGTCTGATTTAAAAATGTTGGAGCTTATTCCATTGGAGAACTTTCGTTCTATCTTGACTGACAGACATCGCGAGACCTTGGAACAGTGCTTGTGTTTTTTAAAATTGTACTTTAAAGTTGTTATTGTGACTTCCTCTGCTGCACTTTATATGTCAACCTTTGACCTTAGTTTTTGGCTGCTCTATCATATTGTTTATTGTCTGTCTGTTATTTATTGTGACGTCTGCTGTTGACCTCTTGGCCAGGTCCCCCTTGCAAAAGAGATCTCGATCTCAATGGGTCTTTTTACCTGGTTAAATAAAGGTTAAATAAACTCGTGGCAACAAGCCAAGGGCAGGACATAGTCCACAGACAGAGTGTTTGTGTTAAGTAGTAATAATCACTGCCTGAAATGTTCTGTAAATTAGTTGATTTTCAATCTGACATTTTTTTGTTTTGGGTCTTAATTTACTTTGAATAGAGTTTAGATCAGGCCCAAAAGAATCCATGCAGACCATTTGTCCCAGCCCTGCCTGGCCTGTCCCCCTGCTATGTTGCTAATTGAAACTTTACAGCTGTAAATTAAGAGAAATCCATTCAGATGAGGCCCAAATAAGAGCATAACAGAGGCATTTTTCATAACAGTAAAAGCTGAAGATTTTCAGCCTTTCCTCTGCACCGGGACAGTGTTACTCTCCAGATTGATTTTCCATTTTACATCCTGAAGCTGTTTTCTTGGTAGCTGATCTCTGTGCATTGAACTGCTGCACAGGTGACAAAGTTAAGAGGCTGGAAAGGAAGATGCACTGAGTGTGCACAGATGATGCACTTGTGCATGATCACAGTAACTTATTAGCTGAAGCCTCACTATGTGTTCTGTTCATGGCCTAACAGGGTTGCTTGCTAATGCTGCGTTCCATTTACATCGAAACTGAGAAGAGGGAAGTAGGAATGGTGTCAGATCTGAATTTTCAGCATTTGAGTAACAAAGCCGGAAAAAACTTGCTGATCAGGCAGGCTATTGTTAGCCATTGTTAGCATGCCCTGTGTTGTACAAAACCCAAAACCCATGAAGTTGGCAAGTTGTGCAAATCGTAAATAAAAACAGAATACAATGATTTGCAAATCCCTTTCAACTTATATTCAATTGAATACACAGCAAAGACAAGATACTTAACATTCAAACTGGTAAACTTTGTTATTTTTTGCAAATATTAGCTCATTTGGAATTTGATGTCTGCAACATGTTTCAAAAAAGCTGGCACAAGTGGCAAAAAAGACTGAGAAAGTTGAGGAATGCTCATCAAACACTTATCTGGAACATCCCACAGGTGAACAGGCTAATTGGGAACAGGTGGGTGCCATGATTGGGTATAAAAGCAGCTTCCCTGAAATGCTCAGTCATTCACAAACAAGGATGGGGCGAGGGTCACCACTTTGTGAACACATGCGTGAGCAAATTGTCCAACAGTTTAAGAACAACATTTCTCAAACAGCTATTGCAAGGAATTTAGAGATTTCATCATTTACGGTCCGTAATATCATCAAAAGGTTCAAAGAATCTGGAGAAATTACTGCACGTAAGCAGCAAGGCCCAAAACCAACATTGAATGCCCGTGACCTTCGATCCCTCAGACAGTACTGCATCAAAAACCGGCATCACTGTGTAAAGGATATCACCACATGGGCTCAGGAACACTTCAGAAAACCACTGTCAGTAACTACAGTTCGTCTACATCTGTAAGTGCAAGTTAAAACTCTACTATGCAAAGCCAAAGCCATTTATCAACAACACCCAGAAACACCGCCGGCTTCGCTGGGCCCGAGCTCATCTAAGATGGACTGATGCAAAGTGGAAAAGTGTTCTGTGGTCTGACCAGTCCACATTTAAAATTGTTTTTGGAAACTGTGGTTGTCGTGTCCTCTGGACCAAAGAGGAAAAGAACCATCCGGACTGTTATAGGCGCAAAGTTCAAAAGCCAGCATCTGTGATGGTATGGGGGTGTATCAGTGCCCAAGGCATGGGTAACTTACACATCTGTGAAGGCACCATTAATGCTAACTTTTTTGCAATGTGTTGCTGCCATTAAATTCTAAGTTGATGATTATTTGCAAAAGAAAATAAAATTTCATGGTTCGAACATTAAATATCTTGTCTTTGCTGTGTATTCAATTGAATATAAGTTGAAAGGGATTTGCAAATCATTGTATTCTGTTTTTATTTACGATTTGCACAACTTGCCAACTTCACTGGTTTTGGGTTTTCTGGTTTGCACATACCACATGAAAATGTAAATAGCATTTAACAGTATTTTCATATATGTTGAACAGAACTGTGTTTATGACTGAATTAGTGCAACAACAACTCATCAGAAGTGCTACTAAACAGATTATAACAGGAGCTTAATATCTTTTACACCCAGGTCAGGTACTGATTGTCAACTCGGGGGTAAAGATCCGCTGACTTCCAAGTAGAAATTCCGACTTCAGGGGGTACTCCAGTTGAAATTTCCCACTCGGAACTTGGAAAAACAGATTTATCAGTATAACTGGAACGCAGCATAAATACAGATGTCATCTATGATCATCAACATTGCTAATTACCTCTCAAACTAAAGAAAGAAAACATGTCTGGCCTGATCTCACTTGAGTGAAGGGGGATGGATTCCTGACCTGACCTGACTTTGGACCAGGGACCAGGGTGTTGTGTTTGACACATTAACAGCACTCTTCTTGTAAAGCTGTTTTTAAAGTGTTGCTTGTCACTGGCTTAGTGTTACTGTTTTAAGAGAGCCCGTGTCAACTAGTGACTTTCAGGCGAGCAGCATCTGTGGAAATGGAAAGTCTTATGACAAACATCCCTTTACTGCAGATTTCATTTTAACATGATGCATTTTACCGCATCGTGATAAAAGAGACAGTAAAATGGTTAAAACAACAGACGCTCCCCATGTCATTATTCTGAAACTTTGGCATGACGTCAGACCTCATTGCACCAAAAACAGAAAAATCTCAGCATTCAAAGTCCTGGATGGATCAGCATAGAACAAAAGAAAGCTTCAAAAAGGGTGACAATGTCCATCCACTGTGACTTTGTCCTTTAGTTGATGGGTGATCCGCTGAGCCGATAAAGATTACAGGTAAAAGAAACCATTGTCACACTGTTTTGAGTTGGCTTGTCACTCTAAGATAAATTGTCCTCTGCTGACAAACTGCAAATCACGAGTGACAACATCCATCTGGTTCAGATCTTCATAAAGTTACTGAAGCTATTCTGAGCTTACATTGTGCCACTGCGTCGGCACCACACCAAAAAATGTCATAACTGTGTACAAACACAAAACTAGTTTACTGCTCATGCACACAGAAAAACCTAATATCACTTATCCAGAGTTCAGAATAAAAGTCATATACCAAAATAATAAGCAACAGCTGGGAGACAATTAAATGTGACTATTTTTGTCCACGACCACCTTCTTCCCTTTTGCCATCGAACAAAGAAGAAACAATTATTTTCAGAACAACTGCAAGACATTCATCTAGGACTGAACAATATATTGATTAAATGGACTAATTAATTAATTCAACAAAATATTTCCTGCTTAAGATTTAAAAATAAAAAAAATTGGGGAATTTTTCGACTTATTCCAATTGTAAGTTGTTCCAATATTTGAAAATATAAAAACTGAAAATGTAGAGTTTTTACGATAAGCACTCTGTCAGGTTTTGCACGAGCACATGTTTAGGTTAATATTTGTTTTTTTTAATGAGATTAAATATTGATCAGAGAGTTCAGTGTTAATAAGCAGGGTTCCCACTCGTCCTGGAAAACCTGGAAAACCTGGAAAATGATTGCCCAATTTTCCAGTCATGGAAAACAAATGGAAAATTAGGAAAAAAAGAAAAATGTCCTGGAAAAGCTTAAATTGTCCTGGAAAATTATTTGTCTTCCTTCTAGCTTGGCACATAGGAAATGAAGTAAAAATGTACTTGGTAACTAATGTACACATAGCCAGAAAATGTGAGTAGGTAAAATAATGCAAGTTCTGGCATAAAATATAAAAACTCAAAAGAATGGGGACAAAAAGAAATAATAAAAAAATGACAAAATAAAATTTAGGCTAAATTAACAAGATCTATTCATGAAAAAGCAGAGTAAATGAAGATCAAATAATACGTATAATGTTGGAGATCAATATGATCAATAGCTAGAGATACTGTTCATCAACCTCTAATCTTGTTTTTAAGATGGATAACTAGAATTGAAAAATGCAAACAGTAACAATGTAACTTCAGTTGGTTATGTGACACTGGAAAAAGTCCTGGAAAATGTCCTGGAAAAGTCCTGGAAAGTGAATTCTAGAAAAGAGTGGGAACCCTGATAAGCAATGAAAAGAGCTCAGCTTTTAGTGTCAACTTCATAATCAACATTTTATGACATTTTTTTTAAATCTCTTAATTGACTAGAAAAGAGAACACAGAAAAGATTTATTAAACATAAAACAATAATAAAAATGATAATAATTATAATAATAATGACTACAGTGGATCAAAGACATACCAAACAAATTAACAAATCAACAAATCAACAGTCCAACAAAAAGAAGGAACAGCAGAAGGAAAAAGTAAATAAACGATATGCACTTAACCTTGAGGAGGAAATTCTGTTTGGTTTGAGAATGTCTCTTGATAACATAAAGGCAAAACTTGATTCATGGCTTTTTGTGCCACTTAGATTTGTTTGTTTTTTTTGAAGAGGGAAAAAAAATATTAAAACTGTAGATCTTGGATTGTATTTTTAGGCCATATCGCCCAGCCCTACAACCATCTAAACAAACCCATATTTCATCTTGAATCAAGTTCATATATTCATTTGCAAAAGTATAATCATGATCACTAATGTTCAAAAAACCCTCTGGCTTTCACAGAGTACCCTGATCCAGCAGTATTCTCTCTCTACCTGAGATGCTATTAAAGGTGGTGCCACTAGATCAGGGGTGGGCAACTGGTGGCCCAGGGGCCATATGTGGCCCTTTACGTCACTCAATGTGGCCCACCAGTCATTTACCAAAATAAATAAAAATTGTGGAAATATGACGAAACAAAACAACAGTTGCTGAACATGATTCATCATGAGTAACCAGTACTAAGTAATGCATAAATTAGGATAGGTGATAAAATATTTTTACTAACCTTAAATTGCTGGTATGTGCTTTGTGTTTTTAGAAATAATTAAAGTTTTTACTTTACTGTGCTTGTATCTGTATGTCTAAAAATATTTCATGAGGCATTAAAATATAATATATAGTATTGTGAAAAAACACATTTTTAAACTATGGTAATGGTAATAATTATGAGCTCTAAAAACTGGTAAGCATTCATTTTTTATTGCATTAAAAAGAAGCTTAAATTAGTTTTAGTAATGAGTCATGCTCAGTAGATCATGAATTTTTAATTGTGTTTGAGTTAGAATATATAAGAGTTGGTATAATCATTTGTTAAGCTATTTTTTGTTTATTTATATTTTTTCTTAATGAGAGTGTCAACAATATGTAACGGTGCAGCCCTCGGGCACAGAAAAAGAGGAATGTGGCCCTGTTGGCATTGATAGTTGCCCACACCTGCACTAGATGTCCTCCTTCCCCACACAGTCCCAGCCTGCTCCTCAGTATAGTTTTGTTTTATACAATAATTTCCACCATCTATGCTCTCTGCCCTGGGCTTGCTATCCTGAGCCAATGAGCTCAAACTGATGACAAAACAACGGTAGGACATCACACTGGTAGGCCAGTTCAGATGGGGCGGTGTAACAAGCTGTTTTTGCAGCTACTGCCGCTGTAAACTGAGGGAGGAGGTGCTGTAAAACGTGTTAATGCTGAAATAATCTATGAAAAACCAAAGTGGACTGCTGGATCTCCACAGATCAAAAGTAAAATAATGAGGACTGGACTTATTCTCTGACAGATTTTCAGCCCCAAATCTTAAAATATGTCAGCATGAGTAGATCAACCGCTCTCCAAGTCCTCGCTACAGTCTGAACAGGTATCTTACTGAAAAGGGGTTTTGAAGAAGAAGCCATTGCCAGTGTGAAAGGCAAGAGAACCATCCAGGGAAACATGAGACTGAGTCAAAGTCTCAAGGACTGTCCTTAAAGCCAGTAAAGTTTCCTCTCCGGGGCCGCAGTCCCCTCGCTGTAACTCCAGACTTTGGGGCGAAGTTAGCTGAGCTGCAGTTTTTGAGAATGAAAGGAAAGGAAAAACCGAAACCCAACTCCACGAGGGTCTGCCTGTCTGCTATTGTGGATATTTTTATCTGCAGCGTGTCTATGGCCGAGACACAGAAGGAAATACGAACCAGCCAACCCAAGCTGACAGTGAGGAGTCAGACTGTCAAGAGGTCTGCTTCACCCCCACACCACCGCCACCACCCCACTGCTACAACACCCAAATGGATTGTCATATCAGATTTAGGTGTATAGGTTATTACACCCTTGGGCTCCTGTTTCCAACACACCCGTCTGTGTGGCGGTGTGGAGTTAGGACTCTCTCTTCTTGGTTCTCTAAGTTCCTGATTTGTTTGATAAAACAGAAGACGGCCCGAGCAGATAAAGTGATGGAGTAGATTACGCTTGGCAGAAGTGACCTGTTGTAGCTCCGCCCTCATCAATACACGACTCCCGCTCTGCAGTTGCATCACAAATCAGCTCTATCGACGTTTTGCAATTACAAATGCTGGATATAAAAAATAAGTCTCCTCAGAGCTGTAACCCGGTAAAGTGTTGTGCATTATTCTCATGCCTGCAGGAGAAATCAATGTGCAGCATTTCCTTTAATCCTCACATTTACCTCAGAGAAAAAAAAAACAGGATTTAACGACCAAACCGTGAGACGTGAAACAAGCATTAAGGGCTGTACATGAAGAGTCATGCTTCAAACAAGGGCAAACCAAACACTGTTTTTGTGTTTCCAAAGTCAGCAGTATGTCTGAGCATGATTAATAATACAACAATAACTACAGTAAACAAATGAATTCAGTAGAAAGTGATTCTAAAAAAGGTTTAATGCCTTTACATACAAGGAAAGGCTATTCAGAAACAAGCCTGATGCAGTTTACTAAACATGAGCATTTCTCTCTCTTTCTCCTTCAATCTCCTCTCCTTCTGCATTAACTCTGCTGCATTTAAGTCTTCCTCTGATCTGACAGTTGTCTTAAAACCTCAGTCCCTTTCTTAACTTTTCTGAGCACAGATCTGATCCTAGGAAAAAAGAAAAGTCACACAGAGCTGCTGGATCAGGTGTGCAGGGAGGGTGATCAAGGACTGTGACTTGATTTTGGGACATAAACTGCTTTACCTGCAGGTAGAAACACTTTTTTTTACTGTAGACATGAGGAATTATGTGTGAGGAAATCAAAATATTTTGTGGGACATTGCACATGTTGCAAAAGCTTCTATAAACAGGCCTGAGTTCCCGGCTATAATGAAGAGGCCCCATTAGATGAGTCCCCTGCAGCTGGCTGATGACGTCATAGAGGTCTGAGAGAGCTTTGCTAACACTATGTACATACACATTGAGCGGCTAGTTAGCTCATCTGCAGCACCGGGGAGAAGCCGATGAAGCCAGGTTTCTGTAATAATCATCACAGAGCAGTCATGAGAAGGGATGTATACCGTGGACCGGTACTTTAATGGACCAGTCCCTAATTGGGTCGGTACCTGAACAACGTTAAGAATCTGGAAAAACAGTACTGTTATTGGTACTTAAACGTCTCTTCAACTGTCACGTAGTTATGACAACACCGCTGTCCGGCTTAAGCATGTCAGTGAGGGCTAAGCGCTCGAAGGTTTGGGCTCACTTTAGCAAAGTTAATGAAAACTCGGCCCGATGCAATCTGTCAGAGAGAAGTTGCGTCCAAGGGGGGGAGGGGGAATACTAGCAACATCACCAAACACTTGGAGCGCATGCAAAGTATAAAGCTAAAGGAGTTCGGGCTGTTTGATTGCTATAGCAACACGAGTAGAGTTAGCAGCCCGGCTAACACTAAAGACTACAGCACCGACAGAGACAGAGACTATTATCCGCTCCTTCAGTAAAAACCCTGCCGAAAACAACACAGTCACACAGGGTTAAACTCTTGACAAAGCACCGCTGCACTCGGCCGTATAACTTGGATGAAAAGCCGACAGCACAGCTCTCCTCAGATGATTCGGAGCTGTTAATGTCCGCTTGAGCAGAAAGTCTTTGTTTACTGAGGTCAAGAGAGCACTGGATGTGACTGACGGTCAAGCTGGGCTCACAGCGCCCTCTGTTGCATGAAACGGTCCACTGCTCCAGGCGCCCTGATGTGCTGCTACACTCAATATTTTACATTTGAATATTTATTTACTATTCGGTTATGTATATTTATCCCCATTTTCGAATGGTTATTCAAATATCTAATATAAAGTGAGAGCCCTAGTAGTCATCATTACAGTATCAGTTTTAGCACCACAGATATATGGGTCTGTCTGTACATGCAGTCTGTTGGGCGGCATGAAGGGGTTTTGCCATCTCCTTAGCTTTCTTTTTGCCTCTGAGAAGCATTTGTAATGCATTACTTCTATTCTGTTGAAGCTTTATTATGACCTTGTGGTAATAAAAAAGGTTGAATATTTAAATATCTTGTAAAGTCTTTATTTTTTACACAAAATTACGTATATCAGTACCAATATGGAGTATCAGTGTCTGTATTAATAAAATCAAAACTATATACATCCCTAGTCATGAGTGAACCGATCTCCTGCTATCAGAAGGTCCAATTTGTCTGTTTTGTGAACGACAGATGTTTAATTGGTCAGGAAAATGCTGGTCTGTGAGGCTGCTTCCATAGCCGAGTTAGCAGAGAGCCCGGTGGTCTCACTGTGTCCAGCAGCAGCGATATATTGTGGACTGGAAGTCACTTGTTATGTTGGACTTGCAGGCAAAAACAACATTCAGGAACTGTGTGTAAGTGCCGGTGGCTTTTGCCCCATACACTCCATCATCCGTTCACACAGACTCAGCAGAGCTCAGAGCTGATGGAACAACGCGCCGCCATCTTTCCCAGTGTCATCATTAGCACAGCTCGGACACAGATGAGCGTTTACTGATTATGAGAACTAAAAATATATCAGCATTACGTCTGAAAAAATCTGGCCAATGTTCAATACTTTAAAAAGGGGTATAATCGGCCAAGTTAATCAGCCAGTCGATTTATTGGTCGGGCCCTAATGTTCATGCAAAATTATCCCAACTGTCTCTTCATCCATGGAGACCACCTCTGTTTTCATTCTTACAGAGTTAGCCTGATGTTGGTGTAACTGATCGGGGATCTGAAATTATACTGATTGTTTTGATCATTCCCCATAAGTTAAAAGGTATTTAATGCAGGCCTTAAAGGTGTAGTCAGCGATCTTCTAATCTTCTAATCTAATGCACTATTTGCCAAAATCACCGTATTTCTCCTCTCCATCCACAAGATGTCACCACTGACAGTATGTTGAAAAAAAAAAGTCCGGCTTCAATACACAGCCTTGGCTCTGAATTTCAGCAGGTAAATACTCTGGCTCGGGCCGAGTTACCAAAACAGGGTAACCCCCCCCCCCCTCCCGAGATGTGGGATTTCACCGAAAAATTTCTTGGCATTGCGATTTCCTCCAGGTGCTGACAAGCCAATAAGACACCTGCTTGTCAGCACCTGGAGGTACCAGAAGCTCAAAACAACAATCAACAGCAAAACAGCTGAAAAGTTGCTTGGCATTGGCAGAGGTTTGACAAATTTTTCAATTGTATAAGTACAACAAAGTAATAATCCTTAGTTCAGCATTGTTTGTTTTTTTTTCAAATATGATTAGACTATTGTTGCTTTACCAATAAGTATCTCCAAGGATCAATAAATCTGAAGCAAACGTAACCTGGTTAAGTAGTTGTTCTAAAACCACAGTTAGGTCATCGACTCTTATTTTTACAGAAAGTAATAATGACACTTCATATAAAGGGCTTTAAGTCCATCTATCCATCCATCATCTATTCTGCTTAAACCTTTTGAGGTCATGGTGGGCTGAGGCCTATCTCAGCTGACACTGGGCAGGAGGTGGGGTACACCCTGAACTGGTTGCCAGACAATCACATGGCCACATAGAGGGACAGACAGCCATTCATGCTTATGCCTCTACCTAAGGGCAATTTGGAGTCACCAATCAACCTAATGAGCTTTTGTAATGTTTTTGGTCTGTGGGAGGAAGCAGGGGTGCCCGGAGAGAACCCACACATGCATGGGGAGAACACACACAGAGGACCTGCCCAACAGGGGGTCAAACCAGTGACCTTTTTGCTGTGTCATCATGCCAGGGCCTTACAGGTAGGGCTGGGTATCGATTTAGATTTTCTGGATCGATTTGATTCGATATTACCAGGTCTCAAATCGATTTGATTCACGATACAATAAGATATTAATTCAGTCTGAGATATCTCAGTTCAAATAGTACCGTAAACTTAAAAAGTGACTTTTGACCTGGTGCATTATTAAAATTGTTTTTACATTAAGAAATTAACCCAAAGCAGTTACAATAATCTTAAATTAATTATCTACATTAATGCGTATTCTGCATATTACTTGTTTTCTGTCCAACTCGTATTTTCCTTCGTGCTTGTAAAATCCAAAGCACATCCATACATCAGCCTTTAAACTCGCCGGTGGTGCCCATATAGTGCTATTTGCTTCTGCCATGTTTGTTTGATTACTTGCAGTAACATCTCACAAGACTTTGTTCAGTGGAAAGCAGCGCTAAACGCAGATCCCGCAATACTGGCAAGGTTGATACGCCAGGCTGCTTTTCTGCACGTCCAATGAAGAAAAAACTACCCAAGTTATAAGACCGATCTTTGGATTTTATGGATCGATTATGAACCATTTAAAGGGAAATCAATTAAAATCAATTAAAGTGATCTTTTAAACCCAGCCCTACTTACAGGGATTAATAATATTCTTTCTATGAACAAATGAAACCAGCTCTCAAAGACTGTGATCCATATTTTCCATTCCTGATGTTGAAATGCCTGCTGTTGAAGTGGGAAAACAGACTTTTTCATCTTCATGGGTGCATTTCTTTAAACCTTAAACTGTCTGTAGGGTCACACTGAGTGAGGAGGAGGGCTGCCAGATGCCCACCCCTGCCGGAGATAGTCAAAAAAATAAGAATGTTGGCTTTTCTGATTTCCATTTAATAACACACAAACTGCAGCATGATGGGGTTTGAGTTGTGTAATATAGCTATAATTTATTCACCTGTAATATAGTCATGCATTTCTGCATCAGGACTGTTTTGACCACTGGCCTTGTTTGGCTGGAGGAAACAGGACTTGTTCTTCAAATGAGCAGTGGGTTTTTTCCTGAGGTCTTAAAGCCCTGCTGTAGATCCAGTTTTCTTCACAGAGGTTACATTTCTTAGATGATATATGCATGTTAACTTTTATACAACTTCACATGACAAATAATCACCAGAGAATCTAAACATCGATGCAGCTTGAATTTGATGACTGTCAGAACAGACATACTGCACACCACAGGTAATGATTTATTGATTTTACTCAGCTGACGTTTACCAACACATGAGACTATGAAATGAGATACATGCATCTGCAGGTGACGTCCTGTTCATTATTTTGGTATGGATGTACTGACTCAGATGTGCCAAAACCCAGTCCTGCACCTGGCCAGGCACCCGCAAAAAAAGGGGGTGCTGGTAAAAAAAAAAAAAAGAATAATTATATCTATTTACAGGTCAACACAATGATGTGGAGAAGAGAGAGGATAATAAAGCAGGGTCCACACATGAGGTTTTTCTAAATCTAAGGAGATGTTTTATCTGTTATAGACTCCACGCATAAAGACAAAAAAATCAGGCACTGAACAGTTTTGATGGTACTGTGTGATAATCTCAACACAGCTCACCACAAACATCTGCCCCACCACTGATCTAGAATCTAGTCCTCAAGACAGAAATCTCACATGATCTAACAAAAGCAAAAAGAAGAAGCAGAGTAACAACTGGCATATACGACACGCATCACAGGTGAGGACACAGGAGAAGAGGAAATGATGGTGGTCTTTGGACTATTTTTGATGGAACAATCCTGAACCAAGTAAAAAATGAGACTGTGGAAAAATCCTGGAGGCAGTGTGAACATGTGAGCTGGTCCTCCATTTCTGAGGTCCATTAAGATTTATGTTTACAGTCGGCCCTGTTTGTTTTTATCTACGCCTGCTTCCTTGTTCCTTATTTAGATGACAATGTTGTCAACAGAAACAGAAAGGTTTTCCTTTTAAGTTCCCCCACACACATGAAGATTTTTGGTCATACGTACTGAACAAGTTTGATATTTATGATTGTCAGCACCAGACATTTTTAAACTATCCAGGATTTTATATATTTTTTGTATACTCTTATACAGTTTTAAAATAATTAAACATATACTGTTCTTACCTGGAAGTGCAAAATATTAGTTTAAATACATTTAAATATTTAATATTATTTCCTGGCAGTGTCGCCTTAATGAACAACTCCTGTGATGTTTTCCAGTCAGTTTTTAGACCCCATCACAGCACTGAGGCCGCTCTTATCAAAGTGATTAATGACATCCACCTGAATACTGAGGCAAAGTCTCAGTTTTAGTCCTGCTCGATCTGAGTGCTGCTCTTGACACTGTGGATCATCAGATCCTTTTACAGAGACTAGAGGAGTGGGTGGGCATCTCTGGGACTGCCCTACATTGGTTGAAGTCCTATCTAGAAGACAGAAAGTACTTTGTAGAAATTGGTTACTGTGTCTCAGACCACATGGTCTTGACTTGTGGGGTGCCCCAGGGGTCAATCTTAGGACCCTTCCTGTTCAATCTCTACATGCTGCCTTTAGGCCAGTTAGTACAAAGTACTAATGTGTCCTACCACAATTATGCAGACGACACTCAGATCTATGTCTCACTGACAGCAGGTGAATATGGACCAGTGTATTCACTCTGTCGCTGCATCCAACAGGTCAGTGTGTGGATGCAAAACAACTTTCTCCAGCTAAATTCAGACAAGACTGAAGTCATCGTGTTTGGTCCACAGAAACAAAGAGAAAGTGTCAGCAGTCACCTCCAGTCTCTCTCTAAAACCTACAAATCAGGTTAGAAATCTCGGGGTAATAATGGACTCTGACTTGAACTTTAATAGCCATATAAAATCAATAACATCAGCAGCCTTTTACCATCTAAAAAACATTGACAAAATCAAAAGTTTAGTATCCAAACCTGACCTGGAGAGACTTACCCATGCATTTGTCTCTAGTAGGTTAGATTACTGTAACAGCTGCTCACCGGCCTCTCCAAACGAGCCATAACACAGCTGCAGTACATCCAGAATGCTGCTGCTCGGGTCCGGACCAAAACCAGGAAGAACGAGCACATTAGTCCTGTGCTCAGGTCCCTACACTGGCTTCCTGTGGCTCAGAGAATAGACTTTAAAGTAGCTCTGCTTGTGTACAAATCTCTCCATGGCCTGGCACCAAAGTCCATCTCTGACATGTTAGTGCCATATGAACCACCTCAGACTGAGGACCTCAGGGACCGGCTTCCTGCTGGGGCCCAGAGTCAGGACTAAACATGGAGAATCAGGGTTCAGTTTTATGCAGCTGAAATCTGGAACAGCCTTTCTGAAGATGTGAGACAGGCCTCTACTCTGACAATGTTCAAATCTAGGCTTAAAACAGCTCTGTTTAACTGTGCATATGACTGAAAGGATCTTACCTGCACTCTTTCATTTCATTTTGATTCCTGTTGTTTTTATTTTCTATTGTGATTGTAATGCATTATTCTTAATTGTGCTCTACAAATAAACTTGTCATGCCTATATTAGTTTTAATATATTTAAATATATTAAGTGTGTACCTAGCAGTGTAACGTATTAGTTTGAGCATATTTAATCATACTTAGTGTTTACTTGGCAGTGTTATATCTTAGTTTAAATGTATTTACAAACATATAATATTGTTACCTTGCAGTGTTGAGCAGGGGTGCTGGGTCCCCACCAGCTTCCTCACGCATTGTTCAATATAAATATAAATATATAATATCAAATATATTCCATTACAGTATATGTTTACCTTGCAGTGTTGAGCAGGGGGTGCTGGGTCCCCACCAGCTTCCTCACGTGCATGGCGACGTTGCTGAGCTCGTCGCTGAGCAGGCAGCGCAGGCTCATGAATGAAGTGGGATATCCCACGATCTTCTCGGCGTCAGAGACCACTTTGTTCCAGTTTGAGGGTCCGGAGCTGGAGAACAGACTCAGTGTCCTGATTCCGGGGCTGCTCAGAGCCTGACGGGACAGCCTGGTCCATAAAGCCGGGAGCATTTTCTCTGACTTTCTAAGCTGCCTCAGGTCCTCCAAACATTCATTCACATGTTTAAAACGTTTCTCCAGGTCACACCGCTGAAGTCAGAGCGCCACATGTTACCTACTCATGTACAAAAGGTGATTTTCTACCCTGAAAATGCGTTTTTACAGTAAATTATAGAATAGTGAGCCGTTTCACAACACACGACCTAACACAGCGGGCTGCCATCTTTGAAAACGTAATATGTTACGTAGAAAACGTGATGACGTCTGACGCAGAGGTCTGACCTCCAGCTCCGGACGCCATGGTGACAGTTTGACACAAATTAAGAATCAGAGGACCTGAAAGCACAAACAAGAGCAAAAAACAAGGTCGATCATTTCACAAAATATGTATTTCTTACTTTTTTGTATGTTAATATTTGAGTCACAAACATAAACGAATAGCAAATCACCCAAATGCAACAATTTATAATAAAACAAAACACCACATCAAATTTTACCACAAACTATATACTATATATACTATATATATATATATATAACTAACTATATACTATATATTTAATTATCATATCGAGTCGAGATGTATAAAGCAAACAGTGTTAATCTGTCATCCAGAAAGTCCATAAATATTTAATAATAAGAGGTTAATAGTATGTATATAGAATAATTCAGGTACAATGGGTAAAGTTTTTTGACTTTGTTTTATGATCAAAATATTGTCACAATATGTAAACCATTTGATATTTGTTTCTGAATGGTGTCTTTATATTTATCCATAAATTTAATAAAAGGCAGCCTCAACAATTTGTCAGAAATTATAATTTTATTGGTCACTGTTCTTTTCCTGTATACATTTTAGGCTAGTGACACATTCTCCCTTTATTTGTTATTCTCTTTGAACATGTTTACTTCTGTGTAGTATAACTCTCTCTTTGAATGTTCAATCAAACAGCATGCTCTCCTGGAGCAGCTCTCTCTGAGTGAGCATTAGTATGATATTATGGGCCAAACAACAGTGATTCGTGAATTTTAAAGAGAAACAGAGTTATAAATAATGAAAGGTCATTATAAAAAAAAAACACCCAAAAATGTTAAAAAAGAAGGAAAGCTCAAAAAGATGAAAAAAATTGGTTTAATTTTACAGTAGGAACCACTAAGAGGTGATGATTAATAACACACGGGTAGTTTTTTTTTCATCTCACATCTTTGTTGCCTTCATGTTAGCAAGCATCTGTTTGATAAATTTGACTTGACTTTTGATTTTATTGAGAACACAGTTTATATTTTAATACAGAAACAGTCTTGATTTATATTACCATGTGGTTCTCATTGAATTGACTCTGTTTCGTATAATTATTAAAGAGAAGTTAGCACTTCATTAAATCAATCAGCCAATGAGTCAGACTTTGATTCATCAGCAAAGATGCAGCAGATTATAGTTTTTTGTCTGTCTTCTTTGTCTGATGTGATTTTTTTTCTTTGTCTTTGAGGAATTACTTTAGTTGTGGATTTGTGCTGATTTATGACTGATCTTTTTTTTTCTTTCAGTTTGTTCACTTGTTTGTGTATGCACCAATCTGCATTTATTATACATAAATATATAAAGTACACATAATTTGCAATGTCATTGTGACTAATATTGACATATTTCAGGTTTATTCTCTGTTTATATTCTCCAAACAATCATAACAAGTTTCAAGAAATGGAAGGTAGAATATGATATCAGATGGCTAAGAGATGCTGTTTGCACCCTTAATTCCCATGAATGTGAGTCAGAAGTTCACATTTTTTAATACTTTGGAGAAAAAATATTAAAATAAATACTGAATAAATAATATTTGATGCTAACTTGTGCTTCATATCATCAAAACTGCATTAGATTAAAAAATATGTTGTAAAATGATTCAGATTATTTTACTGTCTTGTGGCAAATATATGCAAATATTAAAATCATACTAGTGCAGGGGTGAGCAAAGAAAATTGGAAATAAAAAGAAAACATAACAACTGCTAAATATGATTCATTTCAAGTAACCAGGACTATGCAACACAAAAATTAGAACATGTGATAAAACTAACCTCAGGTTACTGGTACATGCTTTGTTTTTACAAATCATTATAGAAATTTCTTTGCTATGATTGTGTCTCTAAATTTCTAAATAGTGCATTAAAATATAATATATACTACAAGTAAAAGCTATATTTGGAAACAGTTGTAGGGGTGATATATTTGTACTTTAAAGGTGCTATGAGGAGGTAAGTAATTACAAAAAAGTTTCACTTTTAGATATATGCCTGATGGAAATCCACACTTTAAGATGAGTTTTATAGCATCAAAATAGGTTATCTATAAATGCTTTTCCTTAGCTTCACAGTCGGGTCGGACAGGCAGCTACAAAACTACGATACTAAGTTTTCCAAAAATTACTCGTTGTCACACATCAAAAACTACCGCTACATAACTAGAAAGAGATACATTACCTTGTCACTTTGCATTGAATTTCCGTGTTCCGAGTAGGAAAACTTCAACTGGAACGTCCCCCGAAGTCGGAATTTCCTACTGGGAACTCGGTGAAACCTCGCCACCCCCGAGTTGACAATCAAAGATGGATGCCCCCAGTGTGAACAGTTATTTAGCTCCTGTAATAATCCATTTATTTGCACTTCTGACTGGGGTGTGTCGCTCTAGATCAGCTGTATACATAGTATTGATAGACTTATATTTACAAAAATGCTGCCATAGTGATAATCACATTCTTCATGTGACATTTGTGAACAACAACGCAGGGCGTGCTAACAACAGCTAACAATAGCCTGGTAGATCGGGATGTTTTTTTCTGACTTCAACTGGAACGCTGATAAGTCTGAGATGATGTCACTCCCAGTTCAGAGGTTACTGGAACGCAGCATTAAAAACTGATGGCATTCTTTAATTGCATTAAAAAGAAGCTTAAATTTGCTTTGGATATGGGTCATGCTCAGTAAATCAAGAATTTTTATTGTTTTTGAGTTATTAGTATTTGTTTTGTTTTGTTTTGTTTTTTTTAAGCTTATATTTGCTGGTTCTGTTTATTTATATATACATCTCAGTCTGTTTAATTAACGGACTGTGACTGACGTGCTTTCACAATGAGAAAACAGTTTGTGTACATTTTTTAATTCAAGAAAACTTATAGATTTGTATTAAAAAAGTACCTCCCAAGATTTGAAGTGAAGTCACTTAGGTTATTCAGCAGGAGAGGAGGACTTGTCCTCTTCTCCAGGAGGCCAGCTGCTAGAAGACTTGACACGTTGTTCATCTGAAACTGTCTTCTGCAAACTTTAGCTGTAACTACTCACTGGGTCAGTTTTTGTTATCTTTCTATCACTTCAGTCCTCTCCAGAAAATCTCCCTCACCTCTGGCATCAAAAGGCATTTTGTCCTTGATAACTGAGCTCAGTGGATGTTTTCTCTTTTTAACACCACTCTTCTGTAAACTCTAAAGACAGTTGTGAGTGAAAATTTCAGTAAATCAGTCGTTTCTTGAGTAATCAGACCAATCAGCCAGTCTGTCACCAAGAACACAGCCATGTTCAGAGTCTCTAAAATCATGATTTCTTTGTTCTGATGCTCAGTTTAAACTTCAACAAATCTCTACACACTAGAAAATGCTGAGTTATTTTGGTAAGCCAATTTATGTGTTGCTAGTGTTGAGTTAAATTTAGGGGTTATTTTTTTAAAGAGTAACCCATTTTCTGGGTTATAGGGCTATTATTTTAACCCTGCTATATCACAACCAGCTCCACACTCACTCAGCGTCAGATCGTCTCGCTGTCATTCCAAGAACTCCAGACCTGTTATCTGGACTGATCACCCGTTGCCGACCTGTTCTGTTTCCGCCTTTATCGGCTGATCCTCGGGCAGACTACAAGTACCGACCCGTTTCTGTCCTGCACCTACCTGCCTGCCTGAAACCCGGTTGCCGACCTTGCCTTCTGTTCCTGACGCCTAGTGCCTGTTTGTGAATCTTGATCCATGGTGGCCATCTGTTCTCCTGTATCTGACCTTTCTGCCTGTGTGTGATGTCGAGTACCCGTCTGTGAGCCCGAATCAGTGGTGGCAGCCTGATCTCTGGCAATCAGAACCGTTTCCTGCTCTGAAAGACAAAGTGAGTCCTAACCTGCTGCACTTTAAAGACTCTGAGTTGCAGTATGAGTGTGTGGCTCCTGTGTGGCTGAGTGTACTACATCACTGCCTTCGTGTTATTGCAAACTGCAAAAGTTGTGTTGCTTCTGGGTCCTAACTGCCTCTGTGTCAAACTACTTGAAGCGCTGAATTGCGCAACCCAATAATTGGGTTACGAACAACCCAACATTGTAGTTAGCATAACCCAACTTTTGTGTTAAATAATACAAAACATGTGTCGAAAAAAAGAACCCAACCTGTTGTTGGGTTAATATAACCCGAAAAGGGGTTTGTCCTTTTCTGAACCAGCACTTGGGTTAAAATTGTTTTTTTTTTTTTATGTATTTTTTTGGGCATTTTGTGCCTTTATTGATAGAAGAGAGACAGTGGATAGACTTGTGAAAGTGGGTGGAGAGAGAGTAGGGGAAGACACTCTGCAAACTGGTCACAGGCAGGATTCAAACCTGGAGCGGCAGAAGCATGTACATGGGGTGCCTGGTTGCTAACCACTCCTCCAAACTAGCACCCCAAAATTGGGTTATTTTTTAACCCAACTGTTTTTAGTGTGTACTGCATGTCTGGATGTCCTAAGTGCACTTAGTTGCTGCCATGTTACTGGCTGATTAGTTCAGCCTATTTATGTAAAAAGCAGCTAAACATGTGTACTTAATTAAAATGAGAGTTGGGTGTATGTTTAAATGAATGTAATGCATAAAAAAAACTTAAAATGAAGATTCATCATACACTCTAACCATCTTCATGGAGACTGGGGGTCCCTGGTGTCCTGCACTGTATGGGCTAAAAGGTTTGGGGGCCACTGTGCTGCTTCATTTGCCTTTTATTTTCCCCTAAATGCCATGTAACTTGTGTGTGTAAATGATTTGATAAATAGCTCATACTGGAGTAAGAATTAAAGTCTCAAAAGAATAATCAGTGGAGTTAAATAAGGCAATGTGAGGCTTCAGTTCACCACACTGACAGAGAAGCTGATTCAGATTCAGACACAGAGAACCAGGATAAATAACTAAAAACAACAACACAGTCTGATGAACATGCGTTCTGAAAGACCGAGTTTGTACCAGAGTTGTTCAGCATCTGTGCTAAAGTAATGTGAGGTCACAGCTGCTTCCATTTGCTCTGGATGTTTTTATTTTTATGAAGCTGTTGGATGAGGGCCGCACCGCCCTGATGCATTAGTGATGTTCAGTTATACCTCCATCATCGCTGAGGGGAATCCCTGAATGTGTGTGCAGGTTTGTTCTCTCCTCCTCTTCTTCTGATGGACGAGGAACGCTGCTTCAACAAAGTCTGTTTATCATTCAGGTGAAAATTAAACATTTAGCAACTTTTACTTTCTGATAATTATACATAACAGAAAAGCTTTAGGACTTAATGTGTTATTTTGGGTGATTTTTTAAACATGTTGAGAACACATTAATTCACCTGGAAGAAAATACAGAAGCTAATGAGACAAAAAGTTAGGGTTCATATTGTGGAGGTGGGATTAAGAGTGGGATGTAGAGTTTTTTTGTTTTTGTTTTTTGCCTGATTAGCAATCTGTCTCCTTACTGGGAGAGCGGATACAGAGTCTGCAAAAGAGCAAAAGAATGTAAATTGAAGTCGAATGAAAAATCCACACTTTTACTTTGCTCTCCTCTCATCTCGTGACAGTGAGGGAGTAAGGGGAGGTAGAGCAACAGCTTAGTCCATGGGGATGGAGGCTAGCCCCAATCAGACAACCTCACCCAGACTCTCTATCTACCTATCTGCCTATCTATTGGCCCTTTTCCATTAGCACGCCTTGGCCCTACTCTACTCGGCCCTACTCGATTTGCAGCGTGTTTCCACTAGCCTGATACCTCCTAAAACAAGCTAGTTTTAGTACCTACTCCGCTCTGGTTCCAAGCGAGCTAAGTCGATACTGAAAGATGATGTCACCGACTGCCGGCTACTGATTGGTCAGACAATGTCGTCATCGATAAGTCATGAGTGCGACGACCTAGCATGCTAGCGGTAGCTAACATTAGCACCCTCATACGTCTTTTCTTTGCAGCTCGATTGCTCTCGTCCTCGGCTTCATTCTGTTGTATAGCTTCCAAAACTCTCCTGTGCTTCTCAAGGGGTATTTCTTCTTACCACCTGCAGCCTTCTTCTGCTTTCCATTTTTACTCAGTTTGTGACAAAAAGCCACAGATTGTTGTGTCACGCTCAAAATGACGTCACCGCAGAGCCGCTCAGCGACACTGCACCATTGGGAAGGCGACTGGGGCTAATGGAAAAGCAGCACAAGGCGAGTAGAGTAGAGCCTGGCAGAGTCGAGTCAAGTAGAGTAGAGTTGGGTTGAGTCGTGTAGAGAAGGGCTAATTGAAAAGTGCCATATCTATCTATCTATCTATCTATCTATCTATCTATCTATCTATCTATCTATCTATCTATCTATCTATCTATCTATCTATCTATCTATCTATCTATCTATCTATCTATCTATCTATCTATCTATCTATCTATCTATCTATCTATCCATATGTGTGTGTGGGTGTGCTATAAAATATATACAGATATCTTCTGTGTTTTCTTTTTTTGTCATGCTTACATGTTTTAGATCTCCAAACAGACTTTAATATCAAATAGGGATAACGTGAGTTAATATAAAGACTCTGCTACCCATGAGCACGCATGGCGACTGTCGTAATGCTGCTTTCCAGTAACCTCAGAACTGGGAGTGACATCATCTCCGACAAATCAACGTTCCAGTTGAAGTTGGAAAAAAACATGCCAATCTACCAGGCTATTGTTAGCTGTTGTTAGCACGCCCTGTGTTGTTGTTCACAAATATCACATGAAGAATGTGATTATCACTATGGCAGCATTTTTGTAAATATAAGTCTAACAATACTATGTATACAGCTGATCTAGAGCAACACACCCCAGTCAGAAGTGCAAATAAATGGATTATTACAGGAGCTAAATAACTGTTCACGCTGGGGGCATCCATCTTTGATTGTCAACTCAGGGGTGGCAAGGTTTCACCGAGTTCCCAGTAGGAAATTCCGACTTTGGGGGACGTTCCAGTTGCGGTTTCCTACTCGGAACTCAGAAATTCCTACTTCTGACTACAACTGGAACGCACCAAAAGACGTGACCCAAGCCGAAGCGTGTGTTTGTTGTGATGCTAATGAATGCAGCTCGGACTTCCTCAGAACTCTGCATTACTTTACAACTTCTTTTTTCAACAACTTACAGGATGCAAAGCGACGAGGTAATGTATCTCTTTCTAGTTATGTAGTGGTAGTTTTTGATGTGTGACAACAAGCAATTTTTGGAAAACTTAGTATCGTAGTTTTGTAGCCGGCTATATATCTCTACTTACAGCCCGGTGCTCTAAGACGTGTCTGAATAATATACATTTGCTCTAGTTTTAATTGTCTTGTTCCTGAAGTTGAGTATCCAGGCCAGTCCAGCCCTGTCCGACTCGACTGAAAGGCTAAGGAATAGCATTTATAGATAACCTATTTAGATGCTATAAAACTCATCTTAAAGTGTGTATTTCGATCAGGCATATATCTAAAAGTGAGACTTTTTTGTAATTACATAGAAACTCCTCATAGCATCTTTAAAGTCAAGGTCTCATTTTTTATCAATAGCTCAAAAATGCTTTGAGGGATACTCTTCAAACTTCACACTAAAGTAGACCTTCCTCAGATGATCGACTGAACATATGTTGGACTAAAGGAAAGGTTGATATCTCCTGCCTACAAGATATCTATGACCACTCCAGCACATCTTCTTCGACACCCTTCAGTGTCAAAAAAACATTGAATGTTTCTACAAATATGCTTCAGTTACACTAAAATTCTGTTTATCCCTCAGCTATCATTCTGCAAGGATTTTAACCAATAAGGGTGCAAAGCTTCATCTTGGAGTTTTGGAAATTGGCGAAACGTGTTCACTGCATCCATTAAGAGTAGAATTAACTTGTCACACCACATAATCAAGTGAGCTTCAAGCTACAGATGAACATGTATGGGTCGATTCATCACCCAACAAAAATCATCTCCTTTTTGAGTTCCACCAAATTTCCGAGCCAAACCAAAGACCTGCATCTGGAGGGTTAGACTGAAGGGGAAATCTTGGTGTGCAGGTGAGCTGCTGGTTTTCGAGGCATGGAAAGAGCACCGCTGTAACACACAAGTGGTCTCACCCTGACCCTCCATCACGGTTCACGGCTCCTGTTCCTCTGCCCATTCCCCGGCTCAAATGGGTGTCACAACGCCACGAGCAGCATCCACCTGCCCACTCATTGTTATTCCAATGGAAGTAAGAGGACAGCACTCAGGCTGGACAGGTAAATTCATGCCAGCAGGGAGATATTTACTGAAGGGGTCTGAATCTCAGCCATATACCAGTAACTTATATTTCTATCAGTGAATGCAGGTTTTATGGTAAAAACCCTGTTCCCTTTCTCAGAACAGGTCATCTTCATCGTCTAAGTAAGAATAAAATGACTTTAAAAAAAAACAGTGATGGGAAAGACACTTATAAATGTTTGAAGCCAAGCTAGTTACTCACAATATATTAGCTTCACTGATGCTAGAGCTTGCAAAAAAAAATGACACAAGATAGCATACAGCAACACATTTAAGGTATTTAAAAAAAAATTTAAAATTGTGTTAATGATAGTGAAAAAATGTATAGCAATAAAAATTAATAATTATTAATAAAACAAATAATAATGAATGATAAAACAACAATAAAAATAATACAAGTAATAATAAAAGTAATATTTAAAATATCTCAAATTTCCACTCTGTAAAATATCAAACTTGTACATAACCACTGTAAATACCACTTATACATTTATTCTATTTTATTTTCCATTCGTAAGTTTCTTTCTTATATTTATTCTTTGTATTCTGAAACTGCTGTAATCGTGCAATTTCCTCCTGTTGGACTGAGTTATGTTTTGTTATGTTATGTCACGTTACGTTACGTTACGTTACGTTACGTTACGTTACGTTACGTTACGTTACGTTACGTTATGTTATGTTGTGTTTAGGGTTGTCACTTTGATGCATTAATTAGATTAATTAATTACACTGCAAATTAATGCATTATAAAAATTAATCACAGATTAATCATAGCACACAAACATTTTGATATTGTCCAGCTGGAGGACCCGTACATGGCAGTGGCACATGTCACTTCACACATGCGTCTCTAGTCAAACCAAACAAAGCCCAGGTGACAACAGGAATGGCATATTTAAGACTTAGTCTTATTTTATTTTTGAATGTATTTATCTATATTTGTACTACATTCTTTAATAATGCATCAGGCCTAATTGTTTTGCTGGATGTCCTCGACCTTTTTCTTATTTTGAATTTGATTTATGAAACACACTTAAAGTGTAATTTGAGTTGCCTGATTGAGCTTAGAATTTTCTGGACAAGTTGTCCTGACTTTGGTTTTATTTAGTCACCAATAAAAATGTGGATTTACAAATCTTCACTTCTTAGTGTATTCATTTGATTAGTCATGCACTACAATTTTATAATATCCTAGAATTCAAATTCTTTATTTGGGTACTTTAAGCAGATATGAGAATAAAATGTAATTAATTAGATTAATTAATTATAAATCCAGTAATTAATTAGATTATTTTTTTAATCGCCTGACGGCACTAGTTATGTTGTGTTATGTCATGTCATGTCATGTTAACATCTTATAATAATAAAAGTTATGTTGTTGTTGTCCATCATATAGCACTCATTTATCTAATTTATCTATAATTGTTTTTTTAATTATTCTTGTTATCATTGTTAAAATCATTACCGATTATCTTTTTCAACATTATATAATAATAAGAAGAACAAGAACAAGAAGGAAAAGAAGGAGAAGAAGAAGAAGAAGAATGATCAATCAATTAATCAATTAATTAATCAATCAATGTCCTTTATTTAACCAGGTAAAACTCATTGAAATTTAAAACCTCTTTTTCAAGAGGCCAAGATGGCAGCACAAAAACTGAAAATATAACAGATTACAGACACTACAGAAAAACAACATTGGGATTTTATGATTACACAGCGCAATCACAAGAACCAATCATGCTCATTTGTCTGTATTTTAGAATTGTTTTAATTCCCCGAGGGTTACAAGATGTGTCAATTTCAAATCCTTCTGCACAGCATTCCGCGTAGACGGGCAGAAAATTTACATTCCTTTTTGCCCAGTTCAGTTCGTACTCTTGGGACCTGCAGTTGTATGATGTCCTGAGAGTGCAGGCCATATCAGCTGAGGTTTCTACACATGTGTGAAAACAGATAAGTAGGCAGAAGTCCAAGAATAGATTAATAAATAAAAATCAGCCAATGAGAGTCTTCAAACCTACAAGGAAGGACTATGTGTGGCAGACTATGGGGAACAGTGATGTACGTGATAGCTGCAAACCAGTGCGTAAAGCATAATAATAGTAAGCTAATTATTATTATAATGATTATTATGAAGTAAAAATAACAACTAGAAAGCACTCAGAGAGCGCAGACCTCCGCCAGCGCCACAGTCCTCAGCCATATTGTCATTTTGACCATAAATATTAGTCCTACCTTTATTTAATGTAAATATTTAGATTCTTTGACCATGAAAACATACCATTAGCAACTGGATTCAAAATTATATCTACTTTGGTTCAGTAGTTATTCACCAAAATCACATTTTTCATCATGGCGGCCAGACCCTGATCCGGATCAACACCAAAATCTAATCACTTCTTCCTTTTCCCATGCTGAACATTTCCTAAAAATTTCATCAAAATCCATCCATAACTTTTTGAGTTATTTTGTTCACGGACAGACAAACAAACAAACTCTCCCAAAAACATAACCTCCTTGGCAGAGGTGATTATAATTAAATTATTGATATTATAAATGTCCCATGCATCCAAAGATGTTTCTATCCAGACAGAGACAAAAGGACCAAAAACAAAAATTCATGACAGTGACAAACTCATGGACACCCAGACCATAGATCTGTCCTCATCATATTTGTCTTTGCTGAATATAGATTCAATCAAGGTTAGCCCCTTTAGATGTGGCATCTGGTTTTCTACAGGGTCCTTATGTCTTTATGGTTTTAAAGGTATTTAAGGAGGTATAATAAAAAACAACCATGGATAGAGAGATCAATCTAAACATTAACATCTAGAATGATTATGAATGTTAGAGGATTGGTGTAGATTAATGTAGCATCATCAAGCTGAACTGCCACTAAATTGGGTTTAACTGGTCTGAAAGTCTGAATTTATGTTTCTGCTGATGGTCGGTGCAGGATAGAGCTCATGGTTGACTCCGTGATTGTATGTCAAGGTCACACTAATATATGTGAGCTGTTAGCAAGAACTACCATGGATTTAATTTTGTTCATCTCTAAAGTTCATATCATAAACTGTAATGATAATGTAACGGGGACAAAGGAAAGTACCTTTGGCCTTCACACCAAATAATTATGACACTTTCCCTTTTGTGTCTCATCCTCCAGACACTTTGGTGTAACACAATGTTCCGGTTATTTCTGCACAACGAGGTGTGACTGGAACAACTGCTCCATGTTGATTTGGACCTGGTTCACCCCCTTCAGAAATTGGGATGGCGTAAACTGGTTCTTTGGGTCCTTTTCTCCTCATTTGACTGTTTCAGCACCTGTCATTGTGCACTGTGTCAAGGGCCTTGCTCATATGCTGGTCTTTTATGGGGCCCTTAGAAACGTCACTGCATCCCTGGTAATAAAGAGATATAATAAAAAATGTGATAAATGTCAGTGGTATGATATTTTAGCAGGTAGGAAGAAAGAATCTGACATGCAACTTAGTTCAGCTGGGAGGCTCCTTAATGAATTGGACACACAGAAGCAGCTTGTATACTCACAGGGATGAACCAGTATTATTACTGAAAACTCCTCTTAAAGGGATAGTTCAATATTTCTAAAGTTGGGATGTATCAGGCACTTGACAGTAAACATTGAAGTCTCTGAAGAGGTTTGAGACCACCAGAGAGGTACACTACTGGTAATTTTACATAACTGTGTGGGTTTAACCTAAAAATGAGCCCTGGATCTCTGTTGGCTAGAATGTACGATTGGGTGAAACATTTCAGAGGCGTTATCAGGAAGGTTTGTGGGTAATGCCTCATGCCTCTGAATCAACTGTAAAAGAAACGTCATCACTGACTCATATTGAGGAAAATCAAAGCGCTCAAAATCATAGACATAGTTTTGTGGGTTGTTTTAATATAAATTCACACATTTACAAAAAATAACTGTACCCATTATCAGCAGCGTATCTCTCTGGTGGTCTCAGCTTGATCCCCCAAAAGAGATATGTCAACTCGTTGTTTTTTTCATGTCTTGCCTCACTCCTGAGTCCATGACAAGCTGATAGACACCATTATTTCCATTCTGCATGCAGGAACAAGTGCAAACGAGCGTTTGCTTAGACAAACTGCTAGACATTTTGGACGATGCCAGTCTCCCTCTGCTACTGTCATCAGCACCAGAGTCTGTTTGCACTTGTGTTGGAGCAGCCGGTTCAGGCCTAGGCTGCTCCAACACAAGTGCAGGACCAACATATGGAGAAACTCTTTTGTCCCTCAGACCATCAGACTGTACAACTCCTCACTGGGGGGAGGAAGAGTAACAAGAAGAAGGAAGACATGAAAGAGCGGTAGCCAGCAGCAGCCATATTTATATCATTATTATTATTATCATCTATCTAATTAATTAATTTTAGCCAATCATTTGCTTATTATTTTTCTTATTTTATATATATTTATTTTATAATTTTTTAATTTTTTATTTTGTCAGCTTTTTTATATTTATCTTTTTATCTACTTTCTTAAAATGCTATTGGAATGCCAATTTCCCTCAGGGAGTTTCCCAAAGGGGTTAATAAAGTTCTATCTCATCTAATCTAAGGAAGAGACAGCTCACGCTCATTAATGCTAATTATCTTAGCTCAAACACTGAGAGTCAACAGATATAGCTAGTCTGCCTCTGCCGACAGTCATCAGATAAAGTCTTCAGCAACTCTTAACAGGTCCTTTGTCCCTCAGATCCCCCGAGTGTACAACTCCTCACTGGTGGGAGCAGGAGTAACAGGAAGAAGGAAGACATGAAAGAGCAGTAGCCAGCCACATTTATATTTTTTACACACACACACACACACACACACACACACACACACACACATATATATATATATATATATATATAATTTATTTATTCTCTTTATTTTCATTTAGTTTCATATATATATTCTCATATATTTCCAAAAAAAATCATTTACACATGTTCAATTATGCTCCACAGTCTTCTCTCTTTCTGTCTATTTACACAGAGGGGCAATGGAACATAGATAGATAGAATCAGAATAGAATTAAACAGAAAACAAATACAAGACATAAGTAAAAATATGCAAATGTGATCAAGAAATCTCCCCAAAAGAAAAAAATAATAGTAATAATAAAAAAAAAACAAATTAAAAAATCAAATTACATGTACTCATATAAACCTAAATTTATGAACATTAACTCATAAACAGTGACAAATTAAATGTAGCTATTTACAAATCTTGTTTTTCCACTTGGGAATTCAAGGAATGCCAAAGATCATGGAATAGGTGTCCCCGGTTATATTTCTCAAGTGTAATTTTTTCTAGAGGAAGAAATTGAGAAATTTGAGTCAGGAACATGCTGAATGTTGGAGGTGATTCATTTTTTCAAAGAAGAATTATGCATTTTTTGGCAAAGTATGTTATCATAATCAACTGTCTACATTTTTTGAGTCCAAGTGACAATTAATTATATCATTTAATAAATATACACATGGAGATAGCCCAAATTCAAGTTTTATTTATTTATTTTTAATCAATTTATTAATTTAAGACAATTGTTTTAGCGATCTTTTAAATTATTTTTAATTAGGCTATTTTATATATTTTTATTTTAGAATATTTTACTGTATATTTTAGTCATTTTTTAAATAAATATATCTTTTTATCTATTTGACGATGCTATTGGAAACCTAAAGTCCCTGAGGGAGTTTCCCTAAGGTATTTATAAAGTTCCATCTGATCTAATCTAAGGGAGAGACAGTTTAAGCTCACCAACGCTAATTAGCTTAGCTCAAACGTTGAGAGGTATAGCTTGCCTGCCTCTGCCTACAGTCATCAGATAGTCTTCACAACTCTAAACAGTGTTGTGTGATTGCTGTGACTTATTTTACTTCAACATGTTATGTTATCTTCTATTACCGTCATATTATCTTCTGTTCATAATCAGAGGCTTTGTTTTATTGATCAATTCAGAAGAAAACCCCAGGAAAACCTAGAGATATGATGTTCGCGAACAAATTTCGACTCTCTCACAGCTGCAAATCTGTTGCTGTTTCTCAATATCTGTACTTCAGCGTTATTATGGACATATGGACTTATTATCAATCACAGCCAAAGTTCTGTTCCAATTCAAAGTCCACATCGAAACAAGTTTGGTTCACATATCCAGATGTAGACTGGCCCCGCCCCTTTACCAAGTCTCCTACCAAACTTAACTTGACGACTTTTCAAAGCTTCAATCCCAAAATGTAATTTGCACCGTTCAGCAGGAAACTCCAACATGGTGAAGGAGAAGTCGCACAATTGTAAGTAACCGTCATTGTAAAATAATGCAAAAAAATGTGTGATCTTGTTGTGTTTGAAACCTAAATGTCCATAAATCCTGAATAGATGATGTGAGTGGTTATGCTAGCAGAGCTGCGGATGCTAGCAAAGTATGCTCTCATTCCAATTGTGGTGGGATTGTTTTGCGGACTCCCGACCCCTGAAGACTGAACTCTTGGACGAACTTGCCAAATCCGAACTATCAGAGTTCATAAGTTCAAACTTGTGAACTCTGAATTGAGTAACACCCTGTGTGTTTAAGCTAAGCTAATTAGCACTCTTCTTTGTTACTGCAGGCTCAGTCAAATAATTGTATCTATCTCCTTGTTAGGAAGGAGTGAGGTAAGACACACACACACACAAAACTAGCTGTCCCTTTAAAGATGCAGCATTTCACTGACCTTTACCTGATACAAGCCAGCTTCAAAAATACTGAACTATCCCTTTAAAGGGACTGTGAGGAGTTTCTAAGTAATTACAACAAAAAGTCTCACTTGTAGATATATGCCTGATCCAAATACACACTTTAAGATGAGTTTTATAGCATCTAAATAGGTTAGCTATAAATGCTATTCTTTAGCTTCGTGGTCGGGTCGGACAGGGCTGGACTGGCCTGGATACTCAACTTCAGGAACAAGACAATTAAAACTAGAGCAAATTTATATTATTCAGACACGTCTTAGAGCACCGGGCTGTAAGTAGAGATATATAGCTGGCTACAAAACTACGACACTAAGTTTTCCAAAAATTGCTTGTTGTTACACATCAGAAACTACCGCTACGTAACTAGAAAGAGATACATTACCTCATTGCTTTGCATCCTGTAAATCGTTGAAAAAAGAAGTTGTAAAGCAATGCAGAGTTCTGAGGAAGGTCTGAGCTGCATTTTTATTAGCATCACAACAAACACACGCTTTGGCTTGGGTCACGTCTTTTGGTGCGCTCCAGTTGTAGTCAGAAGTAGGAATTTCTGGGTTCTGAGTAGGAAACTGCAACTGGAACGTCCCCCGAAGTCGGAATTTCCTACTGGGAACTCGGTGAAACCTCACCACCCCTGAGTTGACAATGGAAGATGGATGCCCCCAGTGTGAACAGTTATTTAGCTCCTGTAATAATCAATTTATTTGCACTTCTGACTGGGGTGTGTCACCCTAGATCAGCTGTATACATGGTATTGTTAGACTTATATTTACAAAAATGCTGCCATAGTGATAATCACAGTCTTGATACAACAACACAGGGCGTGCTAACAACAGCTAACAATAGTAGATTGGCATGTTTTTTTCCGACTTCAACTGGAACGCCGATAAGTTGGAGATTATGGCATTCCCAGTTCCGAGGTTACTGGAAAGCAGCATTACGACAGTCGCTACGCGTGCTCATGGGTAGCAGAGTCTTTATGTCACTACTAATATATTCTCATAGTATCTTTAATATGAACACAAGTGTCAGTAAAAAAGTGAACATAACCCTCAAAAGATCTCTTTTCTCTTAGGACTGTCCATTTCCTGTGGGTCATCCCAATATTTTGGAGATACCGCCCAGCCCTGCTCAGCTGAACCAACTCCCCCTGCAAGTTACACAGTGCTGAAAGCATGTGGCAGGGCTCTCTGTGGCTGAAGTTATCGCACCGTTCAGTCGACTTGGATGCTCCTGCTTTGGGGTGTAAAAGTTGGACGGACTTGGTTTAAATGACAGAATCAGGATGTTCCTCCATCATCAGACTCTCCAGAAGAACAAAAGTGTCTGAGAGAGTGTGTGGGCACCTGTGAGCTGCTGCAGACTGTCACCATGAGGAAGCCGCGGCTCAGTGGATGTGACTGCTCTGATTGCACTCTCCCTGGGAAAAGCGAGAAGAAATAGCCCCTACCTCTGATCATCAACGCGTCATATAATGTTTCAGCGCACGCCCCTCCCCCTGTCTCGTTTTTTCCCCTCACTCAACCTCTCCTTTGACTCACAGAGGCAGGCGGCTCACCACTGGCTTGCGAGCACCGTGGAAGATACGGCGCGAGAAGATGGCTGACTTAGCCGGGCACCGCGAGCCCTCGGCGGCATCGGCAGCGTCACTCGGGCCGCTGAAGAGCTGCGAGACCTCCGCCGCTGTCTGGAGACTGTAAACAGCTGCCCCCCTCTCTCTCTCTCTCTTTCCCTCTCTCTCTCTCTGTACTCACCCCCTCCTCCTCTTCTCCGTTACCGCAAATATTGACAGAAGTATCACAGAGAAAACATGGCAGAGATGGAAAAAGAGGGCAGACCTCCGGAAAAACGGAGCCGAAAACCAGCGCACCCGGTGAAGAGGGAGATAAATGAAGAGATGAAGGTAACGAGGCTGCGTGCGGTTACGCGTGGAAGCGGAGTGCCTGTGAGGGGGCTTGAATGTCTGCTAAGTGGGGATGTATGCAGGTGAAATTGGCTGCATGGGAGTCAAACTTTGATTTATGGTTTTCCTGCTCAAGTTCTATTGTCATGTCGCCTCTCTCCGCGCCGGGTGCCAGCTTCAAGCAGCGCACCCTGCACAATGGATGCGGCACCCATTCACTGCCGCTGCTCTGCTATAGTAAGTTTGGATCAGTCAGGATTACACCGCACGTCCCTGTCATGTTCCTATCTATCATAATTTCCCCATTTATGCGCCCTGCCTTCCGTGGCTCGGGCAGAGTTAATGGAAAATCCCGTGCGTCAGTGAAGGCGTCAACAGTGCCTCTACTATTACTATTAATGCCCTCACGCTACAAAACAGCAAATGTGGCCAATTAGTGGAACTAAATGAAGGGACACCCGCCTTTCCGAGCTGCCCCCGTGCCCATGCATGTGTGTGATCGTGTTTGTGTGCCCAGCTGCCCAGAGGCGTGCGGTCCAGATGTGCGTCCGTGAGCTTTACGCGCTCGACAGGAGCACATTGTCTCGGCCTGCTCTCCTTGTTTCTGTTTCCTCCTCTCCTCGCTGCACATTGTGATATTTGAGCTCCGCGCCTCTCATTGTGGAGAAAAGAGGAAAAGTGTTCCTGGCATTCGGTGCGTATGTGCGCGAGGGAGCGTGTGTGTGCGCGAGGCTCAGGCTCGTGTGTCCGCTTTGTCTCCTTCTCGTCATTGTTTGTACACATTTTGGCCGGAGATGCAGAGTGTGGGGTGGAAACGCAGGTGATGATGCCGAGCGGAGTGGAAATAGTGATTTTAGGGTTCTGGAGAGGAGAGATGGAGGGAGGCAGAGTCCTGAAACAACCCTGGAATAAAGCCTTTTTGTGCTCGAGCGCTCCAAAATACAAGCTGCGTGCACGTGTGCCTGCCTGATGTATTTACAGTGAAATAAGAGAAAATGATGAAGCTCATGTGAATAAGGGAAATCTGCAGGCTTTGTTGGTGAATAGGGCTGGGAAATAATAACATTTCTTAAATGCATATTGAAAATTAAATTCAGAGATTACAAAATCACTCATTTATTTGGTTATTAAATCATTGGTCCCTAAACTTGCAGCCCGAGACCTCCAAATTATAAATGTTACAGACTGGGGACCTTCACCGCCATTCATTAACAATAATATAGAGAATAGATCAACCTATTAAAGACTTTTGTATCACATTGATAAGTACCTTTATGATGCTGTTGTCTTATCAATATGATGAACAAATTATGTAAAAACACCTAAATAAAATTAGATTAAAGATAAAAATGTCCTCAAGTGGAGTGTCGGTTGTCATAAAGACCTAATGTATCAAATAAGATACCAAAAATATGTTAACCCTTTAAGGTCCTAGACCATAGATCATGGCCAGAAAATTCTAATTTTTTGGAGCTGAAATTTTTGTTTCACTTTCTGCTAAAAACCATAAAAATCAAAATGTCCATGAAAATCAACATATAGATTTTAAGTATCTCATTTGATACATTAGGTGTTTTTGGTAACTAATAATCCATTTGAGGACATTTTTATCATTTATCTGATTGTATTCAGATGTTTTTTTTTTGTAATTTGTTGATCATATTGAGTAGAAAGAGGTATTATAAAAGTATGTATCAAATATGATACACATATGATTTTTATAGGACTTCAGTAGAAACTGAAAATAAACATTTCAGCTCCAAAAAATAAGAACATATGGCTTTAATTTGTGTTTTCAGACATTAAAGGGTTGATGTATTGATTTATTGTAATATTCCTGTGTGATACTGTGTGATATTGGATTTTTCATTTTGCGATATAAATTGTTATAATTTCTTTTCTTCACTGGACTGACATTGAAGCTGATCCATGTTAGAGAGACCAGGGTTGGGCAAATCTGATTACCAAAGGCCACATAAAACCTTTTCTCACTGCCTGAAGCCATGTTGTTAAACATTTTTGGACATTCTCAGCAGATAAGAAGATTTAATAAAAGTAAATATAAAACTTTCATCAATATTTATTATACACATAAGTAATTGCCACAGAATTTAAGCCAATATAATCCACACGTCGTCTGTACCACTGGAGCAGAACAGCTGACTGAAGAGAGGCAGGCTACACCCTGAACCAGCCAATCACAGGGCCAGATGGAGAGACAGACAACCGTTCATGCTCACATCTAAGGGCATTTTGGGCCCTATTGAGCATGTTTTTGGTCTGTAGGAGGAAGCTGGAGTGCCCAGAAAGGACCCATGCATGCACAGGGAGAACAGAAAGGCCCAGGCCATCTTGCTCTTGCATGTGCAAAACCTGCTGCTGCCCTAAGTGAACCTCCTTTTTTAAATGTAATAAAATGATAAGATTAGTTCTGTTTTAGGGGAAACATATTTTACCTACATTTATTTTTCTCTTTTTTAAATGAATAAACAAAAACCATTAATTATTCCCAAATGCTTCACAGGAGTTTTAAGGAGCTAATACTGCTGAGTAAGTTCAATGATTACCTAAAAGTAATAACCCATTTTACTTTAAAGTATAATAAAGACCTTAGATTTCAGAAAATCATTCATGAAGTTAAACATCAATATCCTAAATGATGAAGACAGCAGGTCATGTTTTATGTTTGTAGCAACAAAAAACCTGGTTTGGCTGGTTTGAGAAAATGTTATTCAAAAATAGTTAATTCAGTAGGTTTTATAGAGAATTGATGAAATAATTGAATGAATATGACTCCTTTTGGTCAATTATTATCATTATTTTAGCATATCGTTCAGGTGTGCAGCAGGAGGCAGTGACAGTTCAACAGAGGCTTAAACCTGAGGCTCAGAGAGCCTGGTATATCGATCTCATTTTAGATTTACATAGTCAGACCTGTGCAGAGTTAAAGTCACTACAAACATCATGTAGCCTATGTTTGATATGTTTTACCCTCTGAGGCAACCTGGAAGCCAGAACTAAAAATATTTGAGTTAACATCAAGAAACACTCAACATGTTACAACCCCAAACCTGAATGATGATTTTAAGGAATGAAAACAAAGGGATGCATATTTGTGTTTCAGGACATAGTTTTCAACATTTTTGACAAATGAAAAGCCGAAAAATGTGGCATGCAGACAGAGCCGACCCTACCCAATGTGGCGCCCAAGGCAATATTTTATATAACGTGCTTGAAAAAAGACAAAAATATACCAAAAAATCAGAAATACAATATAAATATCCTTAACACATAATAAAAAAGCATGTAAATATGTGAATAAATGATAATAATACCAATAAATTAATAGTACAAAAACCAACATCAAACAATTTTAAAACCACACAGTTTACACACAGTAACTCTGTACATAAGCTGCACTTTGCAATAATTATACGAGAAAACGAAATAAAATAACTGTATACGAAAGTTATTTTAAATACCTGTATATGCAGAACTACAGTTGGGGTTGCGGGAGACTTATTTGGTCTTATAGTAATATTAATTGGGCATTGCTTTACATTTGAATCAATGTGAGCATTATAGAGTTAATAGTAAGTAGTAGTTTTAGTATAATAATTTTGAAGGCACCCTTAGCATTTGCCTTGATTGCCTAATGGACCAGCTGACTGCATGCAGACATATGTCGCCCTTCTGACTCTGTTCAACCAGCTTTCATTGCAGCTTGAAGTCTGTTGGGGTTCGTCTTCCAGCTCTGCACGAGAACAGACTGAAATCATTTCCCGTTCTCTTTACAAAATAGTTCCTGCTCGATCAGACAGTGTTGCCAGATTTTTCTACTGAAATAAGCAACCAGGTTGATTAAACAAGCCTAAAACAAACGCGCCCCAGCTATTTTTTCTCATGGAATTTCTTTATTAAATTTTAAAGCGAAGCAAACATAAAGCTGGTTTGATTTTTTTATCTACATAATATTTCTTTTATTTTACATTTTATTTGGCTCATCCTTTTCTTTATTCTTAAGTTTATGGAGGGGCTACTGTTATTTATAACTCTGTTATTATTCTCATAAACAGTCCGTCTAACCCTGATTATTGTAACTAAGCAGTCATAGTGAGGCTTATATCTAAGTTGATTATTGTGAAAACAGTAACAGCTTCATTAGAAATCAATTTAATTCTACCTATAAAGATTTATTTTTGGTGGGTACACGTTTTTTCCCCCTCCTTTTACAGTAAAGTTTACATTTGTGTTTGGAGTTGGAGAAAATAATCTGTGTAACTTCTGAATTGAGTTTATATTGGGTTTGAACTTTTAGAACAATCCCAGAAAAACACAACACATCTGCAAATATTTACAAGAACCTTCTCAGAAAAAGAAGCTCAGAGTGGCTTATAGTAAGCAGACCTGGTATTTTCATGTCTTATTTGATTAGGTCTTTACTTTGACTGTGGCACACTTACACATGGACATGCTTCGATCTAAACTCTTCTTTTGGAGCTCTGGCTGCATGTTCTGGGTCACTGTCCTGCTGAAGTGTGAACCTCCACCTCAGCCTCAGATCTTCTGCACACCTGAGCAGGTTTTCTTCTGTGATGGCCCTGAATTTGGCTCCATCCATCTCCCCATCATCTCCCTGTCCCTGCTGTAGAAAGCCCTGATGCAGCCACCACCATGTTTCAGGTAGAGGGAGCATCATGCTGTCATGGGCCTCCTGGCTGCTTCTCTGATCGAGACTCTTCTGTCAGTTTAGGTGGACGATCAGGTTTTGGTATAGGTTTGCAGTAATGCCGTGTGCTCTCTATTGCTGGATGGTGGACAAAAACAGTGGAGATATTCAAAGGTTGGGATCCATTTTTATAACCAAACCCTGCCTCAAACTTGTTCACGTCGTCCCTGTCTTGTCTGGTGTGTTATCTGCATTAGAGGTCAGATCCACACAGCTGTTTACTCATCAGGTGACTTCTGAAGGCATTTGGATGAACTGGGTTTGATTTCAGGGCATCAGAGTAAACTGAATACTTTTCCAGTTTTTATTCGTCAAATATGGTTAATAGTAAATGGACTTGAGCTTATATAGCGCTTTTCTAGTCTTGGACTACTCAAAGCTGCTTTACACCGCAGGTCACACCTACCCATTCACTGTCACATTCACTGTCACATTCACTCACTGATGGTCCTGAGTTTCTATGTTAGTTATCCATCAGTATCTCTAACACATTCACGCCCTTTCATGCCCATTTACACACCACTGATGCAGCAGTGGGAGCAATTTGGGGTTAAGTGTCTTGCCCAAGGACACATCGCCATGTGTCGCCCGGAGTTGGGCTTAAACCTGCAACCTCCCGATCACTGACCAAGCGCACTATCCAACTGCACCACAGACACATGTTAATACAATTTCCTTTTACTTCACAACTATGAGACACTTTGTGTTGGTTTATCACAAAAACTCCCAATAACATTCAAATACAGTTTTATACATTTATACTGTGGAAAAGTTCACAGGGTATAAATACTTTTTCATCTTTCATTTTTTTCATTTTATTTCGTCTTCGCTTTAAGTTTTAGAAGAATTAATTCCGAATAAAAACGCCCTTTATCAGTCTTATTAATAACTGAATTAGGCCTGGTTGATATGTACATTTATTTCTTTATTTTGCATTTTTTATGCAGCCATTCAAAGAATATAATTTAATTTTTCCCCCTTTATTTGTTTTATTTGGTTTTGCTTACTATAAAGACATTTTGTTGTGGTATTTACATTACAAAGACAACACCAGGATCTAATTGTGCACAGGCACATTCCAAGGCTTGTATTGTATTTTTCTTTTTGAAATTTAAACTTAGTTTTTAAAGACTTTGACTCTGTCCTAGGGCTGCTCAGTTCGAATCAAAAAATCATATCAATTCAAATATTTTGCATTATTTGCCACTCAGTTGTAGCTGGCTTTCAAAGCAATTTAACTGAGCAACGTATCGCAATTTTTTGCTTGAATGTTGATAAATATGTGAGTAATTTTGCTTTATAAAAGTGATTATTTTATTTTAATTCTCAACCATCCCTAGGTGTAACTCTATGAGCTCCACAAGTTTTATCTCAGTTTTTTTTAACAGATTCTTTTACTTTAGATGTGACATGTTTAACTGCCCACGGATCAGAGGATATAACATTAAACAGCTACTTAACATCGAAGAGGATTATTTAATATGTAACAGTGAAAGTGCGTCACAGAACGAAGGTCACTGGTTCAATCCTGGGCCTTCTGTGTGGAGTTTGCATGTTCTCCCTGTGCATGCATTGGTTCTCTCGGTGGGCACCCAGCTTCCACCCACAGAACAAAGAAAGCTCATCAGATTGATTGGTGACTCTAAGTTGTCCTTGGGTATGATAGTTGGCTCCATGGCCCTGTGATTGGCTGGTGATTGGTTCAGGGTGTAGCTCCCTTTAAGCCCAATGTCAGCTGGGATAGGCTCCACCCCCCCAGGCCCAGAAATGGATAAGCAGAGTAGATTTATGGTCTGCACTGCCCAGCCCTACGACCGAGCTCAGCTGCAGAGGGTTGGTTTTCTTTTATTTTACTGTAGTGAATGCAGTAAACTCCATCAGTGCTGCGTTTTACTGTAGCATATTAAAGCTGTACAGCAGAGCCTTTTTAATCACTGTTATACAATACAGGACTGAATTGAAGTGTTTCCCTCTCGTAGCTCTGCCGCTGCTGCTCCTAGAGAAGCTCTCTGAATCGTCCTTGTTTCATAAAAATGCAGCGAAGGACCTCAGAGAGGGACTTTCTTTCATGAACAGAATTTCAGAGAACAGATGAAGTGGATTTTTTTCTTGATTAGTTTTTAAAAACATGCCCCGTTGTTCATTTTGTGAGTAATTGCAGCTTGTCCATCCAGCTGCAGCGCGGCCCTGATGACTGAGGGGATTTTATAACTTTCATTAATATTTATGAAAAACTGAAACAGATTTGACCTCGATGAAGCAACTAAGGCTCGACCTCAGTGCACGTTGCCCACTGCCACTTGGCCCACCCCTATGTTCTGCTCGTCCATGTGGAGAGGTGTCCCAAATCTTCTGAAGTTAACCTGACAGGGTGTCCAACATATTTCACTGGTCCATCAGGTAAAGAGCCCTTAGAAAGTGTTTGGGGAGGGCAGAACCTTTCAGAAGCAGATCCAGCAGGTGATTGGACGATAGCTCTGTCAATCAGATTTATTACAGGCCAATCAGACAACAGAGTATGCAGGCATTACATTAGCATCTCGCTCTTCCTGGTCTAGAGGACTCTGATTGGGCCGTTCCGCTTTGGGGTTTTCACATTCGTTGTAGATTGGAGCTTGACTGGATGGATCTGCTTGATTACAGACACTGAATCAGGTTGATCCAGCTGCTATGCAAGGTTAGGGGGAAGCGCTAGTGGCACATGGTGGAGCTACCTAACGCTGCGCTGTTCCACAGAGCTCTGAAGCAGTCCCATCGTTAAGATGCCATGACCAAATCAAGCTTTTGGGCTGCCACCAACAGTTATTTTGATAACTGGCCAGTCAATGATGTTTTTACGACTAGTTGACTAATCGGATCATGCATGAATTGGAGCTTATCGCACCAGCATGCAGCTGCTCTTGTATAACCATCATTAGCTTCAAGCTTGAAGTCTTTATGATATTTTAATATTTTTTGCTAACTAAAAATAAAGACAGTTAAGTCGTTCATTTAACTTTTAATGAACGGTGCAGCTGGTATAAAATTACAGCAAGCACATTACGTGTTCTAACGCTAATGAAATCGTCATCGTCAATGTTAATATTTACAGCTATAAGTAACAGACAAGACAGCGGAAGGTACAGTGGCAGTTTTGAGAAAAACTAAAGTATCAGGTTTATGTTGTATTAGGGCTTCCTGACATTTATGACCTTGTCCCTCTCTTTGTTTTAATAAGGCTCACAGTCTTGTCCCACTGAAAAGAGATCTGAGGCCAACTTTTGGCTCTCCATCCTCCACTTTGGAACCGCTGATTTAAAGTTTTCTCTCAGGACAAGGAAACTGGGCATTGTGATCTATTAGCTTTCTGCAGCGTAAACTGAAATGTTTTATTTTTGTAAATATCTGGTCTGTTGTAATTTCAAACTAATTTAAGATAAACAACACTGATGCAGAAACTTTGTTTTATAGTGGAGAACACAGCTCTTAAGTGTGATAATTCACCCGTTACTGTTATTGTGACAGACAATGAATAAACATCTGATTTGACTCTAAATGATGCATATAAGTTTTCCTAAGAAGACATTCAGTCATGACTGAAATGAGCGTAGTGCTCTGTAGTATGTTTCAAGGGCACCACGCCGTGCTGCGTTGGTAAAGCACTGGCACGCGCCGGTTTTTCGGTGCGCCCGCTTCCAAACCTCATAAATTCATTGTCGTTAAGAAAGCACCAGACCGGAAGTCAACGTGTGGAGTATCCGAAGTTTCAAAATAAAACACAATGAATGCACGGACTCTCAAACGTAAATTTGCTCAATTCTTTGTCACTATGTCAAAACCGGAGGCACGTGCATCAGGTCAGCAGTCCGTCAGAGAGTCCCAGAGACAGCACGACACCATGGATGAAGAAAAGTGAATCATAGAGGTCCAGAAATATATAACATTGTATACATGACACCAAACATCTTTTCTACTTCTACACAAAGTGAGGTGTTGTATATTTCTTTTCTCAGTCCATAAAATGCTTTATGAGCGTGTGACATCGCTATTCTCATGAGAGCCTGTGGCTCTCCGGGGATCAGCCCTCCCCCTACAAGGCTGCCCGCCGCCTTCAGTGGGGTTTGTTTGTCAGAGCAAGACCCCGGCGCGGTGCTTCCGGTGGAATTTGGGGGTAACAGCGTTTTAACGCATGAAAAAGTAATTAGATTACCCCTTACTGTGAAAACATAACCAACACATTACCAACACTGAGTATAATACAGCAAGGTAACGCTTTATTTATCCTGTTCCCTCACTATATTGTAGCGAGGGAACGCTTTAATAATGCGTGCCCACACTATAGAAGGCGTTCCCTCACCTTAATAAAATATTCCCCACCCTTACACCTCCGCGGCTCTGTAGATTTCAGTCAAATCTGATGTTTTATTTCAGGTCAAATAGTCTCACAGTTAATCCAGAGGTGACTGACAGGGCTCATCATTTATGTCCTCTTGTGCTGATTTCCCTGCAGATATTTTAATTCTTTGTATTGACGGTGCGTTTGTAAGATCACTCCCACGGTGTCTCCATCAATAAAGTCAGGAGGAGCTGGTGAACGGAGCTGCCGATGTGGTTGAGGTGTCAGAAGACTCTCAAAGGCTAAACAAGTTCGATTGTAGCTCATTACACTGCTTGAATTTCATCTCCTATTGCACGCTCACAGTAATACACATAAAAGTCTGCCTGCAAATTTAATTTGGGGAAACACCGATCCAGAAATAGAAAGAAGGGAAGAGCAGCAGCTTCTCCTTAAATGCCTTCATTGTTTCTGTCAGATTACTGGAGCTCAAATGGAGTCTGTTTTAAAGTATAAACTTGAATTATGTGTCCCAGATTTTTATTTTCTAGCCCAGGAGTTGGTGACGTTAATAGGACAAAAATTATGGTGCAGATTTAACATAAAAACACAGTAGACAGAAATGCCACAAAGAAGAAGAATAGTAACATGATAAATCACTTAAAAGTCACAAAAAACAAGAAAAATTTAGTTTTTTTTTAAAGATGCCAGGGGGAGTTTCTAAGTAATTACAAAAAAGTCTCTCTTTTAGATATATGCCTGATCGAAATACACACTTGAGTTTTATAGCATCAAAATAGGTTATCTATAAATGCTATTCCTTAGCCTTCCGGTCGGGTCGGACAGGGCTGGGCTGGCCTGGATACTCAACTTCGAGAACAAGACAATTAAAACTAGAGGAAATTTATATTATTCAGACACGTCTTAGAGCACCGGGCTGTAAGTAGAGATATATAGCTGGCTACAAAACTACGATGCTAAGTTTTCCAAAAATTGCTTGTTGTCACACATCAAAAACTACCGCTACATAACTAGAAAGAGATACATTACCTCGTCGCTTTGCATCCTGTAAGTTGTTGAAAAAAGAAGTTGTAAAGCAATGCAGAGTTCTGAGGAAGGTCCGAGCTGCATTCATTAGCATCACAACAAACAAAGGCTTTGGCTTGGGTCACGTCTTTTGGTGCGTTCCAGTTGTAGTCGTAAGTAGGAATTTCCGAGTTCCGACTTGGAAACTGCAACTGGAACGTCCCCCGAAGTCTGAATTTCCTACTGGGAACTCGGTGAAACCTCGCCACCCCCGAGTTGACAATGGAAGATGGATGCCCCCAGTGTGAACAGTTATTTAGCTCCTGTAATAATCAATTTATTTGCACTTCTGACTGGGGTGTGTGGCTCTAGATCAGCTGTATACATAGTATTGTTAGACTTATATTTACAAAAATGCTGCCATAGTGATAATCACATTCTTCATGTGATGTTTGTGAACAACAACGCAGGGCGTGCTAACAACAGCTAACAATAGCCTGGTAGATCAGCATGTTTTTTTCTGACTTCAACTGGAACGCCGATAAGTCGGAGATGATGTCACTCACAGTTCTGAGGTTACTGGAACGCAGCATTATGACAGTCACCGCTTGTGCTCATGGGTAGCAGAGTCTTCATGTCGCCGGTAATAGATTCTCCTCATAGCACCTTTAATGAAGGCAGCACTGTGGCACAGCAGGAAGGTTGGAAGTTCAATTCCTGGGCCAGCCTTTGTGTGTAAAGTTCTTTTCTCCCACCCACAGACCAAAAACATGCTCATTAGGTTGACCGATGACTCGAAACTGTCCTTAGGTATGACAGTGTCTTTTCTCTTTATGTGGCCCTGTGGTTGGCTGGCACATGATTCAGGGTGTACTCTGATGTCAGCTGGGATAGGCTCCACCCCCAGAATCGAGGTTTAGATCAATAAAGGATGGATGGATATACTCAACAAGGCAAATCAATGAAAAGTCATGAAAAAAACAAGAAAAACAAGTTTCAAACTAAATAAATGAATGAAATAAAGAACATGTAGTTCAAAATGTCAGTTCAGATGTTTTCACAGCTTGTTCAGCACAGTAATCACAGCAGGAAAAAATCTGTGAATAAAAACTTCATCCTGATGACTCCAATTTAGAATCAATAACAGCTCGTTCAATAAATCAGTATCATTTGCATTTCTGGTTATCGATTCCTGCCACTTTTTTCTGCATACTTTACTAATCAAGGATGTCACATTGTCTTGGAGGCATCCCAAAGAAATGATGAAAAGAAGTAAAATCATCTGGACAGGAGACAGAGGAGGTCCGATTTATTTCTTAATTTTTGACCTTTTTAAAAATGAAAAAGGGGTTTACCTTTAATAAATTTATATTCAACAAACGTGGTGCTATAGGAATAAAGACTGACTAAATGAGTGTATTTTTAACAGAGACAAATGTAGTCCCTTTGTCTCTGCTGGGATGGATACATCTCTCATCTCAAATTTATATACATATATTCATATGTGTGTGTGTGTGTGTTTGTGTGTGTGCATTCAGCCTACTCTATTGTAAATTATGTTGATATAACACTTGCTATGAACTGGCACAATACAAATAAAGATTGATTGATGGATTGTTTGACGTTAAGACGCTTGCTGCTCATCTTCCAGTTGAAACACCAGCAGCTTGACGAAGCATTAGTCTGCAGCACAGCACTGAGTATCAGGAGAGACATGCATGTTCACTGTTACCACAAAAACCAGTGTAGATCTCACAGAAAACCCAAAGGACTTGATAATTAGAGTTGTTAAGGGCACTGGTATGAATAAAATCATGTCATTTCCTATTTCTAGTCCCATAGGAAGGTGAAAATCTTTGCTTTTGAAGTATGGCTATTTTAATGTAGCTTTCTGATCCAGTGGCTCTTGGCTGGAGGGTCAGGACCCCAAAGTGGTTTTCATCAGTCTTGAGTGTGCCTAGAAAAACAAAATGAGTTTAATCCATATGTACGAAAGCCCTGAGTGGACTTAGATTTCCATTTCTTCTCTGTAAGTTTGAGAACTCATTTTTTTCAGTATCTAATGAGATCACATCTGATTTTCTGTGATAGTGTCTTATTTTCTTTTTAAAGAGTTGATAGATCCAAGTTGGACCCCCCTTTGCCCTCAGATCTGGTGCTGAAAATGTCCCCCAGAGATTTTGGTCCATGTTGATGTGACGGCATCACACATCTGCTGCAGATTTTTCTCCTCACATCAAAGCATGTGAAGAGCTTTTTTCCAAAACGCTATAAATCCATTTTCATTCAGAAAAATGACATTATTTACCCAGACCCACCATTGGGCTGGCTGGGGAACTGATCTTTGAAATACAGTTTAAACAGGGTTATATAGCTAGAAATCCACACTTACAAAAATTTCATCTTTGTCTGTGCATTTTTCTTGTTTCTCTCTGACCTCCCATGTTTGTGATCTTTCTCTCTCCTGCACAAATAACATCACCTCTGCTGACCTCACCTGCGAAATGGCTCAACAGCTCAATGGCATAAAAAGTAAATAATTCCATTTCTATAGAACCAAAACCTTAATTAAATGTTCAAAATGAATTGTGACGAAGCAGTGCCGTAACTAAAGACACACACTTGCCCACGCACTTACACACACACACGCACGCACACACACACACACACACGCCCCGCAGAGCAAACACGCACACTTTGAGCGCACATACTGATGGCTTGACGGCTTGAGTCCGCACACCTACACCAAACTTTTCCTTCCGTGCTAGCATTTTCCTCACTCTGAAAAACTCACCATTCTCCTCCTTTCCCTCTGTCTCTTAGCGTGGCCAAGGGTGCACACTTGGGAGCTCTAATAATTAACTGCATACATTTACATAACCTCAAAGTGCTCCTACCTTGACGCCTTTAGAGCACCATGCTACCTTCCAGTCTTGTGAATGGATGAGGAAACAGAACGCGTCATTTCCGGTTCCTATAAACGGTAATCTGGCGGGAATTCATGCTCACATGACCAGGGACAGAGCAGTTTTTGTAGTTTTTTGAGTTGATTTGTCTTTTCTTGTGCCATTTTGAATTATTAAAAATGTATTTAAATGTGATGACGGGGTAGGTAAAGAAAAAGTGAGAAATGTTTAACTCACAATGTAAACTGATGTTTGATAAAAAAGTTATGTAATTGGTTACGCCCAGGGGGAGGGGCTTCTGCTTTAAAAGATGGCTGTCTTGGCTTGCTGAATGACAAGGCAACTGGTTACAGAGCAGGTAACAGCTCCAAATGACCTACAGACGAGTTATTGAGGAACTCTATGGTTTATGTACCAGATTTTGCGCTTGTTTTATAAATATTGTTTATGCATTTTTTCACGTAAATTTTTTTGTTTGTTTGAGTTTCTTACACTGCCAGACGGGAGGCCGGTATAAATAAATAACACCAAACACATTCTTCCAACTACGCCTGTGTTTTTCGAAATTTTGGGGTGTTTTAAAGAAGGACCCCGTGACATGAACACTTTGCCTTGCATGTTCTCCTTGCGCCTGCATGGCTTTCCTATAACGCATCAGTTTCGTGAACCTCGACAACAACAGAAACAATGGCGACTATAGCGTTGTATTCATGCTAAAGGAGCTACTGAGCTTGTTTTGGCTTTAACAGAAAAATCTTCTGCTCCTCTATGACCACTGTGAGCAACAAGAGGACACAGACTAGTGTATGCTTTGTTGATATTTCTCAGGCTGTATGCATGCTCCATTTCTTATTCTCTGATTTTAGTGTGTGTCTTTACAAGCATGACAGCACCACCAACAGGCCTGGCATATGCACTACTAAGATTTAGAGTGGACGGACATTTTTACACTTCATTTACTTCATTTAAAGATTTTGTTGTTTGTTTTTTAAATCATTAAATATGCTCACCTCATTTTGTCTCTGATTTTTGTTTTTCTAAACCTCATCAAGATCTTTCAGGTCTGTGTGGCAGCCTCTCCTTGTCATCTCTAAGGCCAGGCTAAAAACTGGAGGTTTATCTGTGTAGGCCCCTAAATTATGGATGACAGGAGGTATTCCTGACATCAGAATGTCCCCCATTCAACCTAATTTTGGGCCCCAATTTAAAGGACAATCAGGAAACGGAAAGTTTTTTTGCGTTTTCAAAAATGCTCCGTGTTCAGTGTGACAATGATCAAGGTTCACATGGATCCAGTCACAATAGCATATTTTGCAGGACGATAATTGTCCAAAAAAATATTGACGATAAACGATATTATTGTCAATATTATTTTGATTTTTTTTTTCATTTTTTCATTAATGTAGTTATGTCCTGCGAAAGTGAGAACACCGTATCAAAAGCAGGAAACTTTAATTTCTTGAGAGTATTTAACTGTCATTTGAAGGTCAAGATCTTTAAATGAAATAAATCAAACAATATAATGAATTTCACAAACAAAAAAAGAGAAAAATCAATTAAAATGAAATGGACCCTCTTTCAGAAAAAAATGCACGTACATAAAACTATTTATACTAATTATGAAACAATGAAACTCCAATAAGCACAAACATAAAAACAGTACATAAAATGTAGTTGATACAGTTCCTAAATTGTTTATGACATGTATTTTCTCTCAGTCAATTCGTAGTTTGTCAAACGTTTGTAACATTGCTGGCTTTTCAGCCATATTGAAGGGCTGCATTTCTTCTGCAATGTAGTGAACGACACTGTGAGCGTGCACCATATAGCACGGTTTTATTTTTATTTCCTTTGCCGACCGAACCCCTCAGTGAGCGCTGACTGTCAGGACGAAGGCTCCTCTGCACCCGTTGCGCCTCCCCTTCTTCGTCGCCACAACTTTCAAACAAATACGACAAATCAGTTTGTCAGTGTTCATGAGCTCACACCTTGTTTATTCTGTTTAAAACCAAAATATTCCCACACTAGGGCTGTGGAAGCTGGCTTAGGAACTGTATCTTTCGTGCCATCATTCATGTCGGTGTTTCTTTCCTCGTTTCTCCTCACGACACTCACTTCAGCTCTCTCCGTGTGTCCGCGCGAGCGGTCCCGCCTCCCCTCCCCCCGAAGATCGCATGTTCGACAGAGACTCACTCCGCTATAAATCCGCTAAATCCGCTATAGAACCGATGCACCCTGGTGTTATGAAAGATGGTCAGAGTGACTCATCTTCTCATTCAGCCTCTTTGGTAGAAAAAGGGGAGGAAAGCAAACACGCAGGCACATGTCAATTTATCGAGGCCGGCAAACTTACCGACAACGTTTTTATTTATCGTTCGGTCAATTGATTTATTGATTATCGTGACAGGCCTAATCCATGAGAACAACTGAAAACACTGTAGTGTGCATGCCAGGCCAGGAGTTGTAGGTTTGTAGTTAACCAGCAGTGTTACAACATGTGTACGCCTTCCAGTGAAGATAAACTTTTCAACAATGGTGAGTTGATGCATGAAGGTGCAGGAGTTTCTTGTCTGGACTACAAATCTGTCTGGATATTTTTGTCTTGATAACAATTGGCTGAAGTTGTTGTTGTTGTTCGTAGATGCGCTCGTAACCTTCATCTGAAAAATATAACGTGCATTTGCCGCACGTCACCGTTTCCTTGAAAAAGCTGATTCCTGTTTACAAGGAGACAGATACCAAACCATTTTTAAAACTTTTCACTCTGGACCCTGGTTTCAAAAGTTTGTGGATTCAGACACTCCAGGCACAAATGTTGAGTAAACGAAGGGCTCAAACGCAATGAAAACTCTCAGGCTGCGTTTAAACGGCGCCGGAAACGGTCAAATCCGATGCGTTTTCATTGCGTTTTGGTCTTGCGTTTACACTGAAACACATTGCGAAAATGGTAATTATTGAAAACGGGCTCCAGAGTGGAAAGTTTTCAAAACGCTCTCCACAGCTCTGTGTAAACCTGAATCAGAGCATTTCAGGGTGAAACGCTGACGTCTACGCATGTACAGTACTCTTTCACATGAAGGCTGCGCACGCATACCAGGAACAAAAACAGCTGCAGCCGTCCGCCGAGTAACGTGTGAGCGTCTTACCGTGCTCGGTTTGTTATCCAGACAAAACTATCGAGACAGATTTGTTGTCCAGAAAAGAAACTCCTGTGTCTCTGTGCGTCTATTCACCATTGTTGTTTGTGAAAAGTTATTCTTCTTCGTACGTGTGTTGTAGCAGCGCTGCCTCTCTGCAGACCTACATCACCATCTACTGAACTGGCATGCACAGTACAGTGGGTCCATACATCTCCAGCATAGTCGTCAGAAGACTTTGAAAACGTAAAGGAAAAATCTTTGCATCTTTAAGTCAGGAGTGTCCGTTTAAACATAGCCTCGGTTTTTGGTCTTTTTCATTATTGTGGGGTCTAAATGTTAGCTCATAACTTACCTTTACTAGTTGTAGGGATGTAACGGTTACCGGTAAAATGGTAAACCGCGGTAAAATTTCCCATGGTAATCATTACCGTGTCCTATTAAAATTACCGTTTTACCGTGTTTGATCACCACACTGTGTCAATAACTCACGGTGATGCTGCTTTTTGCCTGGAAAGGCGAAACTATTGCCGTCTGCCCCTTGATGAAGCAGCCGTGTGTCGCAAACGGAGATGCGCATGCGCAGCTTGCAGTGTTTGGCCTCAGCAGCTGAAGCCTCGCTCAGACTCTCACTGGTTTTCCTACTCGAAACGGCTGAAGTCTAAAGTCTGGTCGAAGTGTGGATTTCATAAGGATGTCGAGGGGAAACTAAGTGATGCCAGTCACCATGTCTAAAGCACATCATTGCTGCGATGAAGGACAAAAATGCGCGTGATTAAAACTGCTGTAACTCCTCGAGTAAACGAGCGGGGGGCGGGGGGGGGGGGATTCAGTGAGCTATACTGGAGTAAATTATGGGAAGTTTATCAGGTTTTCTGTCTAAATAATAAAGGTTGTAATTAACAGCATTAGTATTTATCTGGAGTGTGTTCCTGCCATTCTTTCGCCGTTTATTTGCTGTGTTTCGCCATATTTCGTCGTAATAGATTGTCTTTTTCCGTCATAGTTTGTGTTTTATGGATTTAATCGATCACAATTTGGAACTGGAACTATCATTAGTAAAACAAAAAATTAAAAAAAAGGCCTGGACATGGTCTGATATAACAAGCTGTAACATGGACACTAATGCTGCAGGCAAACTAAAATGTGTTAGTTTATGTAAAATAGGTTAAATTTATTTTTGGCCATCTCAAAACTTTGAACGTGTTGATTTAGAATTGTTTATGAGGAGAAACTTGTTTAAAGTACAATTTTTTTTTTCTATTCTTTTCTTTCTTTACTTATAGAACATTTCCTGACACAATTATTGTCAAGAAAGACAAAAGAACTGTTAAAATTCTAATATTAAAGGGGTTAAATGATTTCAAGACTGTGTTAAAGTACTTTTTGGACATTCTGAGCACACTGCAACAATATCGCGATAATAATGATAACCATGATAATTTTGGTCACAATAACTGTGATATGAAATTTTCATACCGTTACATCCCTAACTAGTTGGCTTTTATTCAACATTAGAGTTTTGTATTCTCTGTGTTTATGTCTTTTATTCTCTTTTATTTGAAGGAATTGTCTTGTTTTTGTTTTTGGATCCAAATTTTCTGCCATCGTTGGATTTATTATGTGTTATTTCACTTCTACGTGGTCATCACTTTGGTAAACATTGCTTAAAAATTTTAAAAAATGGATCATATTGGATAGGGTTTGTTTTGCATCATATGAGAATCTCTCCTGACTCCAGTTTGTTCATCGTCAATATTTTAGACCAACGCTGGAGGAAAAAACTCACTCACTCACTCGCACAGACACACAATGTGCCCTTGTGAAGGATCATACTCTGAAAACCAAACAGTCTGACAGTGTTTCCTTCATCTGGCTGCTTAATGTGTGCCACCACAGTAAAATAAGCCCCGGTGAGTAATCAAGGAGAGGAGGGAGTGGGCATGGAGAGGCTGCAGAGTGGGCTAAGGAACAGAGGAGAAAGGAATGTATACAGCGCGAGGCTGGCTAAGCTGTAAAAACTGTAATCTGAGTGTCTCTGCTGGATCGAATATCAAGGAAAGTAGAGGGAAATGAAAGCAGAGGAGAGGGAGAGGCCGAGGAGAGAGAGAGAGGGAGCAGGGGAGTGGAAAAGTGGAGAGGGAGAGCGAGGAGGAGGAGGAGGTGAAGGGAAACTTGGCGTGTGGATTCGGGAATGTTATCACGGTGTACAGTGACCTGCTCTGGTTTCTACCCGCGAGGTATCTGATTCGCCCCACCATCATTACCACAGACCCTCCTGACCATGAAGGGTCTCACTGGGGAGAAACAAGGTGGAGGCTGAGGAGAGGCTGGATCTGAAATGTAGTTTTATGTTTTTATCAGCTGCTGAAGACGTGACAGAGAGGTGCCAGCCGTGAGTCTGAGGGAGAGTATTATCTCTAATTATCATGTGAAGACTCACTAAAACCATCAGCTCTCCTTAAGCCTGTTCCTACCAGATACTTACCAGACAAAGGGGATTATTCCTGCTGATTTTTCCTTCCTGATAATCAGTGAAAAATCACAATATCACCACGGAGCAAAGGTGGAACTGCAGGGTATAATGAAGGAATCAATACAAGGAAAAGCTTCTGTCATTAACACAGTGATCATGAGGCAGTGGGTGCATTCAGATTTCAGATATATCCTCCAAAAGCCGTAGACCCGAGGAAAGAATTTGCATTTTGCACTGTTAGATCTTTAAGTAGGGCTTTAAAGTGCGAAAAAGGAAAAATGGGAATGAAGGACAAAACATTTTAATATAGCAGTTTATTGAAAACATCTTCTAAACCGATACATGCTGTTCATCAGCTGATCAGAAATGTAAGACCACACCTAAAAAAAAAAAATAAAAATTATCACTTCAAAAACTCCTTTAGGCCGCTTGATATGAGTGTTTCCAGGAGGCCAGCAGGAGCGGTCCTCCGAGTGGTAATGATGGCTTCACAAAGGGCGTCCACTGTCTGGAACTGACGTCCATTTTTATAAACCACCTTCTCCATCCATCCCCAAAAGAGAGACAATATTCTCCTGAAGAAGGCCCTCAGCCATTACCAGAGGAAGCTTCTGCACTGAAATTTAAACATTGAAATGTGTATTTACAGTGTGAATATGAATTTTTCTACACCAAAGTTGACGGATATTCAAGTAGAAGGTTGACAGCCCTGCCCTTTACCATAGATAGATAGATAGATAGATAGATAGATAGATAGATAGATAGATAGATAGATAATTAATGCCATGGATTAGACTCACAGATAATAAAGTAGACTGTCCAATGTGTTTTATGTATGCAGTAAGGAATAGTGCTAAAGATTCCTGCAGGGACAATGAGAAATTTCTTAAAACCAACTTTAAAAGAAGAAAGCAGCAGTAGTAGTAACCAGCCAGTAGCCATATTAAATTTATTTTCTTTATGTCTTTGTTTCGTTTCATTAATATTAGATAGATAGATAGATAGATAGATAGATAGATAGATAGATAGACAGACAGACAGACAGACAGACAGACAGACAGACAGACAGACAGACAGACAGACAGACAGACAGATAGATAGATAGATAGATAGATAGATAGATAGATAGATAGATAGATAGATAGATAGATAGATAGATAGATGAAATGGTAGATGGACGGATAATACAATGGTCCCTGATTTTCTAGAAGTTTGAAGTTTTGGGCTAAAAATCCACTCAGTTATTGGATTTTGGCGTGCCTCTAAACCCCTCTGTTTTAGCCCTGCCTAGAACAGTCTGTTTTACTTTAACCCTATAAAGCCAATTGTGTCATATTTGACACATACTTTTATAATACCTCTATCTATTCAATATGATCAACAAATTACATAAAAAACATCTGAATACAATCAGATAAAAGATAAAAATGTCCTCGAATGGATTATCAGTTGCCAAAAACACCTAATGTGTCAAATGAGATACAAAAAATCTATATGTTGAATTTTATGGACATTTTGATATTTGTAGGATTTTAGCACAAAGTGAAACAAACATTTCAGCTCCAAAAAATTTTGAATTTCCTGGCTATAATCTACGGTCTTGGGCCTTAAAGGGTTAAATCCTCTGATCAGTCCTGACCACGCCCCTATCAGCAGGTGGATTTTGGTTCAGTTTTTTACCTCTGTGCTTCCATGTTTACTGTGCCCTCACAGACATGCTGGCCCTGGCTGTGGGCTGATCAAACCTGGCACTTTTTTGCTCGATCTACAACAGGCTTAAAACAACCTCACTCTTTCTGTCATCATTCATGCTGCACTAGGAGGACTTAAATCAGCTGGGACTGACTCCAGCACCCTGTGATCTCCAATAAGGATCAGGACCACTCTAAACTTCTAACAGTCTTTTATTTAGACATGTTTACTGTGCTTACTGTGCTGATGATCATTTAGAAAACAGCTCAGGACCTCACCTATCCGATACACTTGAACATGATTTTGGGGACTATAAATATCCCAGCAGCTCTGAAAGCATGTTGTTTTATCTTTTATAAACACTTACCTCAGAGGGAGTTTTCTCCTTGATGGTGGCAGTGAGCAAAAGATCAGGCCTTCAAAACATCATTTGAACTCATCTTCTCCTCATTTATCAGCTTCAAACACAAACTGCCCCTCTGGTTGACCTCAGCTTTCTGTTCAATTTTAGATTTAACGCTCAATAAGGCAGCCAAAAAGAGAGGAAGTCAGATTTAAACCTGATTAAAACAGCTTTACATCCTCTGTTACATACAGACATGTGTATCTGCCTCTCACGCCTCTCCCTCCCCGGATCCACCAGAGCCAAAGTTGGTGCGGCTGCTTTCATCAGACGCCAGCCGGGATTAGATTCCACTCTTAATACGACTCCCACTTTCTCAGAGTAGAGGGGTGACACAGAGGACAGGATGGAGGGACTCACTGTGTTTTTTAAAATGTTTATGGAGCTATTTAGCAGGAACATTCAGCTTGGTTTCACTTGTTTGTTCCAAAGGATGATTTTCTCCTTGGAATCGTTTTTTTATTTTTTTATTTCAAGGTTTGAATCATTTTGGGGCTGATTTATCTAAATGTGCTTCTTAAGGTGTGCATGTCAGTCAGTCAGGATCCTGTCAATTTTTCTTTAAAGTGAATTTTGGGGCTTTTTATGCCTTGATTGATACAGAGAGGAGAGAGAGAGTGGAAAGGCTTGTGAAAGGGGGGAGGGGGAGGGGGAGCGAGGGCTTCAGGCTGGATTTGAACTATAGTTGCCAGGTCGGCTTATTATAAGTGACTTTGGGCTTCTTTTTCTGAAAAGTTGCTTGTAAATATTGGCAGTTGGGGGTTGCATTTTTGGGACTTGTTCCAAAAGTGCAGTTACACATTGGGGCTTGTTGTGCTCTCAAACCAGGAGGGATCTGATGCTCACTCTACTACCAATATAAACTCAATTCAGATGTTACACAAACTTCTTTGTCCAACTGCAAACAAAAAAATGTAAATTTTACTGTAAAAAAGTGTTTCCAACAAAGAGATAACCTTATAGCCAGAATTGAATTAGTTTCTAATGTAGCTGTCACTGTTTTCACCATAATAAAGCTGTAGAGGATCAACATAAAACTTACATAAAAGCTTTAGTATGTCTGTATGGTTACAAAAATCAAGGTTAGACTGACTTTTTAGTGAAAGCAGTGTTATAAATAACGGCAGCCCCTCCCTTCACTGCTGTGTAAAGAAAAGGATGTTCCACCTCCAAACAAAGGGATGTTGAGGAAGTAATTTAAAGGGACTGTGAGGAGTTTCTAAGTAATTACAAAAAAGTCTCACTTTTAGATATATGCCTGATTGAAATACACACTTAAAAGGGTAAGTTCTGTTTCTACAGCTTTCACATTGTTTATAGAATGAAGTAGAACAATATACTCACCCAGAAGGCTTTCCTGATCCAAACAGTGCTTCAGGAGATATTTAGATCCAAAATCGAGCGGCAGACATCCGTATAATGGCAGCACATAGGGCATGTTAGCGCCGCTCCTAAAACTGCATTAATCGTCCAAAAACTCATTCGTTTCACCAATATTTCATCATGGTCCGCTCGGGCTACTCCTCCAAGACAGTGTGTCACTCCAGACATGTCTTAATGACTGTGCTGACCTCTGAACTGAAGGAGAAGAAGGTTTGCCTCTGCGCCTGCACAGTACGGCTCATTGTTTCAGGGGCGACCGCCGGCTACTCAACAACTTTCTTCTTCCAGTTTTCTGCAAAATGTACGAATATCTATCGGATGAAGATGTTGTGGAGGAGAACTTTGAATATGATGGGTGTCCTTACAGTTTCGAGCCAGAGTTTACAGATGGGGAGCTCATCGAAAGGAGGACGCAGAGGCAGCGCTCCAGAGAGTACTGCGCAGGCGCGGAGGCAAGCACAGTAGTTCCAGCTTCAACTGGAACGCCAATAAGTCAGAGATTGTGTCACTCCCATTTCCGAGGTTACTGGAACGCAGCACTACGACAGTTGCCGCGCGTGCTCATGGGTAGCAGAGTCTTTATGTCGCCGCTAATAGATTCTCCTCATAGCATCTTTAAGATGAAAATCATGACATGCTTTTTTTAGATTTCTATATAAATATATAACATTGGGAAAAAAAGCTGAAGGTCCCTTGTTGTGGACTTGTTTTTATCCACCTGGATGCTTATTTCAGTAGAAGAGTCTGGCAGCACTGATTTGAACCTGGGCTGGCAGAAGCACACAGAGGTGGAGGGGTGCCTGGTTGCCTAATACTCTGTCAAACCAGCAACCCAGACTGCTGTAAGTATTACCAGTAAGTCAACTTTTAACAGATGCTGATGTCAGGAAACGCAACACAACTGGTTAAATATTGTTCATCTACTGTCCATTTTCTGCCCCGTTTCCAAAGATGCCAGAGCAGTAAGTCTAATGGCCCTTTTCCATTAGCCCTACTCTACTCGACTCTACCAGGCTCTACTCTACTCACCTTGTTCTGCTTTTCCATTAGCCCCAGTCGCCTGCTCAATGGGGTGCAGTGTTGCTGTAAACAGCTGAGTGGCACTGCAGTGATGTCATTTTGAGTGCGACACAACAATCTGTGGCTTTTTGTCACAAACCGAGTAAAAAAGGAAAGCAGAAGAAGGCTGCAGGTGGGAAGAAGAAATACCCCTTGAGAAGCAAGGGAGAGTTTTGGAAGCTATACAACAGAATGAAGCCGAGGACGAGAGCAATCGAGCTGCAAAGAAAAGACGTATGAGGGTATGCTAATGGTAGCTACTGCTGGCATGGTCGTCGCGCTCACGACTCATCAATGACGACATTGTCTGACCAATCAGTAGCCGGCAGTCGGTGACGTCATCTTTTAGTATCGACTCAGCTCGCTTGGAACCAGAGCGGAGTAGGTACTAAAACTAGCTTGTTTTAGGAGGTACCAGGCTAGTGGAAACACGCTGCAATCAAGTAGGGCCAAGGCGTGATAGTGGAAAAGGGCCATTAGTCCACATGTAGGCAGGTTTTTCAAAATAATCTAGTAGCAGTTTTAAATACTTTTAAATACTTCTCCTTTGAAAAACAGAAAAAAGCCTTTATGCACCATCAGAAGCTGTTTGTTACGGTGGCATAATGTCTATGTTTGTTTTAAAATTGTTTTTACAATTAGCAACAGTAGTTAAATGGTAGATAGACGTGATTTTTAAAAGCACTTTTCTTGTTTTTGACAATTAAGAGCAGCTTCACAATGCAGGGCACATCTACACATTCACACCCATTCACCACTCACTGATGGTTGGAGTTTCTACGTCAATTTGCTGTCAGTATTTGCTAACACATTCATGCACTTTCATAACCATTTACGCTTCACTGATGCAGCAGTGGGAGCTACTTTGGTTTAAGTTTCTTCCCCAAGGACACATCCACATGTGGCAGCCAGAGCTGGGCTCAAACCTTTAACCTTTCATTACAGATAGAGCGCATGATCAGACTGTACCACACACATCTATTTTAAAGTCTTTACCAACCTCACTCAACCACAGCTACAGTATCTGGTAGGGCTGGGCGTCGATTCAGATTTTCTCAATCCATTTGATATTAAGAGGTCTCAAATGATTCAATATTTGTTCAGTCTGGGTTATCTCAGTAAAAGTAATGCTGTAAACGACTTTTTGACCTGGTACATTATTAAAACTGTTTTTACATTAAGAACTGAACCCAAAGCAGTTACATTAATCACATATTAATAATATGCATTAATACATATTCTGCAAGTTACTTGTTTTTTTGTCCAACTAGTCTTTTCTTTCATGCTTGTTAAATCTGAAATATGTCCAAACGTTAACTTTTAAACTCTCTGGTGGTGTCCCTATAGTGCTACTCACTTCCTCCATGTTTTTTTTGACTGCTTGCAGTAACATCTTACGAGATCTTGTTCAGTGGAAAGCAGCGCTAAATGCGAGACTAGCGGAGTTGATATCACAGGCTGCTTCTCGGACTGTCCAACAAAGAAAAAACAACCCAAGTTAAAAGATCAATCTTTGGATTTTATGGATCGATTATGAACCATTTAAAGGGAAATCAATTATAATCGATTAAATTGATTTTTATAACCCAGCCCTAGTATCTGGTGATGGCAGGCGTTTTGCATTGTATCTCATAATCATGATTAAATTCTGTTATTTAATGGCAGTCCTGTTTACTCCTGCCTTTTTCAATGCACTGGTCACCAGTCGACACAGTCACTTTAGTAGTGTCAACTTTGCTGACTAATAATTTTTGTCAACTTTTTTTCCTCTGTTGAGAACTAGACAGTGACTAATAAAAACAAGTGAAAGTGGATAAAAACTAAATTAACTGACATTTTCATCAGCAAATAAAACCTAGACTAAAATGTCTGACAGACTTAATCCAATCAGACCTAATTTGGTCATGTAGGAAGTAGAGACAAGTGATGAATCTATCCAATCACAGCTACTTTGGTTGTGTTAAAGGTTGAATGAGTTCAGAGAGACATCCAGTCACAGCTGCCTTAGCTTGGTGGTGGTGGTCTGATAAGTTGTGGAGCGATCCAATCAGAGCTGCTCTCTTTATGAATTGATATATTCATGTAGAGCAGGTTCACTGTTTGTTGTCAGTTCTCTGAGATGCTCTTCCAGGTAGACTAAATAAAGGAGACTGCATTTGTTTCTGTTCATTTAGACATTCAAACTTTACTAACATTCAATAAAGGGTTATCAGATGTTTGATTCATCCAAGACTTCAGAAATTCCAGGAGACATAAAAAAGCCTTACACTTTACACTTCATGTTTTAGTTGACTACATTCATAGTAGATTTTGTCGACTAAACTGTTACGAAATTCATCAACTGAAACCAGACTAAAATTAAAACATTTTAAATGAGTGAATCATTACATAAACAAGAAGATATTTTAGGCACAAGACTAAAACTTGATTAAAAAGTGCTATCAAAGTTCAATCAATCAATCAAACTTTATTTATATAGCACTTTTCATACAAAAAATGTAGCACAAAGTGCTTTACAGACAGACAGGTGAATTAAAATGAAGGATTTATGACCCAAACCCTCTCCAGCCAGCCCCTGAACCCACCCACACAGCAATCCACACACAGTGTTGGTAAAAAGCATCATAAATAAAAGACGATAATAAAGCACACTACTGTACCCAGTACGTACTGAGGAAACACCATCTTAAAGGTTTAAAAATGAGGAAACACTGGAGGTTAGGTTAAAAGTATAACATTAAATATATCATGAAATAAAATAAGAAAAGGAATTTTTGTAAAATTAAGAAGAATAAAAATAACTTGAAATTACGTTCAAATATAGATATATATAATAATAATAAATAAATGAAGAATAAAATAGGAAAACTAGAAAATAAAAAAAAGGAAAAATAGAAAAGATTTAAAAAGAAAAGATAAAAAAATAAGATAAGATAAAATAATAAAAAGCAGCCTGTATTTAGAATAAATAAAAACACTAAAAGGTAATTCAGGTAAAAGCTGGACTAAAAAGGTAGGTTTGAGTTTGTTTTTAAAGACATTAACACTGAACAGGTGATGTCATTAACATCGACTTTAATTTTAATTTTAATTTTAAAGCAGCATCACAGAGAGAGTGCAGCTGAAAAACATGTTAACATGTAAAGTTAGAAACCAGATTAGAAACGTCTGCTGCAACACATGTAAACAACTGAGATACTGTTGCATAATGTGACTTCACCCAGCGGGAGCTCGGCACGAGTGTGATGTTTTAGGCCCAAAAATCTGTTTTACCCTGTCCACACGGGACAGCCTAAGCTTTTGAAGACCTCCTCCTTGGCTGGATTTCTCCAAAATTAGCATTTTCAGTTACTTGAAACATCAAATCTATCATTTTATTCCACTCTGTGGGGTTTTCTCATCAGGATTTCACTGCAGAAGAATGTTCCTCAAACGTTTGGACAAGATTTGAAAGATTTGAAGTCCTAACTGATTATTAGACCATGAGAGACTCCACATATGACAATTAAAAAAGGCAGATTTAGCAGTATTGTTTTACGGCGTACAGTGCCACAGGACGATCAGCACAACCACAGTCTCCACTTTCATGGCTCGTAATCCTGAGCAGTCGAACACAAACAAAGTGAACAACAAGCACGAGGAACAGATGCTAAATGTGGCTCGCTGTGAGCTTCACTGCACATTCTTTGTGGTTGCAGTTAAGGTCCGGCTCCCTTCTTTGTCATTGTGGTAGTGATATGTTTTACAGCAGTGTTGTACCACAGCCCGCTTTCTGCAATACAATATAGTCAGGGACTGGACTTTTGATCACACATGTTGTTCATAAATCATATAAAAATGATAATAATAATAATAATAATGATAATGATAATGATAATAATAATAAAAAATAATATTAATAATAATAATAATGATTATTATTATTATCATTTTAAAAAAATATTTAGTTATTATTTATTTATTTTATTATTTGGTTCTTTTCAGGGAGGAATTCAACACACATTTCAGGAATATATGTTAAATCTTTCTATTCTCAAAGAATCAGACAGTTTAAAAATATATTTTCTCTTAATAAGATGTAGTGGTCACTTTTATGCAGATGTTGAAAAATGTTTTTTGAATATTTTTTTCTGTGACCAAATATGTATCTGTTCACTCCAGTGGACATTAGGCATTATTAATAGGTGTTTTCAAAAAATAATGTCAGTGTTTAAAAATATATATATATATATACTATTTAATTCGTATGATTAATTTTAATTATCTTGAAATTAAGTTGTGACCACTGTCAAGATTTCTTTGAGTAAATGTTTCAGAGTTTTTTGGTTAAAAATTGTTTGAGGACATGTATTTTGTTGGATTAAAAAAAAACAAAATATATCTTACAAATAAAGAATTAGTGGACAACTTAAAGATATATCAATACAAACTAAAATACAGCTATTTCACTGTAAGGTATAATGTGTTTGAAATAAAGTTGTAAAATAAAATATGGCAGAAATGCTGTTAATAAAAAAACAGTAAGGATGTTGTTTTGATAGTACAGTAATTATGCTTTAAAGTTAAACAAAGTAATGATACCTTGAATTAAAAATATCGCAGTAAAACAACAACAGAAGCAACAGTAATATGTTTGCCAATTGTTTTGTGATTACTTGTTTCTATTTTATTTATGTATCATTTATGTATTATTAATATAATATGTAATATAATTCTGACTTTCTACTTTTTCAATAAGCATCGGTTGTTATATATCTGAAGGTTAGACCATCAAGTAATTTTGCTTTATTATGTCAAGAAAGGGGCTGGTATTAATACGGTTTTCTTCTTCCGGTCCCTTTTCGATTATGAAATGGATAATGTGACAGAACTTATAAATGTACAGTATGTGACCTGTAATCTCATGATATGGAATAATGCTGTAAATTAAATAAGAGTAATGCCGTTGTTGAGACTCTGAATTGAATTGAATTTATTTTCATTTCGAACATGCATGCAAAGAACAACAAAAAAATAGTGAAATGCCATTCACATACAAGAAAAAAAGAATTGTAGCAACCACACGCTAGAAAAGGAGTAGGAGGAAGTAAAATACTTTTTTAGTTCCTACCCCTTATTTCTGTTCCTCGTAGGTTTTATAAAAAATAAATTCTTCTATTTGACATTTGGAGTACATTACTGGCCTCCTGTTGCAAGTCCGTTAAAGTGAAATTTACAGCAGCCTTTTTACCACAGACTTCTCTCTGATCCTGCTGATGCGTGGACTGCAGCTCGTGTCTGTGTCACATCAGTTGTGGACGACATGCTTAACCGATGTGCTGAACCCTGGCAGCCATCATGCATGTGCGTCCAACCTTACTGTGTCTGAATCACAGGAAAATGCGTCCTGTTTGTTTTAGTAACATCGATGCAAACAGAAAAAATCAAGTTCCAGAAAGAGAGGTGCCGTACAGCTTTTTCAACAGTTAATAAAAAGTGTTGTTTGATGAAAACTGAGACGATCAGGTTGAGATGTGCTCTTCATGATCTCTGCAGATGACTTAGTTCAGCTCTGCTCCGGCTGTGGCACTAAATCTGACTTGCAGGGACCTTCAGGCAGCGTTCACTGCTGTCACTCATCATTGCTGGAGCGAAAGTGTTGTTCAAACCCGAGCTGTCCTCATTAACAGCCTTCACCGCTAAACCATCATTTTTAACACCTCTGAGATTGTAAGAGCTTAAATCAAACTTTACAGCTTTAAACAAGTTCTGCAGATCATTCTGATGTCTGCTGCCGACACCGTGTTCCTGTCCTTGAACAGAGATTGAATGTTGTGCTCTGTATTGTTCCTGCAGATAGAGGAGAGCACACACAGGTTTTTATTTAACACAACAACATGATACTTTGACATCACGTTACTGACCTGAGCTGTGCCTCCTCTTTTCATGGACAACGCCTCCGCAGTCACGTCCATTGATTCTTCATCAGTGCTTCTCAGTTTTAAGACCGTCTTCTGCTGTTTCCTCACAGTCAGAGGGTCCTAAGTTTGGATTCAGTTGAGGTCTTCTTGTGATGATTGTTCCCCATATGGACAAAAATGTCTGCATTCAGACACATATGAACATGAGTGACTTCCATTCATAATCCAGAGGATTTTATATGATGTTGGCCTTTTGCAGCTATAACAGCTTCAACTCTTCTGGGAAGACTTTCCGCAAAGTTCAGGAGTGTTTATGGGAATTTTTGACCATTCTTCCAGAAGAGCATTTGTGAGGTCACACACTGATAACCTGACAAGCCAGATGGACAGCTCCATATTTCTGCCACAGAAATATTTCACTAGTCCATCTGGGTAGGAGCCCTTTGAATTTGTTTTCAGGGGCAGAATGTTAAAAAAAAAACAGCAGCTTGTGATTGGACAATCGTTTGGCTCGTCACATTCATCACAGACCAATCCACATCAAGCAGGGTTACCTCCTATAATGTAGCATACATAGCGGCTAATGTAGCGGCTATTAGCTAACAACAGTTAAAGCCGTTAGCCGCTAACTTAGCTGCTAACAGCTAACGGCCTCATACTATCGTCTTACACTAAATTATACCACATAGATGATTCATTTAACACTTATATGTGACATGAACCTCACCAAAGACAATCCCTACACGTAAACTTCTGAGGAGGGCAGATTTCATAAAGTTTCACTAGGTAGCCATGAGGACAATAGGCTAATCGGCATGTCCGTTCTCAGCTTCCGGTTCTCAACTTACGGTTGTCGTCACATTGGTAAGAATTCAGCCGAGTGAATTCGCTGGACAATGGAGGCTGGCAAGACGGACCTGCAGGATGTCAGAGTCAGGCAGGTCGGTCTGCTCTGCAAGGCTAGAGTTTTCAGTCTCTGTTCTAATTCATTCTAAAGATGATCTGTCTGGTTGTGGTCAGGACTCTGTGCAGACAAGTCAGGTTCTTCCAAAGTCAATCATCCAGGTCTTAATGCATTTGTGCACTGGTGTGCTGTCATGTTGGAAGAGGAAAGGTCCTCCCAAACATTCAGAGTTCCTTTGACTGGAACTAAGGGGCCAAGCCCAGCTCCTGAAAAACACCCCCACACCATAAATTCCCCTCCACCAAACTTTACACTTGGCACAATGCAGTCCCACAAGTATCGTTCTCCTGCCAACCGTCAAACCCAGAGTCGTCCATCAGATTGCGAGATGGAGAAGAACGACTCGTCACTCCAGAGAACGCTTCTCCAGTGCTCTAGAGTCCAGTGACGGGTATGAAAACCCATCAATGAAGCTCTCTGCGCTATTCTTGAGCTAATCTGAAGGCCACACTCTGTGATTTACATGACCTAACACTTCGTGACTGAGTTGCTGTTGTTCCAAAACACGTCCATGCTGTCATAACATCACTAACAGTTGACTGTGGATTATTTAGTGAAGAAATTTTTATGACTGGACTTATTCCTCAGGTGGCCTCCTACTATGCTGGAATTCAGGTGCTGGATTTTATAGTCTGACATCTGGGTCCTTTTCCCAGACTCCAGATTTTGCAAATGTTTGCGTACGACATACATTTTGACAAAATCAGTTCGTACTGCTGTAGATTGCTTTTTTGAGCGTGGCCAATATTAAGTAGTAGAAGTGGTGTGCCTAGTAAAATGGACGTTGAGTATATAATTATTATCTCTGATCTGCCATTAAAATAAAAAGAAAATGTGCTGATGAAGCAGGAATCTCACTGTTTGTCACTGTTTTGTGCTGCGTAGTCACACATGGACTCTCGCCTCAGTCTGAATGAGGGTGATGCTGCCTCTGAATATGTGGACTCTTGATCTTGTTTCTCGCTGACCATAAAACCATTCAGGGTAATATCCAGCCTGCTTTTGTGTTGTTTTTCTGCTAATTAAATTAGTATCATGTAATTGACTCTGCAGACTTAAACAGGCTCCATGCTGAGTGACCAACAGGCCAGACTGTGCAGGTCTGTAAAGGGGGCTGTTCTTGTCTTTTTGGAGGCTGCAGACGATATTTCATCATTCAGATACTCCAAAATACACCAGAGACCTTGAAGTTTCCCTTTAACTGCTCAAATTGAATTCTGGTTTCAGATTCTTTTCCACCCACAGAAAATCACAAATCAATACTGGAGACTTTCCTCCAGCAGTGAGGGGACTCTCACAGCCTCAGACTTTATTTTTCGCTCACTCTATTCAGACACGTCCACAGATGTGAATTTGAGGCTTTATTTTATATCAAGAGTTAAACCTGGAAGTCAGTAACTTCGTGTTTGATTCTAAATGTCCTCCATAATTTCTCTGCCCTCAATCTTTCTGCATGAGCATGATTCACCCTGCACAATAATTGGCCCGACTATTGGCTTGGATCCCCGTCTACGACCAAACTCAGCAGAGGTCCTGATTATGTAGTGTTCCTAAATTATCCTGTGGTTGCTTGAAGACGTAATTATTTAAAAACTATGAAAGATCTGGCCCACACAGACTTATAACAATAATAATAATGAAAATAATAAAAACAATTATGATAATTATGATTATTATGATTATCATGGTAATTATGATGATGATGATGATGATTATTATTATAATTATTATTATTATAATAACAACAGCAAAAAAATACAATATTAATAATAATAACAATAATAATAATAATTATTATTACATTTTTTTATAATTATTATTATTATAACAACAGCAAAAATAATGACAATAGTACTAATAATAACAATAACAACAACAATAATAATAATAATAATAATAATAATAATAATAATTATTATTATTATTATTATTATTAACTTTATTTAACCAAGAGAACCTCATTGAGATTAAAAATCTCATTTGCAAGAGTTTCCTGGCCGACGCAGGTAGAAGCACAGTTACAAAGTTACAGACATAAGACAATTACAGACACAGACAAATATCAACCAGTATCTTAACATCCAATTACATCCATATGTAGTCACTTACTTCCATGTGCAATTAGTGAATGGGTACATAATCCCTATAGGATTTGCTTTGTAGTTTTGTGTTTATATTGGTAGAATTCTGTACATTCTGCTATTTTTGTAGTTAAGTCTGTTTTTTATTTTATTAATGCTGTCCCCTTTGCTGCTGTAACTGCAAATTCCCCAGTGTGGGACAAATAAAGGTTCATTCTATTATATCTTTCTTCTATTCTAAATCAGGGTGTGCAAATGATTCAGTCTAGTTGCTCAGAGAGGATTACCCAACAATAATCATTTAGGGTTTTAAGATTTGTTATGAGCCTTAGAGCTCCATGATGAACAGTATCCAATGATTCAAGGCATTGAGGAGATTCATGGCTGTACAAAATAAAACCGTAATCAATAGGGCTGGGACGATACACTTTTCTTCTGATTTGATTTTTTAAGAGTTTTTAGGTGCAGATTCAATCTAAATCAACCAGCTGTTTATACTCTCTCTTCAAAAGCCTGGATTGCATTTCAAAGTGGCTTATTAACACAGACTGAATTAAGCGTTTCAATTTGGAAAAAAAAATCAATTTTTGACCAAAAAAAATGTTTTAAAAATTGTCAAACAAAAAATCCCGATACTTATGTGAATCGTTTTTTTCTCCCACCCCTAATAATTAATCAGAGACCAGACATTTTTTAGGAGCAAAAGAAAAACAAGACTTATCCCTAAAGTGGCCTTAGCTTCTTTAACGGACAGAACCATAAATCATAAACCCAAGAATCACACTCAGTCACATGACCCTGAGCTGGATTAACACACAGCAGGTTCTGCAGTTAAAATAGTAAATATTAAACCTGTTGCCTTTGGGCTGCATGGTGTCTTTCTCCTCTTTCAATGTGACCCATAAGTGAAATTTCAGAAGCAGGTTTAAGCCCTAACATCATATATCCACCATGAAAACATGGAAAATGAAAATATCCTTATTGTAGTGATCATGGATACATATTTAATTCTTTGTAAGAGAAAAGAGATATGATTAGTCTGTTATCCCTGTAAAATTATTCTATTATACATGTCTAAGTGTATCTTTAGAAGGTGAAGGAATGTAAGAAAATGTTAATTTTTGGTATTAATTGCTCTGATTAAGTTTTAAGTGGCCGTCATCCTCATTTAGCTTATTTAATCGAGAATAATAGTTTTCATTTAAGTTTGAGTATTTTAATATTCGTACTGCAATAAAAGCAGAAAGTTTTGTTTGTTAACTTGATTCTGAATGTTATGGAACATAATATAACATGATTTGTACTCGACGAGGTCACATTAATGTGGCCCTCAATGTGACCAAAGTTGCACAACCCTGCTTTATAACAACTAACAGAACAGAGCCTCCAGGTCTGTGGTCCCCCATGTTTTTGAAAATCCCCTCTGATCAGCTTGAACGAAATGACCAGGGTCCCACAGTGTCTTTAAGTTCCAGTGTTTGTCATTTATTTTTGTTGATGTAACTAGAAGGGGTGTAACGAAATGGTCAACTCACGAAACGATACGAAATGCGAAACAGGGCTAACGATACAAAATACTCATGATCCAAAATAAAGATTATAGAAAATCCCCAACAGTAGGAAGTTTTCTTTTTTTTTCTTTATTTTCTTCCGAATGCAGACATACAAAACATATTGCTGTATCAGTACAAGATAAATGCTCTTTGAACAAAAACTAAATTGTAGGTTTTTCCCCTTATTTAGACTACAGTGAAAATACAAACATAAAATCTCAATAAAAAGTGCTTTGTTGTTGTAACAATCAGGATAAGTACATTCTTGAATGAAAAGGAAAAATAATAGCAGTCCTCAGAACTGCAGTTTTCAAATATTATTTTTTATGTAGACTTACACTAACATACAGTTGCTGCCTGTCTCCAGCTCAAAGTACTTGGTAGTTGGTAGTTTGTAGTTGCAGTAGTAGCGGCATATTTTGCACACAGTTGTTGTTTTGTCCTCAATCTTCTCACCATTCTCTCGTCTTTTACATGGGAAGCCAAAATAGGTCCACACAGCCGATTTATTTGACGTCAGCTAATTCCTCGACCTCGTTCTGAAGTGAGTGTTTTGCTACGGTAGGCGAGGAGGGTAAAAAATCACCAGTTCCCTTTCGCGTTTTATTTCGTGCGTCTTTGAATTTTATTTCGTCATTTTTATTTCACGAAATTTCGTGGCATGAAATTTCGTTACAACCCTATTAGCTAGTGTGCTCAGAGCGGCAGTGGCTGAGTTAGAATATCGACAGAGCATTTGAGCGGGATTTTGCGTCTGTTGTGATAAAGATATTAAGACTTTAACTTTTGAATGTACCAGCCACTTCGCACGACAGTAGCCATTTAATCATGTGCATCTTAAATTAGCTTAGGCAAGGTCAACCATGGATCTGTGTTGTATTTTTTGTTTTGTTTTACTGAAAGGTCCCATGTCTCTTAAAATCAATGTTGTTTGCTGTTAATGTCGTTAAAAGGGACTCAAAAGAACAGGACACCTTTCACTTAACTCTCTGCCTCTACAGAAAATGCTCTGTTTTTACTTCCGGGGATTTATGATTTCATAGATATACAGCCTCCACCTACGCATGTGTTTTCTGGTTGGGGCGATAGGTGTATCTTGGTTAATTCAACGAACATCAAATCCTTACTTGACAGACAAGCATGAAACGTCTGAACACACCAGAGCACACCTTTAAAACAGCAGGAGAGCATCCTGGGTAGTTTCCACTTCCATGATCGAAAAGGGGCAGGAAGAAGAAAGTCTTATGATTATTAGCTCTTTTTGAAATAATAAAGCAGGGAAAAAATAGATACTCTGTCCTTCAGATATTTAACAGCCACTGCTTATCCAAAAAACAGGGGAAAAAAACAAACATACACAACAATTCACCGTCAACAACAATAATATACAGTGCAGCAGAAGATCTTTTACCTATCAACTTCATATTTTCTTATCATTTTGTCTTTGTACATTCTCTTGAACTGACGAATGTTGGTCCAGGATTTGAAGTTAATTGTTAAAAAAAATCCATAATTCGACACCACACACTGAAATACACATTTGTTTTAGAGTAGAAGATGCGTTTGATATCTAAAATCAAATTTCCTGTTATGGTCCTTATTTTCTGGACTAAAAGCTAAAAGAGTTCTTTTTCTGGCAATGTTCTGCCTTTTTCTCATTGACTCTGAGCACAAGCTTGACGATGTACCTGTTGCCTGTTTATGTCCGGCTATAACAACTAGCTCAGCATGCTTGCAAGATTTGCCAAAGCTAATCAATGATGAACGCTGCATCATTAGCCAGACCTTTGCACACTAAGGACAGCACCTGATCCCCTTCCTTCTGCTCTGTTGCATCTCAAAAACCTTCCCCTCTGATGAAGAGGAGACAAAGATTGTATTTAAAGCAAAAGGGTTTGAAAACTAATAACATATAGGTGGGTAAAGGCAGTCTAACACTAATGCTGATGCTATTAATCCAGAGTAAATCTGCCTTTAGAGCACAGATATGGGTAGATTTGTACTGACACAACGTTTTTTCTGTGATTTTTTAATTATATTATTTTAATAAGCATTGAGCGAGGAGCTTGAGTCCAGGCTACAAGAACTGGGGCCACAGTCGTTTGTAAAGGTTAAAGCTGGGGTCGGTAATTTTGGAAAACTAGCATGAATTTAAATGTAGCATCTCCTCAGGGCACCGCCTAGCCCCCCTAGCCCATTTCTCAGTCAGCAGTAAGAAAACACCAAAACATTATCATAGTAAAGATAAAAAACAAACATGTAAAGTTAGTCAGTGCTCACAGCCCGATGTTGATCGGGGTATAGGTAGTTCCTCTGCCATTCTCCACATAGCTGTCAAATCTCCTGTTTTGGCCATGAAACTACCGTATTTTACGTATTTTATCCTCTTTCCCGCCGTCCTCCTGTATCAGTATTGTACTGTAAATCTCCCGTGTGATAATATAAAAATTACAATCATTCCTCTGCCTCTCCAAACTGAACTCCGTCTCTAGCTTAAATGGGGCTGTAATGCTCCAAAATGATGGATGCCAACTGCCGTAAAACCAATGAAGAAGAAAAAGCCTGGTGAGAACGTCCACCTGCAGTAGCCTGGGTGGCAGCTGTCGTGAGATTAGAGCAGCAGAACAAACTTAGAAAAACAAAGAGTTTTTTAGATTTCTTGTACACCTGTCTTAAAATGTGAGGAATACTGGAGCTTGGTTGGGGTTGTGGGATGGCTCGTAGCGGGCTTTCCTTATTAACAAGGCATAAACTTGACAGGTAAGTATTCTCCAGTGTAGCTGGATCCCTCTCAGCTCAGCTACACTGATTCGGAGTCTGTGCACGCCGGTGAAATGTATGCGCAGCAGGTGGGCAGAATGTGGACGGGATTTGATTGGTTTAAAAGTTGGTGACATGGCATGTTTATTGGTTGGTGTTTTCCCTGTTTTACTCCTGCTGTAGATAGCGGATACTTTTCGCTTTGTTTTAAGAACACATTATGAATTGATTGCCATTGGGGCATAAAGACCATTTTAACCAGTATTACAAAAAGTGTATCAAAATCAGATTACCAACCCCAGCTTTAATTGAAGAAATAAAGCACACATGTTTATCTTACCCTGCTGTTCATGATCAATGCTGATCTTTGACATTGTTTAAAGAAGGTGATGACAACATTATGCAGTTTCTCCCTCTTTCCTCCATCTTGGTCTTGTTACTCTTAATTTCTGGCTTTAAATTCTAAATATACATCCTTCACAGCAAAGTGCAGACTTTTTAGATGGCTTCTGTGTGAAATAAGATTCTCTTCTTCACAAAAATCCTGCATGCCATCCTTTCAAATGTCTAAGCCGTTGACAGATGCCGTTGTTACAGTATTTATGGCAGCATGATGTTAGTTTGTCTAGTGCGTTTGAAGGGGCGGGGCTTAGTGATAGGTTAATTAGCCAGACAATAAGAACAAACAAGGCTATTCTTAAAACAATGTTAGTGTGGTTGTGTCTGGGTGTCTTTTGTTTTTTAGAGGACAGACAAAAGGTCTTCAAGACTCTAAGATTGGTCTAGTGGCTCTTATTGGATCAGGCTTTGGCTTTATTACCATAACCTGAATGACGGAGCACCTCCTCAATCATTGTTATTGTCTTTTTCTGCTGTTTTAAAAGTGCTAACAGGTTGATTGTTGTCAAAGTTCACGGCTTCATTGATGCATCAGCAGGTATCAAAGTTATATTACTGATCACCTGTACATATCTGCTCTTTTTCTGTCTGAAAAGCTAAATAATTCACAATATCCAGCTGTGTAAAAGCTATACCTACAGCACAGAGGATCAGGCTTCCCTTTTAACTGATCCTCTAATTACCTGTGAATGACATTTTATCTCACAGACTGTGTAATTACCGCTGATACAACCTCGGTCGTCCTTTTAGCGGGAAAAACATCGTCCATGTTTTATGGTTAAAATGTATCTGAAACATTTATCATCTCATGGATCAGTGGAGGGATGATTCTGCAGTGATTCAGGCTGTTTGGTGGATGAAGATAATGAGCTGTGTGCATTAACAGGGTTACACTTTTGTTTACTCTTTTGTTGGGGGCTTTGAGCTGATCTGTAGTTTCACTTACTATTGCATTCATTCAACTCCTTGTGTATGCTCTGTTTTTTTCCCCTTAATTCAGCAAACAAAAGGGCTCTTGGTTGGCTCTAATGCCATGTTCCAGTGTCTCTGTATGCCAGCCCTGAGATTGGACTGGTGACCTCTAGGTCTGTGTCATATTTAGCAGGCACTTGTAAATGCAAACCACCTAAAGGGGTCACATAAGGAAGACAAAGTAAATCAATTAAATCAATCAATCAATCAACCAATCAAAAGAGGCTTAAAACCCACCTTTTTAATCAAGCTTTTAATTGATTTAATTGACTTATTTATTCCTTTATTATTTATTGTTCTATTACTGTATAACTTATTTATTCTTGTAGCCAAACTTCTTGTCATATTTAATTCTTATTTTTTACGCTATTTCAGTTATCCATTTTATGTTATTTTCTCTCTCGTCTTTATGTCCCCCTTCTCTTATATTTTTATTACTGTTTTAGTGTGATGGTTTTTAGCTCCAGTTCTTCCTCATGGGGGCTCTCCACGCTGGGAGCTGCTCCTGGTCCACTTGTGGGGCCACTGCCAGGGGATGCTCTGCCTGCATGGCCAGAGGCCCCTGCACTGTGGTGTGGGGCCTCGTATCTGTGCGGGGCAAGGAAGTCTCCGGCTGCGCTCCTCATGGGCCAGGAGCCCTCCTCTGTGTTGATGGCCCCCAAAGGTGGCTTATTCCTCGCCTCAGTCCTCGGTGCACAGTCGTGTATCTCTCTCTCTCTCTTTAAAGCCAGTATGAATGAATGTGCGTGGGTGCAGGTTTGTATGTTGATGTCTGCGAGTGTGTGTCTGGATATGTCTCTGTATTTGTTGGGGGGGGGGGTGTCTGTTTTTATATTGTTTTTTAGCCTTTGTGAGGCACTTTGTGTTGCTTATACATATATATAAGTATGAAAAGATAAAGTTTGATTTGATTTGAATCAATCAATCAATTAATCAGTCAGTCAATCAATCAATCCTTAGTTGTATTTCATTTTATCTTAAGACTCTTTACAATAGGGCAGGTTGAAGCCATAGTCTTCATGTTTTTGTCTGAGAAAGTTCATTATGTCTACATGGATAATATGATTATACTGTTCTTTTTAACAGACAAGCTAAAATGCTAATAGTTAAAAAGTCTATAAAGAAAATAACAAGCATATCTTCATGTTACAGATACATATTTATGCAAATATACAGATTCATCCAGAGATGTTTCCATCAAGGCAGAGACGATGGAAATAAAAAGTAGAATTTATAAAAGTGACAAACCCATGAATGCCCAGACCATAAATCTGTCTGCATCATATTCGTCTCTGCTGAGTATAGATTTAATTTTAGGGTATTTATAATGGAGGTCAGGCTTATATTAACACTGACATCTATAATGATCATAAACTGAAGAGGATTATGTTGATTAATATAACAACATCTGGCTGAACTGCATTGCATTTGGCTCAATTGTTCTAAAAGAATGAATTTATGTTGAAATATGGATTAAGAATAGAGCATGTGGAGTGGAGCAGGTCCACAGCAGCAGGTCATCAATGCAGGAACTACCATGGATATATGATGATCATGAAAATGTGGCCAAAGGAAAGGACAAATATTTGTAATCGTAGTTATTAAAGCTCTGTGGGTCCACAGCAGCAGGCCGTCCACACCAAGGATCCCAGGCTACCTACAAGACAAGAGCCACACAGGGACAAATTTATGAACAAACAAACATTTTTGTAGATGGTAAAACAGTTAATAGACTTTGGCTCATATGCTACTCGAGTCTCATTGAGGACTGAACACAACTTTACAGCGCAGGTCACATCTACACAGTCACACGACAGCTAACACATTCACGCCCTTCATGCCCATCAACAGGCCACTGCAGTGGAAGCAGCTGTAGGTTTTGTGTCTTGCCTACGGACACATCAGCATGTGAAAGCTGGAGCTGGGCTCGAACCTGCAACCAGTATGAGCGCTGGGGGCAGAATCTACACCCGAAATAGAAAAGGCCAAGACTTAGTGCTGGGCATACACTAGGGCTGTTAGGTTTAATAAAATCAATTAGAACTCAGGACATTAATGATGAGAAGCTGGTTGGATGTTGAGTGTTTTTATACAGACTACAGTAAAGAGTGAGCCTACAGCAGGAGTCTACAACCTGTTCAATCAGAAGAGCCGTCTTTGCCTACTCTCTGTAAACGTCTGCCTGGAGCCTGAAACACTTCTGATCGTACAGTGAGGCAGCAGCGTCTACTGTCTCTACATCATTAAAAGGACATTAGGTATGCCAGTGAATTGTTTTGCATCTGCTCTTGATTGCTGTTTAATGGATCTTGCTATGTTTGATGCTGTGACTTGGCATTGTTGTTATTATACTAAATTATTTTGAGGTTATGGAGTCAGAACTAAAATGAAAACAACAGTGTGTTTACTTTGTTGCCCAATTATTAGTTAGTTCTTATTAGACGATGTCCTTATTATTTTTGTTATTGTTTTTATTATTATTATTAACATTATTATTATCATTGTTATAATTATTATTATTTTCATTATTATTATTATTATTATTATTATTATTATTATTATTATTATTATTATTATTATGACATCATATTGACATAATTTAACATGAATTCATACTTTTAGACCAGGTAACCCTCTAAAGCCTGAAGACACAAATTAAAGTCAGAAAATTAATTCACTTTCTACTGAAATCACTCCCCAAAAAACAAAACAAAAAAAATGTAATTGCTAACATATTTGTATTTTTTGTATCTCATTATACATATGGTGCTTTCTGCAACTGATAATCCACTTGAGGACATTTTCTATCACTTATCTGATTTCTTTTAGTAGTCTGTTGATCCTGTTGATCAAATAGAGGTGCCATAAAAGTATTTATCAAATGATGCAACAGGCTTTAAGGGGTTAAACATATTTGATTGCAATTCAGCTAGATGTTGCTACGGTAATCAACATCATTCCTCTCCAGTTAATGATCATCATAGATGTTCATGTTAATATCAAAATGATCTCTGTTATTTGTTGTTATTGATTATACCTCCATAACTTAATCCTTTACAGTCTTACAGACATGAGGATCCTCTAGAAAACCAGATGCCACATCTCAAAGGGCCGACCTGGAATAAATCTGTATTCATTAGGGAGAAATATGATGAGGACAGATTTATGATCTGGGCATCCATGGGTTTGTCACTGTCAAATTCTTCTTTTAATGAAGATTAACTGATTGATCCATTGATTATAATATAGATAATGTACTTGCAGCTGGATAATTATAAATTGGCTTAAACCATCAGGTGGGGAGGGAGTGAAATCGGATTATAATTATGCACAGTTTTTATAATTATTATGAGGCAGTCTGTGATCTTTTCTGGCATTTTTGGAGCTCATTTCAGTTTACTAATTAATCAGGTTTCTTAGACTTTAATAAACATGTAGACTTTAATAGTTATTCATGCTTCTGCCTTAGCATACAGTTAGGGGGAGGAACTTTATTTAAGTTGTAAGTGAATATTGATATTGATTTGAAAATATGTCAAATAAAGTCAGACAGGCAGACTGGTAACCATGGTAACCCTCACATACTTGAGTGTAGCCAGCTGAATGAGAGAAAGAGAAGGAGAGAGACCTGTTGACAGATAAACTATCATGCAGAGCAGACGTGATCATAAAAAAGGTCCAACTGGGGACTCTGTATTTTATTTGCCTCATTTTAAAAATCGAGGTCACAATTTTGCAGACATTACTGCGTCCCTCCTCAGAGCTTTTTCACCAACATGCCTCCATGTAAGGAGGTTTCTCTCTCCACCCCGTTACAGCAGCAGCTGTGGTTACTATAGAAAGAGAGTTCATTAAACATCGGCTAAATTAGCTGCACAGCATGTTTTAAACACTGACACAGGTGAGCTCTTAGCTAAAGAAGCAGCAGCTTCCTGCTCTCCTTAGAGCAGCAGCTCGTCACATAGAGGCTACACGTGGCACACATGATGCAAGCTGAAGTCGGCGAGATCTAAAAAATCAGGAATGTATTAATATAATGAAAAAAACACATTTTTTCTGCTTTGCAAACGTGCAGAAAAAAACATTTTAAGGTTAGAGTTTAAGAGCGTAAACTGATACACCGGACAGACAGTTCCTCATGTCCGTCGGAAACATTTCACTAGTCCATCTGGAGAAGAGCTCATGGAAAATGTTTTCGGGGCAGAATCTTCAAAAACAACTGCAGCTGGTGGTTGGAGTATTGTTCACATCATATCAAGCCACAGTATGACATAGTAGCAAGCAGACAATTGCCCAAGTCTCTCCGATCCGAGTCCCAAGCAAGTCTCGAATCATTTGATCAGAGCCTCAAGCAAGGCCCGAGTTTTTTCTGTTGTGGGCAAGTCAAGTTGAGTCGAGTCACAGGTTATGACGGATCGAGTCCCTCACCATTGTTCCCTAGTCCACCCAAAAAGCACTCAGATTTTTATCTTGAAGAGAGAAACCTTATCTTCCCACACATACAACACACGTACACCCTCTTTACTAATGTTAGCTTTGCTAGCTTCATATTGACCACAGGCTAACGTTCCTGCCATATTGACTTATGGCAGGAACGTTAGCTACCTGGCTAACGTTTGCAGGTTTCTCTTACTTGGCCTCGTGTCCTCAGGTGGAGGATAAAGTTTGATGTTGTGCCCTCTTTTTTGCTTATCGAAGCGTTGCAGGTTGTGCACTTGGCATGTCTTCATTTTCCATCTGATTAAAATTCTTTATCTGCAAAGAAAATAACTTTGGGCAAAGAAGACATAGCGATAGCCAATTTTAAAACCACATCCCGCGCACCCTGCCCACTGATCATCACTGTAGCAGAAGCGGGTGGGTAGTAGGAACGTATGTGTGTAGTACTGTGTCGTGTGCAGGACAAGTGAACTGTGAATGGAGCATCAATAAAGTGAACCTAAAAAGAAAGAGCACCGTATATCTCCTGTCTGGCTCTTCATATAAAGTCTGAGTGCGTGAAATTTTCCAAATCATGTTGTCTCAAGCCAGGTCGAGTCTGGAGACATTTTCCCCAGAGTCCGAGTCGAGTCTCGAGTTTTTATCTCCTGAGTCTGAGTCGAGTTGCAGGTCATCTCAAGTCGACTCGAGTCCGAGACCCTATGACTCGAGTCCATTTGTCTGGTAGCAAGACCCTGTTGTTAGCCGTTAGCTTAAACTACATTTCAGTCTTTGGACTATCGTCTTACGTTAAATTCTACCACACAGATTTATCATTCACCACTTATATGTCCTAACAGTGATCCCCAGCTTCACAGTTTCTCTGATTTGATCGTCCATGAGGGCAAACAGCTGAGACACGATAATCACAACAAGGCTTGGAGTCCTTCCAACCTTTTTCATGACCGGGGGAGCCAGTTGGTAGCTCAAAGTCTTTCTGAAACTGGTTGAGAGAAGAGCAAAAACATTGTTTCCTGTAATAAAAGCTTTAAGGGACATTTTTTGCTCCTCAGTGGAAGAAGAAATAGAGTCCATTTCTGATAAAGCTGCAGATATTGTCGCGTCAGGGGCCACCATTGTTTTCAAATATGCAGTCACTTCCTGCTGTCGTCACGTCTGCAGCTCCTGCGTCTTTCCCCTGATTGGGTCATTTAGCTTTAAGCTGAGTAAGGTTGTAGATTATTGAATGTAATGTAATGTGTAATTTCAGACAATGAATCAGGCAGGTCCACTGCACTGCAAGATTATTAAATGCAAGGGAAAATGAAAACAAATCAAAGCAAATGAGAAGAAAAAGTGATTTGAGAGCAGTGGGATGTCGACCCCCGGCCTGCAGGATTGATATGTTCTCAGTGGTTTAAAAAAAACTTTTATTGAGCCCCACAGAAGGTCCCAAACCCCTTTTCTCCAAGCTAGTGAAATAATCTACTGCCAGCTAAGCTTAAAAATCAACTCTGGAAAATTACCGACATAATTTTTACAGTCTTGTTGTGTTCAGTGCCTCGACCTCCAGCTGTTGACCTCCAGGTAATATTTGGATACAGACAAATCTCCACCGCTTTCAACCAATCAGAAATGCTGAATGAGAAGCTCTGAAGTATCTGTTGAACTCTTATCTCAGATCTCTCTCCGCTGGGGCTTCCTCTGTCCTGTCAGAAGTCCTCTATATGCTGGTTGGCATGCAGCGATATGGTCCTTATCTGGTCTTTATTACACCTCGATAACAGCCTCCTCTCTTATTGTGCCATGAAGAGGGACCATTAGTTTGGCTGGGTGCACACAGAGCAGCTTTGGGACAGACCTCGACCCAATTAGGTTGACCTGTGCTGACAAAAAAGACCTGGAAGAGGAAGAAATTGTGTTTTTTTTATTGGGGACCAGCTCTAAATTTTAAATGTGGTTGCAATCTGTCTGCCTTATTAAGAGGAGAGATGTGGTGCTGTGGACAAATCTGTAAAGCTAGGGTCTCAGGAGAAACACAGCAGAGAAAACAAAGACCAGATACAGTTTTTCATCTTACCCTCTTGTTTTTTAAATACTCTGTTTTAATTGGGGGAATGTATTCTTATCTGAAGTATAAGATCATCAATTACACTATATGCCTCTTATTTTCCCTCATTTATTCACCCAGTCTCTGTTCCTCATTACTGAAGCAGCTCATATTTTAGAATCCAAGTGCTGTTCTCACCTGTTCAATGTTTTTTGTTTTTCAGAGTTTTGCAGAAAACACCATGAACGAGCTGCTGGGCTGGTACGGCTATGACAAAGTGGAGCTGAGGGACTCTGATAACCTGGAGATTGGAGACACTCCACAGCATATCTCTGTCCTCAAAGGTATGAGACATAAATTATAGCTGGATAATTAATTGACTCTTAGGTCGGATAAAAATTAATCTCCTCTCCTATTGTTGTGAAAATAAGATAGCCTGCATAAGTCAAATACAGTGCTGTCCTGTTGCACTGGCTTTGTTATGTGTGGCAAAGGAAGTGCTTGGTCTCTGGTTCAGGGGAAGGTAGAGAGTCAGCCTGAGTAGGGGGGAAGAAGTGGTGGAGAAACACTGCAGCACGCAGAAGTGAGTGTGATCAGCGTTACTATGTGCATCATGATTACACATCAAAAAGAAATAAAGCTGCAGTGTTTCAGCTCTGTATCCAACAGCAGCACAGGATGGCCATTGGTGAGCAGCTGTTCTTCAAGATTTTGGTGATGTGTAGAGAAAATACACTTCTGATGTCCAGGAACACATCTGAGTTTGGGTTACTCTCCTTACAATCAGATAAACGTCTCCCACAACAGTGATTGTCTTTATCCGCCATGTCAAGTATCTCTTGTCATCATCCTTTTTCACTCACCTCAGTGAAAAACCCTGACAATTTGCAGACATCAGGTCACTCAAACTCTACGTGAATAACAAACCAGGGTGTTGCAAGGAAATTAATGCACAGTAGGAATAAAAAAAAATCATTGGTTTGCCATAGGGGTGGGCGATATCACAATTCTTTTTTACGTTGATTTTTTTAAGACTAATTTGCATGTTTGACCTTTTTTTCCCCTATGTTTAACATACAAAACATGTAAAACCCTAATAGAAAAAAAAGACAATTTAAGCCAAAGAAACTTTCCGAACAGGTTTTAATTTAAATAGTGCAGTTTTTGTTTTTAAAAAAGTGTAATAAATGTAAACATTAAAGGTAATGAACAACAATAAAGTGCACTTTTGTAATAAAGAAACTAAACACACCAAATAGCTTATTGAAAAGGGTCAAATATAAATGCAAACTTAAGTAACTGGGTATCTCTTAAAGTGCAACAATTTAGAACAAATGTTATCTAACTGCAATGTCTATAATCTGAGTGAATAATACAGCTTCTTTAGAACAGATTTTTGTTCAGACATCTTCAAGCTTTTATCTCCTTTTCTCTTTCCACCATGGCTTCATGCTACATAACCAAACAGGAGATCCCACCATGCACTGCGCGTAATGTGCTGCGATTGGTTAGTCGGGTGCACATCAAAGTCTTTCCTCCTCCAACGATTTAATATTGTCATATTGCACACCACTAGTTTGCCATCACACTTAAGGATCACCTGTGTACAGCTTGGAAAATTTCATGTTTTTTTACAAGTGTGAATGAGCTTGTTCCTTGAGGCTTATCCAGCAACAGGAAAGTGAACATTTTGTGCGCAGGTTGTGAACTCTCTCTGATAATGGCCACTGCTTTCTTGCTTAAGTCTGTCTGGCACCTCCCTCCATTATTGGCAGAGATGTTGAAAGAAAGAGTAACGTCATCGAGGGTTCTGATCTCAAAAAGGTCACATTTCATGAAGCAGACGAAAAGTTCCAAACAAAGCTTTGTGGGTCATTTATATGAACTGCTTAGTCATGATTTCTGTTAACTATCAATGAATATTTTCTTTTTTTACATTCATAAATCCAAGCATGACCCATGTAGGTAGCCTTGCAGAGCAGACAGACCTGCCTGATTCTGAAATCCTGCAGGTCCATCTTGCCAGCCTCCGTTGTCCAACAAATTCACTCGGCTGAATTCTTAACAACCCAATCAGGGAAGAGAGGCGGGAGCAGCAGAATGCAGATGAGAGGACAACCGGAAGTTGAGAACTGGAAGTTGAGAACGGACATGCCGATTAGCCTATTAGCCTATTGTCCTCACGGCTTCTCAGTAAAACTTGGTGAAATCTGCCCTCCTCAGAAGTTTACTTGTAGAGATTGTCTTTGACGAGGTTCATGTCACATATAAGTGTTAAATGAATCATCTGTGTGGTACAATTTAGTGTAAATACGATAGTAAATGGCTGTTAGCAGCTAAGTTAGTGGCTAACAGCTAACGGTCATTAACTGTTGTTAGCTGTTAGCGGCTAAGTTAGCGGCTATGTATGCTACATTATAGGAGGCAACCCTGCTTGATGTGGATTGGTCTGTGATGAATGAGACGAGCCAAAAGATTATCCAATCACAAGCTTGTTTTTTTTTTAACGTTCTGCCCCTGAAAACAAATTCAAAGGGCTCCAACCAAGATGGACTAGTGAAATATTTCTGTGGCAGATATAATGAGCTGTCCATCTGGCTGGTCAGGTTACCATGTAGGAGCCAGAATTCCCATTTTTGTTTTAGGTGGTATATGATTTTGTGCCAGTAGGCGCCAGTATAGGCTGGTGTTCTTTCTCTATATAGTCAGGTGGGTTAATCAGCGCAGTTGCGCACAATAAGGAAGCAAAACGTTTTTTGACCGTGCCGTGCTTTGTGTTTAATGGATTATGGTATGCTGTGTCTTAAAATAAATGAACACAAAGGACTAAAATGTGTGGACATTTGCTATGTTTGTTTATTTTTGTTGGCACACTTACACACGGGACGCATTCAAGCCCTTTTAACCACTGTGCGCTGATAGTGACAAAGGAAGCCGCCATAACCCATATTCTATGCACATGCATGAACATTATTATTGTGATAATGCTTTTAAAATTCAATAATAAAATTCATTCTCAAATTTCCTCTGAAAGGTGGACAACTACCTACTTACATTCATGACGAGCAAACACTGCTTGAAACTGTAATGTCACTAAATTTCCTTGTTTATAACATCAGTGTTGGTGATTTGGAAAAACGCTTGTTTTGTTTGAACATTCCAGACAAAGAAGGCAGAAGCCTGTGTGGTCCTCCTGAATTGCAAAACATGTTCAGATGTCCCAAGGACAATGTCTATACTAAAATTATTTATCTTTTAGCATGTAGGAAACTCTGTCTTGTGAAGTATAATATATCTAAACATTATTGTGCTATATTCCAATAGTTGACTATTTCTCCATACATTGTTATATTCAACAAAAAATAAGCAATAAAACAATGTCTAACATGATTTCTTAAAAGCATTTTTCTCAATCCTGTTGTTTCCAGATCAACCACACAGGTTTAATGCAAAGACTTTTCATCAAGAACGTGAGATGTAACAAGAAGCAGTGACCACATCAAAACTAACATTTTGTTTGGAATGGATGAGCAACCATACTTCAAATTAAATGATTTATTTTATTCAATTGTGCTTGTAAAATGGTCATCATTAAAATGTTAACTGTAGCTTCCTATACATAAACTGATACTCGATAAATATGAGAAATGTACCTTCCCCAGGAGAATCCTATTTCCTTGGTCACATTGTTTGGAAGTATCAAGGGCTAAAACTTTGCTACCTGCAAATATTTGTGAGATAATGGTCTATACCTGTCTCTAACTGAGTTGAATTGAATGTATATAATTTAAAAGGATGATGCAGTTTAATAGTTCCATCAATGACCTTGAATCTGATGTGCTGCACAGAGAGTTTGGTTTGGGATTGTTGCTATTGCAATCTGGTTTTATTAAGAAATAGAAAAACTTTGAGATAAGACAAGAAAAGAAAAGAAAAAAAAACAGATTCCCAATAGAGTTGTTTCCTCTGGATCCAGCAGCAGAATGCAGCCCTCATGGATCTTGCTTACCTGGCACATCAGATGGATCATGTAGTATATTGTAGAAAGTGTTTAGGGAGGGCAGAACCATTGAGAAGCAGATCAGGCAGTGATTGGATGATCGTTACGTCGATCGACATTGAGTGTGGGCCAATCAGATAATGTCATAGGCAGACGCTACTGCAGATTAGAATATGAGCCATTTCGTAAAACAAACTCTCATCAAAACATGTTAGAAGTGGAGCAAAAAATTCCTTACTATAGATACCTTTGTAGTGTTGGTAGGTACGTTTCATTTAATAAACAAAATGTGGTCAAAATTTGATCAAACTACTGCTGACGCTGTTTCTATTCATGAATATCCCTGTTTGAATGGTCATTATCCTGCTAGTTGTTCCTCTTCTTGCTTTAAAGGATGCTGATTGGACCATGCCACTTTGGGCTGAGCCCAGTCGTTGTAGATTGGAGCTTGGAAAGATAAATCACATGACAGACAAATAATCAGGCATATCCAGCTGCTGTGCCACGGTAGGATCTCATCGTCTTGTTAGATCTCGAGTTTGCAGTAGCACGGAGCCCTCCCTCCCTGGCAATTCTTTTGCACTGTACTGCAGCAACAAATGTAAATGAAGTATTTACTCTTTAAAAAAATGCAAACATGCAGCTGAATATCTGTTGTTGTCATGGTAACAAGATATCACCAAATGTTTTTATAAGGGGCAGCACTTTTCAGAAGCATATCAGCAGGTGATGTGACAATTTTTTCCGTCAATAAATACTTATTACAGGCAAATCTGATAATTTAGTAGGCAGGTGCTAATGCTCTGCGACCTGAAAATATCCCTAATATGGAGAATTTTGTAGTGTTGTTGTTTGTTTTTCATTTGATAAAGAAATTAGGTCCAGATCTAATAAAACTGCTTCATAAGTGTTAGCATCATTGGTAATCTGTGCACATGCAGTCACTTCCTGTTTTCGTCTTGCTTGTTAAGCTCTGATTGTGCTGTGCCACTTTGGGCTGCTCACAGTCTTTGTAGATCCAAGAATGGCAAGATGAATCTGTCTAATTCAGACATCGACACCATTAAAAGCCCCCTCCAAATCTATCTGTATGTCCCAGACTTGACATTGAGGCACTACTTGACTTTTTGGGATGCATTTTAAAGGCAAAGTTTAAAGATTTTAAATAAAAAATGAGTGAATACTTGAAAAAAAAAACAGTTAATGAGTTTTAACATTTAATATCTCTTTTTAGTGCATTCAGTTGAAAGTACTGTAGGTTGCAAAGGATTTGCAAATCATTGTATTCAGTCCTTACTTACATTTTACACAATGTTCCAATTTTATTGGAATTGGAGTTTGAAGCTTATACTGAGCTCAAAATGTGCAGTTATTCCTACTGAGCTGTCGAGGGTTTGCACCACTTTCTAACAACTTTTTAAGCCATAATGTGGCATTCAGCTAACAGGGAAATTAATGAACTGTGTGTTGCACTGATTTGTTTGAACAGACTCCCCAGTTATTAACAACAAGTGATCCAAAGAGGATACCATAGTGGTTCTGCAGTTCACACAATCACTTCAGACCAAGGATGAACAGCGGTGAAAGTAACAGTAGAAGATCAGCTCACATTGGAAATGGTAGAAGGGTGACATGTCATGTTGTGGACAAGGTTTTTCTTCTGAGACTCCTGTGTGTATAAACCAGTGAACTCTGGAGTTGAAGGTGATGCCTTTATTTAACCTGTAAGCTTGATAAGTGGCTTGATAGTCAGGAGCTGCTCTAAGCTCATTCTGTAGACACAAACTTCTGATGCAAGCACTGTAAACTTCCCAATTTCCCTGACAGGGTTTTGGCTGGTCCATGACAGTCAGTCATAGATTGTTAACTTTAGGACATATTTGGGTGAATTTGTGGTGTCAAGTTGACAATCTGTTGATTTGGCAGCTGATTTACTAACTAAGGAAAAGATTGAGTCTATGTCATCATCAAGCACCATATCATGGAGACAGCCTGCAAACGCGTGAATCAGCATGTTTTTAATGGATTTTAGGCACAACCTCAGAGAAGGGAAGGGGCTTCAAGTGGCTGGAAATGGACAGGCAGCTGGCAAGGAGGGAAAAATGAAGTGGCATGATTTGTATGATTTTATAGACACACAGGGGCCACGTCAGGCCCTCCACAGCTTCCATTCTGTCCCCCAAAATATCATCAGACTCAGGAAAGGTGAGGGAGATAAATCTGTCATGCTTTTAAGGGAATTTTTTTGTCCTTGCATTCCTATTACTGTGAACACAACCCCAAGGACACCAGGGGTTTAAACAGTTTTATCAAGAATGACTTCATGTTTCATCTGACAGGCAGTTTAAGCCAGTATCTAACCAGAGGAATGATTATGTGTAAAAACATGACAGCCCTAGAGATTAGAAGCCAAACTATCTGAAGTGCTTCATGACCCATTGCAGCAGTGTGGGTGATAGGGACTGATCTCCCCTCTAAAGGCCAAAGCATCCATAACAATTGGGCAAAAAACAAATAATCAAGCCAGTTAAACCAACTTAAATTTTCCTGACTGAGTCTTGACTGGTCCTTGACTGTTTCATGCTGAGACATTGCCCACCATCATGACTGTAATGAGATCTCCTCTTCAATAAGGGCAAAAGTTGAAGCCCATTGTTTTTGTGAGGGAGGCACCGCCATATGGGAACTGCAGCTGCACCTCATAGACATGTTTATGGTGGAATTTAGTCACTCTTGTTTGCTGGAACTTGACTGGTAATTAGCTAGAGCTTGGCAGGGATGTGGCTGGAAGGGTAAAATTTTAAGGTAGTTAGTTAAACTAAAATAATTAAATATGATTTTAAAGTTTGCTCCCCGTAAAATCTGTCAAGCAAAAAATTGCCCTTGTACAGATGTAATTGATGACTCCTGCTTTTATTGCTAAATTAGTCCCTAAATCTAAAACTTCTTACACCCCTTAAGAATAAATACAGCAGATATTAATATGAGAACTGGTGTATAATTATGTTGTAATAATATAAAAATAAAGCTTTTATTTGCTCTGTATCAGAGCATTTCTTTGCCAATTTTTTGACAGAAGCAATTATAGAAATATGAGGCTTCGATGTTGTGCTTGTAATTTTGTTTATAATGCATTATAAGGACAGGAGACAGGAAACAAAATGTGGCTTCTGTGTTTTCATATCGGCAACGACTCAAAATTCTTAATGACTGATATCAGCGTTTTTTGCATATTCATTTAGCAAATGATGGTCTGGCGAACGAACATCAGTTTTTGTCGCACTACTTTGTTTACTGACATTTGACGCCCCTAACTGCTGGTTAAGAGAGGATCTTTTCTTCTATGATCAAACAGGAGAGAAACAACCAGTATCAAAGGTTGATTAGAAAGCTTTGGTTCTCAAAGATCTTGATCAGCATATGCCCTTATCTTCACGTTTTATCACTGAATGATGCTTTAAGAGCATGCATACATTTGTCTTTTGTCTTGGTATCCTCATGTGTTTGTTCCATTTGTTGTCTTCAACATTTTCATGATCCAGAATGAAGTGGTTTAATTTCCATATTAACTTGATTCAGGATTAGGGCTGAATGATTTGAGAAAATAATCTAATTGCGATATTTTTCCCCAATATTGCAATTGTGATTTACTCTGTGATTGTTCACAGAGTAAATTCTATTTACTATTCCCTATTCTTAAAGAAATATAAGCAGTAGATCGTTTTATGCTATAACCAATATGACATTAAATCAATTTAGGGATAAAAGATTTGAGAAAAAGTGGAGAAGTGAAGAACAGAAGCAAAATAGGTATGAAATTGTAAAAAAAAAAAAAAAGGCAAAAAATTCAAAAGTGACTAAGGAAAATTGATTATAGCAGCAAAATTGGGATTAAATTTCAAAAAATTGTAAAATTCCAAACATGGTCTGACAGTGGCCAAAAAAAAAGATGAGTGGGAGCAAGATAGGCATAAAGTTGTAAAAACTTGATTAAAAAAGGTTTAAAATTGGCATGAAATTGCAAGAAACTACATCACAATGCCAAAATGTTTAACACATTTTGGGTTAAAAACATTGCACTGTCTGCGATTTGAAAATTGCAACAAGCCATATTGCAGTTTAATCTAATTTGCAATTAACTTTTCAGCCCTATTCAGGATCTTTCACACATGCTGGTGATCCCTGAGAAAAGACCAGCTCTGCACCACTGATTGAGTAGGTTTCCATGTGTCCATCTGCATCTTTTATATTTCTCTCAATATCATCTTTTTTTTTTTTTTTTTGTTAGAAAACTTGTTGCCAAAAATCCCAGCTTCATCAGAGAGCGGCGAGGGCTCTCCGGATCGAGCCAACAGCTCCCAGTCTCTGCCAGCCCCCAGGAACGGAGTCACAGAGCCCCCCACCACACCGTCCACCTCCACGCCCAGCAACAAGGAGCATGGCAGCCTGCCCATCATTGTCCCCATGATCCCCCCGCCTCTGATCAAACCTCCTGCAGGTACAGAGAAATGACACCTTTTTGGACACACACACAGGGAGAATAGAAGGAAGAACAAAACAGTATCAAAATGTAGTCGAGCTGAGCCGTGGCACAAAGTTTGAACTGAGCTACATTTTGATTCCTGTAAAGATCAAGGTCATCTATGGCTCACTGCAGGCTGCTCATTGTATTCCTAAAACTGCTCCATCTAGAAGGAGCTGGCAAAGATTTATCACGCAGATGTTTGGAGACACTTTACATTGTCATTAGAGTATAAACCTTCTTGCTGATTCCTCACCACTTACCAGGGAATTGGATGTTTATGCAACGTGTAAACTCTCAGTCCCTGCAACGACCGGAAAGCCTCCAAAAGCAGGCCACTAATGAGCTAGCTACCTGCTGTACACCTTGTTTCCCTCCACCTGCCCAAGTGTCAATATAACCCCATCAGGTCTCAGAGGAAAAAGTCCCCCGCTTCTCGGCCAGACAGAGCGCTTCATTATCCCTCACGTCTGCTGTGGCACAGGAGGCTGGCCCGCCCCGACGGAGGGAGCGAGCCGCCTTGGCATCGCCCAAGAGGAGTCCCCGCCGGCCCTGCCCAGGCGGGGAAACAGATGGTGTGGTCCCACTTAAAGCCCAGCACCAACACGCCACCCGGTCAACACCCCCTTAAACTCACCACCTACCTCCCCCCACCCATCCTCAAACCTTCACTCATATTCTGAATTATTCATGTGGCACGCAAAATCCGACAAAGGACCTTTCTGAGGTGCAGGTACGGAGGACGATGGTGGCATTTAGCATCCAAGCTGCATAATTACTGACATGCTTTCCTCCCCTCGCGCAGATGTGAGAGTTTTTAGATGGGCTTGTTAAAATGGAGCAATGATAAAACATAATTTCTGTGAGATGTCTCTTTGTCGGAAAATGTGGAGATGTTGTGGAGGGTGTTGTTTTTCTTCAGTCCAACTCATTACTCTCTGGTGCTCACCTGAATCCAAACCCTTTGCCGACCGCTCAGTCAGTCCACAATCATATTTAGTCTTCTCATACCTCGAGGTTGTCAGTACCAGGGGTCGAGGATTTAGATTTTTTGTTGTATGTTGTCTGTCTGTCGTCTTCCATCAGTGTGCTTCAATGCAGTCGCCTTGATTTTCTCCAAACTCAGAGCAAAGGTCCACTCTGACTCAAAGATAACACTTCATTTGGAGGTTAAAGTTATGATAAGCAGATGTTTTACAATATAGTAATGTAATTTTTACCAGGTACGCCTCCCTAAGTAAGGGCCAGAGACTCTATTATCTGCCCTTTCTGTAAAGACCCTGCTGAAAGGAACACGGGGTTAAACTCTTGACGAAGTGCCGCTGCACTCGGCCGTATAGCTTGGATGAAAAGCCGACGGCTGAGGACGAGTGACTAAACTGTATTTCACAGAACACACAGCCTGGTCTTTGATTTTAAGTTTGCCATCAACAGTGTAGAACCAAAACTACTTCCACACAGCTCTCTTCAGATGATTCGGAGATGTCCATGTCCGCTGGGAGTGGAAACTCTTTGTTTACTGAGGTCAAGAGAGCAGCGGATGTGACTAATGGTCAAGCTGCACCCAGAGCGCCCTCTGTTGGACTGAACAGTCCACTGCTCCAGGCACTACACTCAATAGAAGAAGACGAAGACATACTTTATTAATCCCTCACAGGAAATTCTATTTTTTACACTCTGTTGTTGAAACATGCTTTCTGCACACATAGGTTGAAATATACATGCACAAACAAGTCCTATGATCATGCAGGACTTGCATTTGTGTCCTATGATCATGCAGTAATGGAGAGATGTCAGAGTGACGGCTTGCTGCTCCTGAAGAAGCACTTCAGAGCAGTTTTGGGGTTCAGTGCCTTGCTCAAGGGCACTTCAGCAGAACTCAGGAAGTCTGATGGCACCTCTCCAGCTAGCAAACCAACTTCCAAACACGGTTTGGTCGGGATTCAATATTTTACATTTGAATATTTATTTACTATTCGGTTGCAGGTATTTAACAGCATATTCGATCGGTTATTTGAATATAAAGTAACAACCCTAACACATAGCTGGAAATATTCTGACTTTCAAATTTCAAGGCCCAACTAGGGACAAGAGTAGGAAATTAGCATTTGCTATAAAGTCTCTGTGCAGTACATCAGATTCATGCTCAATGATGGAACTATGTTAAACTGCATCGTCCCTGTCAAATAAATAAATTCAATTCAAATTCTGGAGAGTTTGGTCCACGTTGACATGACTTTTGACAAAACTTTTATGATTTGGTGTTATACAAATCAAGATTGATTGATTGATTGATTGTCATCTTCAAAAACCAGATTATTTGAGCTCAGTGTCATGGCTTGTTGTCCTGCAGGATGTGTCCATGAGAAGATGGTGTACTAACAGAACCATAAGCTGTGGAGTGTAGATCAGGAGTAGTCAACGTGGTGCCTGTGAGCAGGGACAGTCTAACTATAATGCTACCACCAAAGAGCTTATAAAACACCTTTCAATTTATAGGTTTTCATATAAATCACACTCTTATCAACATAGAAAACAACAAATTGTGTGTATGTAAAACTGTCTATGTTCCTTTAAACTTTGTCCTGAGGGATCAAAGTTTATGTTGATGCACCTCCATCACCACCGATGCAAACTTATAGTGCCACCTGTACAAAAAGAATCACAAAAATGTGATGTCAATTTCAATTATTAATGGGTAAATAAATACATGAAGATGCGTGTGAGTGCCCACAGATACACACGCTGGCTGGCCCTGATGTGTAAGGCTCTTTTGGCTTATTTCCATCATATTATGTACTTTTCTTAAGAGAACTAAAAGCCGCTGTGCCTTATGACCCTGTAACGTTCTCCATCTCACTGTTCCTCATGTCAGAACTGAACTGGTGAAGAGAGCGTTCATTTGTGCCCCCACAGCGTCACTGCAGCATCACTCTTTACAGACTGAACTGAAGCTCATCGAGCTGATCTCACCTGGAGCCTTTCTGTCCATGCTGATCAGTGAACAGTGTAAAACCACTGAACAGTGCCCGTGCTTCTGATTTGTTATTTATGTTTAAAAAGCTTCTGCACTTCACTGTAAGACTGCCTGTACTCTCAAAACTGTGTACTCTAAATTATTGTTTGTTATCAATATTAATATCCTCTTGGCCAGGTCACCCTTGTGAAAGAGATCTTGATCTCAATGAGTTTTTATCTGGTTAAATTAAATTAAATGTTAGAATAATTGTCTCATATTATCAACATTAGTAAAATTGTTGTTAGGAACCAATACAACTAAAAAGTAAACATTCAGTGTCATATTTAGCTCTGGCTGGGCAATGTGGCTTAAAATGAAATCCCTAATTTTCCTCCCCACTCGATTTACCATTTTAATCATTTTTTCCATTTAAAAAGATCCAAGCGACACAAAAATTACATCAATCAAATTCTGCCTTTTTGTTGTCAAAATATATAAATATGTACATTCCCAGTATTTATATTTTCAGACATTGCAACAACTTACAGCTGGAGTAAATCAAGAAAAAAAACGTTATTTTTAATGTTTAGGTTTAAGTAGGTAAGCCGTTAAAGCTTGTTGTATCATTTATAACATGGATTTATGATACCTCTATCAAATCAATATGAAAAAAAAAATCGGAAAAAATCAGAATACAATCAGATAAATGATAAAGATGTCCTCAAGTGGATTGTTGTTTCCAAAAACACCTAATGTTAAAAATGAGATACAAAAAAAAATATTTTGTTGAAATTTATGTTTTTTCTATTTCAGTAGAAAGTGACGTAAACATTTCAGCTTAAAAATATATATATATTTTCTGGCTTTTATTTGTGATTTCAGCTTTTAAAGGGTTAAGTTATCATCTTAAACCACTCTGAACATTTTCCTCAGCCCTCTGGCATCAACAAGACCTTTTGGCCAAAGAACTGCTCCTGGCTGGATATTTTCTCTTTTGAAGACGATTCTCTAAATCCTTGAGGTGGATGTGTGTACAGTTCCTGAAATAGATCAATCTGTCTGGCACCAACAGCCATGCCATGACCTGTCTTCTCCAATCTGATGCTCTGTATGAACCATCAGAACAACTTGATCATGTCAACATGACTAAATGTAATGAGTTTCTGCCAGGTGATTGGCTGATTAGTCATTTGCGTTACACAGCAGTTGAACAGGGTGGCTGGTTAGTATATGGGCCAACACTAAATTATTCGTTGCTCCTCCCCTGTGAGTTTCTTAGATCTTGGGCTGTATTTTGACGGCATGTTGTCTAAACATGTGGGGCTCGGCGGTTTGGGGGGTGTTGGTCTAGATTTTGATATTTTGTAGTGATGCACAATATTGGATTTTTGCCAATATGCCAAATATTTGTGCACTCATTATCACCCATATCAATAGCAATACTTCTATTTTGTGTTTTGAGCTCAAAGTCTCTACTAATCTAGAATTGAACTGTTCTTTTCATGAGTCATCGTGTTGAAAATCAATGTGAAGTGGGGATGTAATGGTATAAAAATTTTATATCACAGTTATTGTGACCAAAATAATCACGGTTATCATTATTATCCCGGTATTGTTGCAGTGTGCTCAAAATATTCAATTTTCATTAGAAATGAAAGTAAATAATTCTGGCATTGTCATTATTATGTAATAAATGCTTAAACTGTGTGTAATTACCAGTGTTGTGTGTAATGTGTTAGAAAGTAACGCATTACAGTAACGAAACTACTTTTTCGGGTAAAAAGTGAAGTAACGCGCTACTGTTGAAAATTTGATAACGAAACGTAGTTCCTTTTTTAATGCAGCGTGACGTTACCTTTCTCCCGGACAGATCTGACACTGAAGCTGCCTTCTCAGCTGCTCGCACAGACACGAGCAGCGTTGCCAAGTCCGCTCGTTATAAGCGTCTAAAGGCTGAAAATCTGGTGAGTCACGGCCACAGGTCGTGGTTTTTTGGGCTTGTTTCTAGACGCGAAGTTGCTTCTTGGGGCTCTTAAGTCTGTGTGTATCCCCATGATTATCTTCCAGCTCCTTACATAAAGGAAAACACAACTGCGGTAGGCAGTTTGGGCACTTCCTTGTTTCCTGGCTATATGCACGCCCCCAAACACACTCACGCACATGGCACATGCTCCAGAGCCAAAGTTGCCAGGTCTGCTTGTTATAAGCGACGGTCTTTTCTTGAATAGATACTTAGCACTGTGATATTGAAATGTAATGTGAAGCGAAAAATTAACACACTTTGTGTAGACTTCTCTTTTTAAAAAGTAGTATATCACATTAGGAAAGGAAATAGCTGGAGGTTGCTTATTTTGGGCTTGTTTTTATTGACCAGGTTGCTTATTTCAGAAGCAAAATGTGGAAACACAGGAGCTCTCATTCCACAGGGTATGTGACATTTTGTAAAATAAAGAGCACAAAAAACTGTTATGTTCTCTGTAGTAGAACTTTTTGTAGGCCTTCACATTTACGAATAGATATGGGGTTCTGTCCATGATCAAGCAATGTAAAAGTAACGGAAAAGTAACTTGAGAAGTTACTCTTCATAGAGGGTAACTAAATAAAGTAAAGAGTTACTTTTTTCAGATGTAACGAGTAACGAGCAAACACTACTTTTTAAAAGTAACTTCCCCAACACTGGTAATTACAGTAAAAGAAAAAAACAGATTCGTACTTTAAACAGGATTCTCTTTATAAACAATCTTAAATGAACATGTTCAAAGCTTTGAGATGGCCAAAGCCCAAGTTACAGCTCGTTATATGAGACCATGTCCAAGCCTTTTATTTATTTATTAATTTATTTGTTTTACCAAAGATAGTCCCTGAAACAATTAGCCCCCTTCATGACTCTCCTCTGCTCTCCCCTTTCCATGACAAATGTCCTGGACATCTCCTTCTTCAATATTTCCAAATTCTGATTGATTGAATCCATAAAACACGAACTATGACGGAAAAAGACGACCTATTACAATGAAATACGGCAAAACACGGTAAATAAATAGTGACAGAACGGCAAGGACACACTCCAGATTGTTACTAATGCTGTTATGTACAACCTTTATACAATATTGTACATTATTCCCACAGAAAATACTCATAAACTGCCTATAATTCACTCAGGTATGGCTCGCTGAATCCTCTCTCTCTCAGTCTGCTCGTTTACTCGAGGATTTACAGCAGTTTTAATCACATTATATCCATGATAGGGGCGATTTCCAACACAGCTATAGTTTCAGCTTTTCCAGGTATAGAGCAGCATCAGCGGTAACCGTTACATCCCTAATGTGAAGTAAAAAAAACACATTTTAGTCTGTAATTAATGGTTTCTTTGATCTATAACGTAGATACTGAGTGACGATGACTCAAGTTATCATGTTATATAATGTATTTTTCCAGTATTACAGCCAAAATATGCCACATTTCTGGCCAAATTGCATTGCCAAACTATAGGCTGTAAATAATAAAAATGTTCATAGCTGCCAATACTGACATTTTGAAAACCATTCCAGTTGAGAATCATTAACAGCTCCATCAGAGAATCGATATCATGAGTATTTTTGCTAATCAATTGCCTTATCAATTCCTTCCACTGACAGGGCTCAGAGCTTTTACAAAAGGCACCAACTGCACAACCTTACGTGAGTGGAAACACCAGCAAATTGCAGAAGCAGTTATCTATACTGTGACATGTGTTTGACATTGTTGACACTGAAAATCTACAAGCCAACATTTACCCACATTCCCATCCATGGGAATCGATAAAGGAATTATTAAAGAATTGAATTGCTTAGCAGGATTGTTAATAGCACTGGTATCGATAAATCTTATCAATTCCCATCCCTAGTCTTCAACTTTCAAGGCAAATTTTTAGATTTAGATTCAGACAACCTCATTTATCTCATATGGATAATTCAGTTACAGCAACCAAGGCTTACAGTAAGAAATAATGAATACTAAAAAACTTTAAAACCCCAATACAACAGATTAAACATCTGCCTGTCCTGGCCCTGGTTTGATTAGATTGTGCATCCCTATTATTTTAGCACCACAGACTCTCATCCCAAAGAGGTTGGATTATGTGCCTTGATTGTGCAGAGGTGTATTTTGTGCATAACATTGATCAATCCAATCAGAGTGTCTCATCCCCTTTGATAACAGTGGCTGTTGTTTTGGTGTTAACATAGCGAGGTTAGCTGTTTGGTTAGCTGGGTTGCTTGACTCCTCTTCTTTTATTGTGCCACTATACTAAAAGAACACACAGAAAATTAATGCTAATGTTCAGATTACATTTCCTTTTTAATCCAAGCAGCCAGAGCGTAGGAAACAATCAGAAATATGATTCAGGCCCTTTCACATGAATTGAAACCTCGTTAATCATTAAATCTGCAGTTTAGAACAACTGGATCATACTCATATTTGTTCATGATAAACCTGTTCACTGAACATCAAATAACTGTTAGCTTTAAGAAAGTTATTTCCCATTTTCCTCAGCTGTTTGTGATCATAAAACAAACTGGACAGTCTGTTTTATTATCTGTGAGCATAATTATAATGGAGATCCATTACCATGTTTGAGTATATTATTAATGTAGCACCATAAAAAATCTTAAATTGTGTGAGCTTGTCTTGTTCCTGGGAGTTTTATTCTCTGGAGCTCATGGGAATAGCACACTTAGGGTCTTTTTCAAGCTAGCCCCTACACACTCCACCTCTGTAAAGGAGTGCACTCCGCAACAGAGGTGAAGGGTAGGACTACAGCAGTAAGCTTTGGGATAAACTTCCCTCCCTCAGGCGGAAACAGGAAGTGTATGTTGCCATGGTTTCATAGCAGCATCTTGCATGAGCAGCAGTTTTCTGCATTGATCCACCACTGACTAAAACATGAGCAGATGAGATCCTCCAAAAGACGCAGAGGTTTAGGTCTTTTAAGTCTTTTACGTTTGATTACGCAGCAGTGAAATGTGAGCCTCTGTCCTTCTGTTGCTAACGCATTCTGTAAAAAATCTCTCCGGATGTTTATCTTTATTAAATTATATGAGATTGAACAAATAAATTGTCATCTGAAGCATAATTTAATGTAAGGTAAATTTATTAAAAGTTTCCCCACATATTTTAAGCCCTGGCATTATAATATTTATAATAATTTGAGACTGAACTTGAACTCCGATGGTATGTTGTGTTTTAATTTTTGAGATGTTTTAATGTCAGAGAAGCAAAAAGCAGTTAGGCTATTTTTTCCCTGTAATTTGAGTTTATAAAAAAAACCACTTGTAGATAAAAAAAATAAGAAATAGCCTAAATATTAGCAAAGAACCTTTCTGCAACAGGATTTTGATCAGCCTATATGTATCTCAGTGCTGAAATTAGCCTAATAAACAAAAACTTTTTTATCCTAGGACAATCCAAATTATTTCACTTATTCTTTATTTTTTTCTTACCGAAGAGCTTTCATTTTTCACTCTCACTTTCATGAATTATTTGGTTTTCGTTACATTCCTTGTAAAAATAAAACATTTAATCAAGTAATCTGTTTTTTGGACTAATGGAGGGCAGGCTTTAATTTCATAATCAGTGACATGTACAGCTAAAGTTGTAAACATCTGGATGACAATCATGAAATTGTTGTCTTAGTTTAACAGAGTTTGTGCAGGCACCTGCGTGGAACTTATATTTGTATGTTGCTTCCTCCATGGCTGTGTCCGGACACACTTTAGCGCTGCACGTGTTCAGCGAGTCGGCATCCGTGCAGTCTCGCTTGTGGAGGGTTTTACAGCCCACTACCCCTCCCCGTGAATCGGTTTGGGATGGCCCTTAATATGGCGTACCCTCCACGAGGACGTGCAAACGGAGGGGTAGTGGATAGGGAGAGTGTGTAGGGGGCGGTTTGAAAAAGACCCTCAGCTAGGCTGTTTCTTCACTCTCTGTTCCTTTAAGTGCTTGAAATTGAATTGAATTTTTACAAATGCTGTGACATTTAGTGGTGGATGTGTGCATTTTTTCATACAAAAGAGTAAAACAAGCTCAATAAAATTTGTTTAGAACTTTTCAAAATGTCAGTCTCTCTAACAATAGCAGAAAAACTCCACAAACCACAGACTGGAGACTTTGGACCAGGTATGAGGAGGTCAGGAACATGACATATTACACATTTAACAAGACATGCAAATGACTAAAGTACAATAAGAAGAGTACAAAAGAAATAACTAGATAGTTTGAAAATACAGGAGAAGATAATAAGACAAAGACAAGAGACAAAAACAAAACCAAAAAACAAACTGATAGAATTAAAAAAGAAAAAAGACAAGAAGTAATAAACAAATGAGCTAGGAGTCAGGGATAAAACCTACAAGTGTTCACACAACAAAGAATACAGTTGCTTGAGTTGGCAAAAAAATTGATGTGGTTTAAGTGTGGCTAAGATGTGGCAAAACCCTACTTAGAATATTAAGAATAAATAAAGAAAAAGAAAAATATAATAAACAAAAATCAACAAACTAACAAGCAATTAAAAAAAGTAATTAATATATATGAAAAAATAATAAAAAAAAAATAAATATATATATGAAAAAAATAATAAACCTAAATAGATAAATATAAATAAATAAACAAATAAATAAATATGAATAAAACAGCGATAAACTATCTTAAATGGAATTTAGGGGAAAATAAAAATAATTAAATTTAAATAAATAATATAAAAAAAATCACCAAACTAACAAGCAATTAAAAAAAATTAATATATATGAAAAAAATAATAAACCACCCGGTAAGTAATTGGGGAGAAAAGAAAAATGGATAAATAAGATAAGATAAGAAGTGGAAAAACCCTACTTAGAATATTAAGAATAAATGAATAAAATGAAAAAGATAATAAACAAAAATCAGCGAACTAACAAGCAATTAAAAAAATTATTAATATATATGAAAAAACGAATAAACCTACTGGTAAGTAATTGGGGAGAAAAGAAAAATAGATAAATATAAATAAATAAACAAATAAATAAATATGAATAAAACGGCGATAAACTATCTTATATGGAATTTAGGGGAAAATAAAAATAATTTAAATAAATAAATATAAAAACAACAAACAACAAACTAACAAGCAATTTAAAAAATATATAAATTAAAATATATGAAAAAAATAATAACAAACTAAAAAAAATAAACTACCTTATATGGAATTTAGGGGAAAGGAAAATAAATAAATTTAAATAAATAAATATGAAAAAAACAATAACAACAAACTAACTTATCAGCAATTGGGGCAAAACAGAAAAAAACTGATGTTTTTAGAAATTAAATGTAGGGCTCTGAGAGGAGAAGGCGTCCTGGTTCCTTTGCTATTTTATCCCCCTCCGCCCAAGACATGACACCTGCGTCAGGAGGATTTAGAGAAGTCACCTGTGCTTGTGTCTGTGTCTAAGTCTGCGGTCTCTCATATTTATAAAATTAGTCAAGATCTTTACATCAACCATTTCCTTGGCTACCTCAGTCGAGCTCTACAATCAAGAGTTTATTTAGACCATGCATAATTAAAGATAAAAAAGATCTCCTCCAGTCACTTTACCATAAGTACCAGCCCTTGTCTCTGACCCACAGCTGGACTTCCACGGCTCAGATTTAGACCAGGAGAGGCACAAAACCACAGCAGGGACTAAAATGGCACTGCGACCATAGAGACATGAAATATGCATGTTAGGTGGACTGTGCTGCGTTCAGGGGCCCTGGGGCGTTGTTCCCTTAATTGTGGGAAGTCTTTACTTAAAAACTGACGACCCTGAAGATCCATTAAGCTCAACGAGAAGTGAAAAGCCCAGCCAGCGTGTGATAAGGAGGTGATGGACTAATGGGCCTGCGTGTTTTCCAACCTCACACCCGCGCAGTCATAATGTGATAATTGGGAGATTCAGGAGGGAATCTCCGAGGATCTCTCTCTCTGTGCTAAAAGCTGCTGCTATCCGCCAGCAGTCACAGCTCAGCTCAGAGGAGGGGTTTTACAGTAACAGAGGGTCTTCATTTGTTGTTGCCCACCACGAGAGCCAGCAGCATTATGTTGAATAAGTAAACATAATAAATGTTTACAGTATATGTCAATGTGCTAACATGTTAGCTTTAGTCTTATACCTAAAATATCTATTAGTTTTAGTCATAATTTAGTCATTTAGTCACTCATTTGTTTTATTTTCAGTCTGGATTTAGCTGATTAAATTTCACAACATTTTAGTCGATGAAATCTTCTGTAATTTTAGTCGACTAAAATCTGAAGTGTAAAGTGTAAGGCATTTTTTATGTTTCCTTGAATCTCTTAAGTCATGTTTTACACTTGGATTAATCAAACTTCTAATAACCCTTTATTAGATGATAGTAAAGTCTGCAGTCCCCTTTATTTAGTCTACCTGGCAGAGCTTCTCAGTTACAATACCAGAACTGACAACAAACAGTGAACCTGCTCTACATGAACTTATCAGTTCAGAAAGAGAGCTGCTCTGATTGGATAGATTCCTAGCTTATCTCTACTTCCTACATGACCAAAGTAGGTCTGATTGGATTAAGTCTGTCAGACATTTTAGTGTAGTTCATATTTGTTGATGAAAATGTCAGTTAATGTAGTTTTAGTTTTTGTCCATGTGCACTTGTTTTTATGTTACTGTTATTTTTTATCAAGGGATAAAAGGTTTTTGAAGAAGCTACAATGAAATTAATAAATTAACACTGCTGCAACAGTGATTTTAAATCATTTATATATTATCAGTGACTACCATGATGAATGTGGCACATAGTTTTTACTGTAAATGTCTTGACAATATCATAACTGTATTTTAGTTTACTGCCTTAATACTGTATTTGCTATAATAGTTTGACTACTATATATTTATTTAAGGTGTCATTATTGTCTTTTCATTTACAGCATAATTACAGTATTATCAAAAACAGCTTCCTTTTTTTCATTTACAGTATCATTACAATATTTTTAGTCTCCAACTTTTCTCACATATTTCAATGAACTTGCTGCATTTTTATTTTATTGCAGTATCTTTACAGATCATTCATTAGCAAGATATTATTTTGTAAAAAAAAAAAATCCCATACATTAATTTTTATCCACTAAAATACATTTATTTGCAAATTTGAAACATTCATGATGCTTTTCTCTTTCATTTGACAGAAATTGTAATGAGCTCCAAAGACAAGAAAACTTTCGCTTTAGTTTCCACAATATATATTTTTTAATTCACCGTCTTTAGTTGGTTATTTACTTGTTTATTTATCAGTGTGTTTTTTTTTAAATGAAGTACTTAGTTATCAACTTCACAAAATATATATCAGAGACAAGAATTAAAAAAAAACATTTTTTAAAGGGCTTTGAAATATGGTCGAAATATAAAATCCCTTGATATATTTATTTCAAAATATTTGATTCACAACTTTAATATTTTTTTCTCCCTAATAAAAATGAAGGACACTCTGACAGAAATCATCAAGTTTCACATTTATGTAAACCTAACACACCTAAACCAAACAGCATTTGCCTCTCAAGGTTAAAGAGCATGTCTTAACATGTTGATGTTAAGCTCCACAATTTTCACTGTATTAACATGGAACTCTCTGATCAGCACATAATCTAATTTAGAATATTTAATAAAAGCCTAAACGTGTGCTTGTGCAAATGTTGACGGGGTCTACCATCAATAAAACTGTAAATATCCTTTGTTTATATTTTCAAACATTGCAACAACTTACAATTGGAGTAAATTATTGAATTAAAGGGACTGTGAGGAGTTTCTAAGTAATTACAAAAAAGTCTCACTTTTAGATATATGCCTGATGGAAATACACACTTTAAGATGAGTTTTATAGCATCAAAATAGGTTAGCTACAAATGCTATTCCTTAGCTTCGCGGTCGGGTCGGACAGGGCTGGACTGGCCTGGATACTCAACTTCAGGAACAAGACAATTAAAACTAGAGCAAATTTATATTATTTTTTATTATTTATATTATACATTTTAGAGCACCGGGCTGTAAGTAGAGATATATAGCCGGCTACAAAACTACGATACTAAGTTTTCCAAAAATTGCTTGTTGTCACACATCAAAAACTACCGCTACGTAACTAGAAAGACATACATTACCTCATCGCTTTGCATCCTGTAAGTTGTTGAAAACAGAAGTTGTAAAGCAATGCAGAGTTCTGAGGAAGGTCCGAGCTGCATTCATTAGCATTAGGGATGCAAATTATCGAGTAATTCATTAATTGATAGTTGTTTCATCTTATCGATCGATGATCGATTAATTGATAAGCGGCAATTTTCCTGCAAAGCTGAATTCCCCTCTGAATCAATAGGTTCCTTTCTATGAAAATACTATCTTTCTTATGAAAGAGAAAATGCAAATCATATTCCTTAATTAAAGATTTATTCTTCACGGCAGGGAACACTACATTCACAAATGGGACAATGCAATAACAAGACTACTTTGAGGCTACTTGAAACATGAAAATAAATAAGTGTAGATAGAATATGGAGTCACACTTAAATGCAAAAAAAATTTGCTTTGGAAGGATCTTGTTCATGATGCATTGTAGTAAAGTGTAGTGTTTGGCTGTGGGAACAGGCAAGAAATGCTCTGTATTAGTGTTTTGGATGCCATTTTAAAATATAAAAAAATTATATATCTGTAATTTCTACAAATATTAATGTGTATGGTGTTTAGTATAATAGTAAAATACAATTTGTAATATATTACTACTTGTGTTTATACATTTAATATACAACAATATGCTGGGGACAGAAATGTCGCTCTTTTGGTGGAATCGCCCTTTTATTGGCAGCATGTCTGTAGAAACCATGTCACATATCTGCTGGGTAATGCCCTCTGCCTTCGTGGAGTCACATACTCGTCGTCCCAACGCTGCGGTGATTGTAGGCTGAGAGCTACTCGCTCCCTGCAGCACGGCTGAATGTGACGTATTGAGGTGATAATTTAGCAAAGTTGTGGAGGAGTTGTACTTTAAAATACTTCCACAGATTGGGCATTTGGCGTCTTTGTCGTCATTAACAAACTTGTGGTTCCATACCGAACTCCGTCTTGTCCTCTTCATCCTGCCAGCTTACAGCCTCTCGTTTATCTTGTTCTTGTTGTCGTCCTCTTCTTCTTCTAATAAAGTTCCGGCAGGCTAAACGCAATGAAGCGTGATGCTACCCCCCTCAGGTTGGGTTGTATCGGCTCTATGTTGTCAGAGGCCAGCTTCTCTTGTGTTCCCGCGGGTGTGTCAAGGATGTCTGGCGTCAAGCGCGCCCCCATGCGGGCTTGAGGGGAATTACGGGTTCAAAACGCAATTAATTGCAATTAATACACTTTAATCGAGTAATTTCTTATCGACAATTAATCAATAATCGATTAATTGTTTGCATCCCTAATTAGCATCACAACAAACACACGCTTTGGCTTGGGTCACGTCTTTTGGTGCGTTCCAGTTGTAGTCAGAAGTAGGAATTTCCTGGTTCTGCGGAGGAAACTGCAACTGGAACGTCCCCCGAAGTCTGAATTTCCTACTGGGAACTCGGTGAAACCTCGCCACCCCCGAGTTGACAATGGAAGATGGATGCCCCCAGTGTGAACAGTTATTTAGCTCCTGTAATAATCCATTTATTTGCACTTCTGACTGGGGTGTGTCGCTCTAGATCAGCTGTATACATAGTATTGTTAGACTTATATTTACAAAAATGCTGCCATAGTGCTTATCACATTCTTCATGTGATATTTGTGAACAACAACGCAGGGTGTGCTAACAACAGCTAACAATAGCCTGGTAGATCAGCATGTTTTTTTCTGACTTTAACTGGAACGCCGATAAGTCAGAGATGATGTCACTCCCAGTTCCGAGGTTACTGGAACGCAGCATTACGACAGTCGCTGTGCTCATGGGTAGCAGAGTCTTTATGTCACTGCTAATAGATTCTCCTCATAGCACCTTTAAATATTGAATTAATGGACTTGAACAATGTTTTGCCCAGGGCTAGTTTAGAATTTTCTGAAAATGCTGCTCAGGCCATCCTAAAGCTGAAAATGTTTTTTTATTGTTTTATTCATGGTGATGAGGGTATAGTTTTATGTGTTAAGGTTTATCTAAAGTGTGTTTTACAAACATGAAATACAGCAGCAGGACATGTTTAGTGATCTAAAGACATCTGAGGAGAACACTCATGGCAGGAATGTTCTAACAGGCGAGAGCAAAGTTTGGACTTCATGAAGCTCCCTAATTCTCTCTGAATATTTTCTCTTTTCAGATGAAGATGCCTCTAACGTGCAGATCATGTGCGCCTGGTGCCAGAAAGTCGGAGTGAAACGATATTCGCTGAGCATGGGGAGTGAGCTGAAGAGCTTCTGCAGTGAGAAGTGCTTCGCTGCCTGCCGCAGAGCTTATTTCAAGAGAAACAAGGTAAATGTGCTGATTTTCTGACCCGTTTGAGGCTCTGACAGAAAATCTTTAAGAGGCTTGGCAGACAAAGTGTCACAACCCCCCCGATAACGTCACATCATGATCATAGCAGGTCCCAAAAGTTTAATGTACCATTTTTTAAATATTTGTTAGTGAAATAAAAGACTGCTCCCCTGGTTGAACTGCCTCTGGGTAAGTATCAGTACAGTCGAAGAGTTTGTATGTTTATAGCTAATTTATATTTATATTGTTTTTCTGCTACTCCAGTTTAACATTCAGTTGTTTAAGGGGAGGATTTTCATTTACTACTTTTGGACAGTACAATCTCCATTATTATATCTTTCAGAGGTACTTTGGAGCACTTGAGCCTTCAAACAGTCGGATCTATCATCACAGTTTAATCAAAGCTGCTGTGAGTGACAGACAAAGAGCAGAGTTTTTTATGCACAAATGCATTTAAGTACATCAGTGCAGGAGGTTTCTTGAGTTTATAATAATCAGACGGAAGAATCTACTCAGAACTGCATAACAAGGACCGGTGTAACACTTAAAGTTTTTTTGTTTTGTATTTAAGTTAACAAAATATGACTGTCTAAGATCCGCCAAATATAATGACATACAAACTTAACAAAGCTACAAAAAAACAAATATAACATAAACAGGCAGCTTTGCTTCTGCTCTGTAATATTGCAAAGAAAAACAACATCTATGTGGGAAAAGAGTTACTTAATGATCTCTAATTATAGTAGCAATCTAGCTTATTGGTCTCTGTCAGTATCAGGTTCAAGCCTAAAGCTTCGTAATTCGAAAAAAAGTGACTGAAAAGATAAAATTAAAACTGAAAAATAATGTTTGATCTTACGGTGGCGTATTGCATTCACTTGAAAATAAATTAAAAAACGCCTGTTTTTATGAGATACTATGTCATAAAAACAGGAATTTTATTTATTTTGATTTTCCTGTTTTATGAGATACTAAGGAATGTTAAAAGTAATGAACATGTCGCACATGTTAGACCTTATTCAGTTTTATTTCTCGCTTGGTTTGAAGCATTGGGAGATACTTGTGTCTTTGAGTGGTGTAGATGGTATTGTTATTAGTTTGTCCACATTGCGCAGACACCTGAGGAATTTGCGGTTGTTCCGAGACAAAGTCGGATCTGCTCCACATTGCGGTTTTTGTCCATGATCAGTTGGACCAGTACAGCGGGCCTACCTTACCTGTGTTGACCACGTACCTGGTTGATAAATGCAGCAGCCAGTCTCAAAGCAAAGCGTCACGGGGAATCCTGTTAACAGGAAAATCAAAATAAATAAATTCCTGTTTTTACGAGATAGTATCTCATGAAACAGGAGGCTTTTTATTTATTTTCATGTGAATGCAATATGCCACCGTATGATCTTGAATAAAAAAAAATATGGATTGAATTAAAACAAGAGCAAGATTTTTTTTTGATCAAATGAAAAAAAATATGCTTGCAACTATTTTTGTTAAAAAATTTATTTTCATTTTTTTCTCTTTGACTTCCATATTTGAAGTGTCATTTTTTCAGCTGCACGTCACAGTTGCCAAACAAAAAAGAGAAATCTGAAACTTAAATAATAAGAGTGTGAAACAACAAAGTTTAATCTGAAAACTTTAAACCTGCAACTGAAGAAATAACATCTCAAATATGAAATATATTCAAGAAAAAAAAGTTAAAATAATTTTACCAATATAATTACAGAGTTGAATGAGCTGAAAGGCTATTTAAAATGACAAAAATAACTGCTATGCACTTGTTATTGATTCAATTCTTTTTTTTTTTTTATTTGACATCAAACATTAAACTTTAAGTTTCAGCCTCATGTTGTCTGAAGGGCAGCCTGAAAGCAAGACTTGTGTGAATGAAGCCTTTTCTGTCTTTGCTCATCTGTACAGGTCAGCTAACTCAGAAAGCAAGGAAGCTTAGCTTGAACACGCTGCTATTATAAAGAGAACAGCTCGACCAGCCGGGTACAAAAAGTCATGATATAATAATGCAGTCAATTTTAATTGTGAATAAACTGTAGCTTCAACGTGTCCTTATCAAACAGTTTTATAAAACTGATGTGACACCAGGGCAGGCTAGCTAAAGTTAGAGTTTTAGCCAAAGTCATCAACAAACAGAGCTAGCAAACATCACACAGAGAGCCATTAGCTTTCTTTGTTTCACTGTAAACAGGGCAGCTTGGTACTAAAAGTCCTCGCACACATTCTCATTTACTTTGGTTCACTTAAATGGAAGATACCGATGTTAGCACCCTAGCTAATGTGTTTTTATATTTATGAAAAAAAGTATTATAAGTCTGACAAACAAACTTCACACAGACTAAAAGGCATCCTGAGTAGTCGTTACAGCAGAGGTGGGCGACCGGCGACCTTCTCCTCACTCACTCAGTCAAAAAAAATAAAAGAAAAAGAAAAAAAGGAAGTAGCTACATAATACACAAATAAGATGATTAAATATTTTGGTAACACTTTACTTAAATGTCTAGTTTATAATGCATTAGAAGCACATGCATAAGACGTTATAATGCATGTATAATGCTTCATAAGTGTCATTATAATGATGTATAACCATGTATAAGAACTTGTACCAAGGTTTATAAAGTATTACAGTGTGGACATAATGTATTATAATCAAGCCTCTATAATGTTTTATAAAGGCTTTATAATGTAGGCTTTATAAGGCTATAGGCTTTTTAATGTTTTATACCTGCATAGAGTATGCAGGTATAAAACATTATAAAGGCTTGATTATAATACATTACGTCCACACTTGTAATACTTTATAAACCTTGGTACAAGTTCTTATACATGGTTATACACCATTATAATGACACTTATGAAGCATTATACATGCATTATAACGTCTCTTAACATTTTTATAAAGCATTAAATTTAAATATATAGTATAAGTGAAAGCTATATTTGAAAACAATGTTAAAAAACTGATCACATTCATTCTTTTATTACATTAAAATAAGTCTAAATTGGCTTTAGTTATGTGTTGTTCTCATTAAATCTTGTTTTTTTTATTGTGTTTGAGTCAAACTATATTATTGTTGGTATAGTCCTACTTTGAAGCCTTTTATTTGCTTTATTTTGTTAAATAGTATATTGTTCTCTCATTGAGAGCCATATGTTTCAGTGCACTAAAAAAAAGATGTGGCACTCTTTGCAATCAAAGTTGCCGACCCGTTTTACAGGCTGTTTAAGAACTAAACAGCTGTTTTCATCTTTAAGTTATCAGCTTATCAACTGCGCTTTTAAAGACAGTAACTGGAACATTAACAAATAACTACAGTAAAGATAAACGAAGGGAAGAATTTGGATCTGTCTGGTTTGATAAAATAATAAAGTAAAGTTTTAATTCATTATATGAACAAAGTCAACCTTATGATACTTGACTACATCGCCTTCTTAGCTAGGCCATCTTTAAAAGAGTAGAACAAAAAGTAGTGCCAGCCAAATATTTGAAGGGTAAAATAGCTCATATCTGGTGAAAATGACTGTCTGAGGACACACTGACATTTTTTTATTGTTCAACCAACTAACCGAGTGAGAAAAGAAACCGAATATGGAATAATACACAACCTTAAAGGGATAGTTCTGTTTTTATTATTATTATGTTTTAGGCTTGAAAGTGATAATGTTGACAGCACCTTTTAATTTAGTTTCAGTTGTAGTTTATGCCCTAAAGTTGCTTTTAGTTTTAGTCATAATTAAGTCATCTAAATTGTTTCAATTTCAGTCGAGTAGTAGTTGATGAAATTTCAGGTGTAAATACAAGAGAGACCCATCTGAATATTCAGAAGAGCTAGATTCATTAGCACTCTGATCTCAACAGTTGATGAGAGGAAAGCATAAAATAGCTGGTGGAGGTATATATTGCCCATACTTGCATCACAAAAACAGGACTTCCGAGAAATACTGAAATGTTGTAAAGATAACTGTAGCATCTTGTTGAGCAAACATTTTTCTGTATGATCCAACCCTAAAAGTGAAGTAATTACAAGGCTTTCAATGGCACTACGCCTGATTATAGTGACTGTAAACAAGCAGATCCAGCTGCACTGCAAGGTTAGCCTTGTGCAGCCCACTTCAAAAACACTGAACTATCCCTTTAAGCTCTCTGTATACAAATCGAAGGATGGCAGAGACTTGCCATATGAAAAGTCTTTGGAAAGTGCTGCTCTGTAAAGGCTAAAATCTTCTTTATGATGCCAAATGATCCTATCACGATTTTAATGCTGAAAAAAATATATATCATTGACAAAATAAAAGATACCTGCAGCATCTTTTGTATTGTCAATAAAAAACCAAACACAACTTGGTAGCCAGCACTTTCTAACATTTATGGAGGCTTTTTTAACCTCCAGCTACATCCTACCTACTTAGAAACATGCCACCGTTAATGTTGAAATGTTGATGCCTGTAGCACAAAAGCCCTTTCACATGAGACAGTGAGGCATTTCATGATGATTCTCAAGAGACTCTTGGCTGAACAAGTCCTCTTCTCAACAAAGGAAGTCACTTTTGTCCTCCTGAGTCAAACTCAGAGTAGTTTATGGATGTCTTAGCCCAAGAGTATAACAAGAACACAAGAGAAAGAACATAATAATTTCATTTTATAGGTTCATCTGCATGTTTGAATGCAAACGTCTGCCCTGATAACACAAATATTTGGTTAATTCATGATGGTGGAGTGGCAGGAGTTTTCTTCCATTTATTGTGTGCCCACCAGGCAGTCTGGTTCAGCTTGGCTCAGAATGGCACACAATAACATGTGTTTTCCTGTCATTTAAGCAGAAAGGTAACCAAATAACAGATCTGTGCCGGCCTTAAGTGTCAAACCCACCCTACATGGTGAAGCTAAAAGTGCTGCAGTCTGTTGATTGGTCACAAAAATCTGTTATTTCCCATGCAGTTGCAGCTAAACAGAAAATATAAGCTCAAATAAGCTGTGCTGTTGTTGTAAAGAATGTCCACATGAAACAATACTTCATACTGCAGGGAGTCCTCCATTGTTGGTAGTGGAAACAGATCTGGACTTAATACTCTAAACCATTCTGGACTGTACTGAACCAAACTAGACTACTCTGTGAAAACTTTAACAATACACAACTCATGAACTGCTCCCCTTGTGGGTAACGGTGATGGTCTGAGGGGCTAATTACATTTTTTTTTACCACATTTAGTTTAATTTTTTTGTATCAATAACAATTATATCTTAATTTAAAGGATAAGTTCGGTTCCTGCAGCTTTCACATTGTTTATGGAATGAAGCAGAACAATATACTCAACCAGAAGGCTTTCTTGATCCAAACAGTGCTTCAGGAGATATTTAGATCAAAAATCGAGCAGCGGACATCCGTATAATGGTAGCACATAGGGCATACAGCGCCGCTCCTAAAACTGCATTAATCGTCCAAAAACTCATTTGTTTCTTCAATATTTCATCATGGTCCACTCGGGCTACTCCTCCATTACAGTCTGGGGTCGCTCCACCCATGTTTTTCTGACTCTGCTGACCTCTGAACTGGAAACTTTCTTCACGCCTGCTGCGCATGCGCAGTACGGCTTCCTCCTTTCGATGAGCTCCTCATCTGTAAACTTTGGCTCGAAACTGTAAGGACATCCATCATATTCAAAGTTCTCGTTCACAACATCTTCATCCGACAGATATTCATCCATTTTGCACAAAACTGGAAGAAGAAAGTTGTTCAGTACCCGGCGGTCGCCCCTGAAACAATGAGCCGTACTGCGCATGCGCGGCAGGCGTGAAGAAAGTTTCCAGTTCAGAGGTCAGCACAGTCAGAAAAACATGGGTGGAGCGACCCCAGACTGTAATGGAGGAGTAGCGCGAGCGGACCATGATGAAATATTGAAGAAACTAATGAGTTTTTGGACGATTAATGCAGTTTTAGGAGCGGCACTGTATGCCCTATGTGCTACCATTATACGGATGTCCGCCACTTGATTTTGGATCTAAATATCTCCTGAAGCACTGTTTGGATCAGGAAAGCCTTCTGGTTGAGTATATTGTTCTACTTCATTCTATAAACAATGTGAAAGCTGTCTAAATCGAACTTATCCTTTAATTAACCAACTAGCGTGGAGACGAGCCTGAAATAGATTATTCAGGGAACTTCTCAAACTCAGAGAGGAGCAAATAGCAGATTAATGTTGTCAAACACTCAGCTGTGTCTGTAAGGCCTGGACCACATGAATATGGATATATTCCTAAACACACATTTTTCTGTCCAATTGGGCCTCTCAACCACACGAACACGGCGATTTGACCCGAATAAACGAAGATTTTTTAAAACGGATAAAAAAAGTGAAGATATATAACAATATCCAGTTGAGTGGATCCATGTAGCGGTGTTAAACGGAGCTGGTGTTGACGCAATGACGTCAAGCGCCTAGCAACAAATCACTGTAGCAACAGTTGCCAACAACAAGAACGATGGCCAACGTCTACCGCGCTATCTCTGTGTTCTTTGCACTTTCTGCCCTCATTACAGCTCTGCAAATAAATGTAATGCTGCTGCATCGAAAACACTCCACTGCTGCGCCATGTCGGCATCTGCTGCATGTAGTATTATTATCATCTTCTTACTCCGTTGACTGCTTCTTCTTCATGTTTATGACTGCGTATGCTCATAACGTTCTTCTTCTATGGTTTTCGCACATTGCTAATCTGCCACTTATAGGCCAGGCATGGCATTGCAGGCTTCAGAGGTGATCGTTTTCAGTTTTGCCTCTTCATATAGACAGAGGTATTTCTGTGGTGTGGACAGAGATTTTTTTTTAAACAAGAACAAAGATATCCGGTCAAAAAATATCCGTATACGTGTGGTCCAGGCCTAAGTCACAAAGACACTATGTGTGATCCTGATACAAACTTTAATGTGCTGAAGTCAGCTTATGCTGCCGATGTTTTAATGAAGAATGTCTTATACTCCGAGCTTTCAAGTTTGATCTCAGGTCACAGTGTTTTAGGGAGACACATGTGCAGGCCTTTGGATATTATTGTTTTTTAGGATTCATATATCAAAAATGCTATCAACCATCTATTCATAAGTAATCAGTGGTTTTTGTTTTTTACCTCCAACATTTGATCATGCTTTTTCTAATTAAAAATATGTGATTTTGCTTTTGATTATTGCCAATCATTTCCCATGCTCTAGATATATAAACCCTACTAAGTTTACACTGATGATTTTGTTTTAATGTGTTGGCCGGTAACCACAGTTTGCTTTACTGTTCAAAGGAAGGTGTAGAGGAAGAATAAGAAAAGGCTGTCATTGTTTTCCTTTTGTACAATCAATATTCTATTAATCATTAGGCTACAAATTCAAAAGCTGAGATAAGTTACTGCACACATTAAATAAGGCTCTCCCATTGTGTGTGCAGTATGGATCCTTTGTGGTCAGATCTTACCTGGATACAGCAGTGACATATTTGATTGGCTGATGGGTAGTTGACCTTACTGGCTGGGTCACGTCAATGGGAGGGAACAAAAAAGCACCGCAACTTATATAGCAGGGTTTTTTTGTTGATGCACTACAGCAATGAAACTGCATTCAGGACAAAACACAGTGTTACGGTTTTAGTGGTGATTGAGCAGACTGATGCCCATGGCTGCCCATGTCTGTGTTTGCTGTAGTCACAACAGATGTTGTCTCTGACAGGAGTACTCGTACATATATTTTTATACTACAGTGTCTGATATCGCTTTCTCATCTTGGCAGCTCCTCTGTATCTTATTCTTTTAAAAACGTTAAGTCCAAATATTCTTTCTGCTTTAATTCCTGCACGAGGCGGACAGTCACTCAGTACAATACAGCAGACCAGTCACAGGGTTAGCATTGTTTGGACGTGCAGTCATAGTTTAGGGCATGTAGGGCAGTAAGATCTTTAATAAGTAAGGGGCCATCAAACAGTCACATTTCTCACTGAGGGGCAAAGTATTTCTCCAACATGCATGCAGTCACATTTAAAGCACACCCAGTTGCACCGTTTTCAAACATTTGAATAAAAAAGTGTAAACTCATTTTCATTTTCACATTTGAGGATGTGAGCAACTTCAAAGAAATAAAATAGTTTTCAAAAGCTACTTTCATTTTCAAGAACATTATTATCTTACATTTTGGCTGTGTCTGAAATGGCATACTAATGTACTACATACTACAAACTCATATCTATATACTATATACTACATACTATAAGTATGATTAGGATGCCAACTGTTCACACTGTAGTATACTACTAAGTTTCCCATGATGCATTTCAAACCTCCGACAACAAACATCGGAAGCACACCAGGCTATCAAATATTTCTGTTGATTCGCCACATTTGAAAGTTCAGAGATCATTTTAGGCGAGAAAGTCACCACGTAGAATACCAAAATGTGGTCATTTGGGCCATTAAACGCACGGATATAAATTTTATTTTGGCATTTCGGACATTCCGTTACGTGCGCCATTATGCTATAGAAGAAAACTTCCGATCGGCCTCAAAAACAAGAGCCCATTTACAAAAGCGTTAAAGAACTAAAAGGAGACAATAAAAGATGCTTTTATTTTGAAAACAGGAAGTTTGCTAGTGGCTGATTTTTAGCTAAATGCTGGGCTCGCAATGCATTATGGGGCGTTTGAGTGTGACTAGTATGCCCACCTCGTCTACTCAAAATTTTTTCCGATATAGTATACATCCGGGTATTTCTCGCACACTCAATCTTTTCATACTATCTAATGTGAACGCACGACATACTCATTTTGACGTCACAGTATGAGTAGTACGTTAATGTGCCATTTTGGACACAGCCCCTGTGTTCATTCAAATGATAGTCTTCTTCTGTCAGCTTTGTTGGCAGTGGACCTGCCTATTTGGTGCACTACTGCCACCAATGGTCAGACATGGAATTGCATTCACCATTAATCTGATTGTCAGGGCCAATTATAGTTCAGATGGGGCCAATGCCCCTGTGGCCCCACCCACTGGTATGCTTATAATGTCTTTTTTTAACAGACAAGCAAGGTTTTTAGTTCAGACCTTTACATTATTCAATGGAGCTTTTCTGTCTCCATGTTTGGACACTTCTGACGAAGACAGATAAGCTTTGTGGAAACATGTAAAGGTATGAACTAAACACCTTGCCTGTCAAAAAAAGAGAGTATAAAGATATTATCGACAAAGACATAATGAACTTTCTTGGACTATAACACCACTGGTGTCTGGCTATGACCACAGTCCTCTGTTTTAGTGCTATGTGGACAGAGAATGAAGGTTATGGCGTAGCTTTGATTTAGCCGTAATATCGTCATTTTCCTGCAACGTATTATTTTTTCTCAGTTTTAATGTTGTTAGAAGGAACTTTTAACACTGGTTTATCATGTTTCTGCAATACAGCCTCCATCTACATTCATCTTGCTTGTCATAGGTAGACTGTTACCATCAGGAACCATTTTGGCAGCCAATCAGCGCAGAACTCATTACCGTAAACTCCAGCCCCCTCAGATTAGGAGGCGGGAAACAGGTGCAGAGTCGTTATTTTATATTCAGCTTATATCAAACCCTTGTTTAAGAGACATGTGAAGGCAGAACAGCTAAACACATCAGGACATGGGAACTCTTGACGTGCTATCTTGAAGGTTTTAAAGGTAAAAAGCCTGTGCTGCAGCTCCACATAGCTATTGTTTTTCTGATTATGACTGAAGTGAAATTCTTGACTATATTTGTGAATACTTTATGCTTGCTCTAATTCCATGAATACATATGCTCTGAGACTGGGTTGGTAATATTATTATTATTATTATGAAGTGCAGACAGGCTTTTAAATGGATGCCAGAAAATGTTTCATCTTTTATTTATTTCTTCATAAGCCGCTTTATAGTCTGCTTCTAAGGGCTGAAATTTTTCTGACATTTTGATCATGTTTATAAAGAGAGAAAGAGTTATTTTTATCTGTTGTAGCTCCTCTAATTATTGTAACTCACGACATCCGAAAAGTCAAATAACTAAAGTCGTCATTTAAAAAATGTCAGCTCAGAAACCCTCCCATTACTTTTCACTTTTGACTTGAATACAAAATTCAACCACTGACCATTAAGAGTAAATCATGGCTTTTACCACAAAAACACCTCCAGGCAATCATCTCTAAAAGGCCTGGGTCACTGCTGTGAATAAATTAAAGGCAGAATAAAAATCAAAGTTGTGATTGTGTTCATATTTCCCTTTTATGACTGTAGTTAAACAATCTTCTCTCTGTCTTGTACCAAAGCTGGGATATGTAAGGAATTACGCTGTGAGTATGAAGTGTTTTACTCTCCTGCTTGTCTGTCCTGAAGTCAGTTTTTCATCTGAACATGATCACTTTTTAAGCACTGCACCAGAGCAGGAGTAATGACAGGAGTGCACCTCAGCCTACAGTATGTCTGTTCATTTCTGTTGGAGAGGTTTGACTTCTTTTCTTTTCTGACACCTTTTCCCAAAGCATGAGAATCAAGCTGAGCCTCTGATGTTCCTCATACTGTTTGTTTTTCATTTTTACCTGAACGTTTGAGCTTCATTGACTTTAGAGCAAGTTTGTAGTTTTCATCTCACTAAATGTTGAAATGATGACAAATGATCTGTGTGGTTCTGGATGTGACAAGAAAACTCTGACATGTTGGAAAACCTCACGGGAGAATAGCTGACACATGACAGAGCTTCATATCAGATCAAAACCAGCTTTCAACCTGTTTCATTTTGATCTTCAGCAACAGTTAATGAAGCTTTTACACTGTTGGAAATGCCACAAAAAACTTTGCATGTTGTGTTTCACTGCCTTACACCTGCTGATCTGTAACCGGGACCTGAAATCAAGCATTCCTTAAAAGTGGTGACAAGGAGAAGCCATGCAGGATGAATGCTACCAGATTTTTCTACTGAAATAAGCAACCAGGTCCAAGTCCAAACCAAGCAACCTCCAGCTTTTCTTTATACTACTGCTCTTAAAAACACTGTAATCACTACACAGTCTGTCTGACCTTGATTTTTGCAATGGTGGACAAAGTACTCAATGCCAGTACTCAAGTCAAAGTATAGATACTCATGTTCAAATACTACTCCAATACAAGTGAAAGTTGCTCAGTCAGATTTTTACTTAAGTTAAAGTACTGGAATACCTGCTTTTGAAAATACTTAAGTATTAAAAGTAGGGATGTATACCGTGGACCAGTACTTTCATGTACCGGTCAACAATTGGGTTGGTACCCGAACACCATTAAGAATCTGGAAAAACGGTACTGTTATCGGTACTTGAACGTCTCTTCAACTGTCACGTAGTTATGACACTACCGCCGTCCGGCTCAAGCATGTCTGTGAGGGCTAAGCGCTCGAAGGTTTGAGCTCACTTTAGCAAAGTTAATGAAAACTTGGCACGATACGGTCTTTGTCAGAGAGAAGTTGCGTCTACGGGGGGAAATACAACATCACCAAATGCTTGGAGCGCGCACATAGTATAAAGCTAAAGGAGTGCAGGCTGTTTGATTGCTATAGCAACACGAGTAGAGTTAGCAGCCGGCTAACACTAAAGACTGCAGCACCGACAGAGACAGAGACTCTATTATCCGCCCCCTCAGTAGAAACCCTGCCGAAAAATTACACAGTCACACGGGGTTAAACTCTTGACAAAGCGCCGCTGCACTCGGCCGTATGACTTGGATGAAAAGCCGACGGCACAGCTCTCCTCAGATGATTCAGAGCTGTTCATGTCCGCTTGGAGTGGAAACCCTTTGTTTACTGAGGTCAAGAGAGCACCGGATGTGACTGACGGTCAAGCTGCACTCACAGCGCCCTCTGCTGGATGAAACAGTCCACTGCTCCAGGCGCCCTGATGTGCTGCTACACTCAATATTTTACATTTGAATATTTATTTACTGTTCGGTTACGGATATTTATCCCCCTAGTCGAACGGTAATACGACTATCTAATATAAAGTGAGAGCCCTAGTAGACTTATTACAGCATCGATTTTAGCACCGCAGGTATATGGGTCTGTCTGTACATGCAGTCTGTTGGGCAGCATGAAGGGTTTTTTGCCATCTCCTTAGCTTTATTTTGCCTCTGAGAAGCATTTGTAATGCATTACTTCTATTCTGTTGAAGCTTTATTGTTACCTTGTGGTAATAAAAAAAAGGCTGAATCGTATAATATCTTGTAAAGTCTTTATTTTTTTACATAAAATTACGTGTTGTAGTATTGATAAGAGTATCGATAAGAGTATCGATAAGTATTGATACTGATAAGGAGTATCGGTATCTGTATCGGTATCGATAAAATCATAACGATATACATCCCTAATTAAAAGTACATTTTCCCGTTGACCTTACAGAACGTAATGACTGAAACAATCTACAGAATGCACTGAACGGCTTTAGATCATGTAGAATAAAGAGCTTGAAAATATGCTACAAAGCCCATGGAAATGCAAACTGAACACTAATGAATCAACAAAAGGACAACCATTGCCATTTTCTTTTTTTTTATTTCACTCCTTTTGTTTAACGTAAGTAATGATGTTGTAGGCTAGGTTAATTTTACTACTAATGTTTACCCTAGCTTTTGGTTGAGCTAGCAACTTGCTTTACTCGTGTACGCTTTTCTTACACTGTTGTTGTTTGTCTTTTAATGTTGTCTTACTTGTCGTTTTTTACCTTATTATATTTTTCTCATGTAAAGCACTTTGTTTGGCTTGTCCTATAAAACGTGCTATATAAATAAAATTGACATTGACATTGACTAATATTATAAGCACTAACTGCAATGTGTAAAAGCATATAAAAGCACATTTCAGTTAATCCCCACCCCCAACTACCGTCTATATTCATCGTTTCTGTTCGGCGAAATGCTGCCAAATCCCATTAAAATGCTACTAACTTACTAATGTTAGTGACCGTCACATTAAACTGCAACTACTACAAGCGCATAAAACTGTCTAATATTTATCTGAAAGTAAACAAATGTTTACACCATTTTACCTTACCTCCACATGCTTTCTCAGGTTGGACAGTGAGTTTTAGTAGGCGGTGAAGTTTGCGCGCGGCAAACAGAGCACACATTTGAATCGAAAAGACTCATTCTTCATTCCGACCACCTCAAACATGGACTTCAGATATGGCCATGGGTGCTCTGGTGTGGATAAGTCGTCTTTATCTGCCATAGTAGCCATCATTACTGCCAAGACGAACCATAGTCACCAAAGTCAGCTCAACCTTTACCTGCACGATTGCAGTAGCACATGCGCGTCTTCTTCTTCTTCTTTGTTGTTGTTTAATGGCGGTTGGCAAACCAACTCAAAAGTGCATTACCGCCACCAACTGGACTGGAGTGTGGAACAGGATGCACGAGGTATAGATAACACCACTTGAACAAATCACATTTTAGTAGAGAAAATAAATTTCATCTGCTGACTTCATACCAGTACCTAAAAGTAACGAGTAACCATTTATAGAAATGTGGTGGAGTTAAAAGTAGAATATTTGTCTTTTAAATGTAGTGAAGTAAAAGTCATAAGTTCCAAAAACAAAACTCAAGTAAAGTACAGATACTCAAAAAATGTACTTAAGAACAGTACTCAAGTAAATCTACTTTGTTACTGTCCTCCCCTGGATTTTTGTAACCAAACAGACATAGTCAGGCTTTTATATAAGTTTTATGTTGATCCCCTACAACTTTATTATGCTGAAAACAGTTAGAAATAAGTTAAATAAATAAGGATTTTTGTTTTGTGGAAACATAATTTTCCCCTCTTTTACAGTAAAATTTACATTTGCGTTTGGAGTGGGACAAAATAGCTTGTTTAGCAAGTTTATATTGGTAGTAGAGTATGCATCAGATCCTGCCTGGTTTGAGCTCACAAAAATCCCAAATTAGCAACTGCCCAAGAATAGCAAGCCCAAGAAAATGCAACCTGCAACTACCAATATTTCCAAGCAACTTTTCAGAAAAGGAAGCCCGTAGTCGCTTATAATAAGCAGACTTGGCAACTATGTCTGTGTTCTTGGATTGCTTCTGATAAAAGATAATAACACCTGTAGCAAACAATAAGATATAAAAGTTATGTATTGTTCTTTGTGATAATCATAACAGATGAGCCTTCTTTCACAATGATTCAAGTTTGGTTGTGAAGCCAGAAAACTGTCGATACTAATCAATAATCATAATTGTGTAATCTGGTCAAGTTGATCCTCGTACCTAAGGCAACAATGTATGAACTATTCAAAAAACTATCAAAAATGCTTTTATTATACCATTTTTGTTTTAATCATACCCCCTCTGCCCCTCGATTTCAAAAGCTGAACTTATTATCCATTAACGACATTAATACTCTTAAATCTTGTATATTTATTTATAAATATATTCATCTACCACATCTGCTCCCTGAATCTTTTATGTATTTTTTTTACAATCAACTCTCAGAATCATTCGCACAATACAAGACGTGCCATTAAACTTCATACTCCCTTTTTGCCGTACTTCACAATGTCAGTTTTCTTTTACTTAGAGGTTCATTAGTTTGAAATTCATATTATCATTTAACAAAAACATCTACGTCTCTGACCAATTTTAAGTTCAGACTAAAGTCATATATAATACATCAAGATCCGAAAAGCTTCTTTTTGTTCTCAGTCATAATTAATTAATTCATTTGCTTCTTGTTTGTTTGTTGTTGAGTTATTTTGAGTTTTATTAAATTTTATTTCTTTTTCTTCTTATATTTTTATCATTAATTCTATTTGGGGAGGTATCTTGGATTAGCCCACTTTGGGGTTTTTCCACCTCTCCAGCATTTTGTTGCATTTTTTTTCTATGCCAGTGAAACTGTTTCTAATTTATGGAGCAAAAAAAAAATAATAATAAAAAATAAAAATACCAGGCTGCAAAATTTAAAAGAAGGCAATATCAGATCCATTTTAAATATTTCAGATTAAAAATTGTAAACTCGTTCATTAATCTTTCCTAAAATCTCATATACTTTCAGCCTTGGGAACTGAGTTGAGAAAACGGGAATTGACATCTTAGCAAAGAACATATACATTTTTCGTCAAAAATTTTACAACAAAATAAGTCAGTAATTTTCCAAATCACCAGCACTGATGTTACTAATAAGAAAATTTAATGACGTTACAGTGTCAAGCAACATTTGCTTGACAAAAACGTAAAGTAAAGCTTGTCTATGGCCCACATTGTTCCTTTTTAGAAGAAATAAAATCAATTTTACAAGTGCTCTCACAATAATAATGGTATAATAATGGTACAATAATAAAGGTGAACTATTTACATGTGACGTAATCTATTCCGATCTGGAATAGATGTGTCACATGTGCCACAACATTTATTTAGAACAGCTGTTTTACAGACACGTAATACGCTCAGATCTGTTTCAACATCACATGATTTATCAAAAATGGCGGTAAGATCCAGCCTGTGACCAGTTTGCAGAGCATCTTCCTCTACTCTTTTACAAGCCCCTTCACTGTCTCTCTCCTATCATTAAAGGCACAAAATGCCTGAAAAATAAATTTAAAAAAGATGGCGGTAAGTAGGGATGGGATGAAATATCATTTGGCAATATGTCGTGGTACAGTACGTGACGAAATGCATCGAGTTTGAAAAAAATGGATCGCAAAATAAAGATGTCACGTCCGCTAATAGCGCATGTGACCAGAAGTGACGACAAAAAACATTAGCACCAACAACCTTCCTCCAAAAAGCCGAATGATGGAGTCGAATGAGGTCGAAATTGAGGACGCTCCGCCTGGATACAAGTCATCTGTCTGGCAGTATTTTGGCTTTCTCATTAAAAAAGACCAAGATGGCGAAAACGAGCCTACCGCTCGTTAGCATACCCTCTCTCTAATCTCTCTAGGGTTAGAGAGAGTGTTATTGTTTGTGTTTGCCCTGTTAGGCCTTGTGTTCTCCTTCCTCAAACAAAAATAAATAAGTTGTAATTACATAGTAATCTTTTTTACTTTTTTGATATTGTATCGTGACGTATCGTATCACGACCCGGGCATATCGAGGTGCAGTGTATCGTGAGTTTAAGTGTATCGTCCCATCCCTAGCGGTAAGTAGGTATATTAATGAATTTTTTTGAGGGCGGTACTGTTTAGCCTTATAATAGCCTTAAGAGATTTTCCAGCGGTTCCTCATTTGTTCGATGTTTTGGTCTATCCCGGCTTCACTGAGTTTTTTGTTGACTTTCTTTAAAATAGTTCATTATTTCTTGTTTTCCTGTCATCTATAATGTTTAGTTCTTTCTCCGACACAGACCAGTGCTGTGTGCTCTGTTTGGAAGCTGCCATGTTTCCAAGTGAGTAAACGTCACCGCTCGTTTACGTCAAGACTGAGCATGTGTAGACAGAACCCAGCCTGACAACTTTCCAATTCACCGTTTACATGACAGGATTTTACTTTAAATCGGTTTGGGAGAAGGAATATAATACCCCTGTGCAACCGAATGAAATTCCATTCGGATTTGGCCTGTTTATTCTGATTGAGGTGTTTATATGGAGCATTTTTATTCGGTTTGGGCTTCTAATCCGATTCTAATCGGAATCTTAGGCTCCATGTAAACCTGGCTAATGTATGATGTAAAAATTGGAAATATTTTACCAGAAACTAAGGCTAAACAGTTCATTTAAATGTCCTGCCAATCTTTGTTTGCAGCTATTTGGCTGCTGCATGACCCTCTGTTAGCTTCCACCCCGTTCTGCTCTAAAGCAGTGGTTCTCAACCTTTCAAAGTCGCGACCCCCAATTTAACGTTCAGTACTGTCCGCGACCCCCCTCCCCCCGGAACGCAATGGAAATTCGCTGTCCGCGGTGCTGAAACAACACCCGATCGATGAAACGTATGTCGGATATAGAAATCAGTAATTGATTTTGAGTAATAAAATGCCTGTTTCAGACCAATCACTTGTTGTCCTTTAAAGTCCGGTCGGACGCCACATTAATTTTGCGCATTTATATTTTTCCGAAATGATTTGGCGACCCCCAGAAATCATCTCGCGACCCCAATTGGGGTCGGGACCCCAAGGTTGAGAATGGCTGCTCTAAAGGACACTATTTTCTCTGTCCTGCCTGGGTCGCTCATAGTCATTCTAGGGCTGCGTTTACACTATGGGATGGGATGAAACATCGTTTGACAATATATTGCGATACAGTACGTGACGAAACGCATCAACTTTGAAAAAAATGGATTGCAAAATAAAGACGCCACATTCAGTAAAAACGCACATGACCAGTAGTGACGACAACAAACATTAGCACCAACTACCTTGCCTCCAAAAAGCCGAATGATGGAGTCGAATGAGGTCAGGTTTAGGACGCTCTGCCTGGATACAAGTCATCTGTCTGGCAGTATTTTGGCTTTCTCATTAAAAAAGACAAAGACAGCGAAAACAAGCCTACTGCTGGTTAGCATACACTCTCTCTAACCTCTCTAGGGTTAGAGAGAGTGTTATTGTTTGTGTTTGGCCTGTTAGGCCTTGTGTTTTCCTGTGTGCAACTCAGACAAAAATAAATAAGTTGTACTTACACAGTAACATTTTTTCTCTTTTACTTTTTTGATATTGTATTGTGACATATCGTATCGTGACCCGGGCATATCAAGGTGCAGTGTACCGTGAGTTTAAGTGTATCATCCCATCCCTAGTTTACACGATCACTCCAGACTTAAAAACGCAAAGATTTGTCCTTTGCGTTTTAGAATTCTTCTGCGTTCAAATGACGATGCTCAGAGATGAGTGAATCCACTGTAGTATGCATGCCGGTTCAGTAGATGGTCTGCAGAAAGGCAGAGCGACTACAACACACGAACAAAGAAGAAAATTTTTCACAAACAACAATGGCAAATAGACGCAGGAGTTTCTTTTCTGGACAACAAATCCGTCTGGATAGTTTTGTCTGGATAACAAAAAGAGCACAGTAAGAGGCTCACACGTTACTCGGCAGACGGCCGAAGCTGTTGTTGTTCCTGGTATGCGCACGCAGCCTTCATGTGAAAGAATACTGTGCATGCGGTGACGTCTGTGTTTCACCCTGAAACGCTCCGATACGGGTTTACACGGAGTAGCATGGAGAGCGGATTCAAATCTTTCCACTCTGGACCCTGTTTCAAAAGTTTCCGTCATAGATGGAAATGCAACGCGCTCTCATCTAAACGCAAGGCCAAAACGCAACGAAAACTTAACGGATTTGATCGTTTTTGGCGCCATGTAAATGCAGCCTAGATCTAAAAGCTTAGCAAAATCAGACAGTCTTTCAGGCTGATTCAACTGCTATGCAAGGTTTAAACATACAGTGTATATAAATTCATCATTAACCTCATTTAGGGTGTTGGTAGATTTTTTTTCTTCAAAGTAAGATAAAGACGGATTTTAGGGAGGAAAAAGTAGCTTTTGTCCTGCATGATTCCTCGCTGTTCTGGTCAAATTTGCCTGAAACTCCTTACAGTAGTAGTAGTAGTAGAAGTCCAAGAGAAGAACCCTGATGGATGTCAGAAGACACATACTTTAATGTTAAAGTTTTTCATTATAACGGATCAGGAATCAATTTCAGCTCAGATGCAGTGTATGTTCAAAGAAACACGAATCCTCAGCATATGGAGATCCTATAAAGGAGAGAAATAGTTTGTTCAGTTCAAACATCTCCTTTAATCCTTATTAACTCTGCCTTATGTTCTGACTTTACGACGCTCTTTATGAAAAGTGGAATGAATGCGGATGGCATTTAAGGTAGGTGAAGGTACGGAGAGAAAAATGTGTGAAAAGAAACCACAAAGGCTCTTTCCAAATCTCAGCGCTCCCCTCTTTAATAAGCCTCACAGTTTTTGTTCGACATTTCAAAGCCTCTTCTCTCTCTCTGCTGACAGCCCTGAATGAGAGCTAGAGCTGCTGAAGTCTGAGTTTCATAGTGACAGGATGGATCGCATCAGACCCAGAACCTTGACTCAACCACATCCAACTCAGTTTCAACTAACAGATCCATTAAACCTCAATCATCTACACTTTATCTTCCACTGGCGTGTGATAGCAACATAACATTTGGAAATCTCTACATTTAACACTAATTAAAAAGAGAAACAGAGGAATTTGATCAAGTGGCTCTGCTGTTTTCTCTCTTTGCATTATGGGTAAAGTATTATGAAACATACATTTTATTTATTTCTTTTAAGTGCCTTAAACTCCTTCAGCCCCCAATTTCAACTTTGTTTACGATAAACATTACAGAGGTCGAACAAACCTCGAGCCCATGACTGAATTAATAGAAGTTACACACATGGATCAGTTTAATAATTAAATGATTTGATGCTGTAATATTAATTTGTTGCAAGTCATTTATTTAGCAGTAAGGAGGGAAAACACTAGTTCATATTTGCAGCATATTTATTTGTAATTTTGTCACACAGAGAACAGGTAATGGCTAACTTAGCCACTGATCTGTATTTTTTTTTGTTTTATAACTGAAAAATACTGAAATCTTCTGACTGTGTTCATCTGAACACAACACTACAATAGAGCACAAACTGCTATCTTAATTTTTATATTCCAAGATAACTTAGCTAACTACTTGGCTATGCTAGTTTAGCTAACTGATTATAGCATTGATAACTTTTCTGAACAGCCTAGAAATCATTTTGGTAAAGTAGAAAGTTAACTACAATGGTTAGCTAATAAAATAGAATTAGGTAACTTTAATGGATAAGCGAACTGTTTGGCTAAAATAGCTTAGCTAGCTACTTTTCTAAGCAACCAAGCAATCAGTTTGGCAAAGTTGCTTACTTCAGCAGCTAAATGATAAACAGCTAACTAAAATGGATTATGTCAACAGCTAGCTAGCTAGCTATTCTTTTAACCCTTGAGTGACCCTTCAAAAAAGTTACACGCATGACCCTTGAAGTGGACATTTTTGTCCATTTCTAGAAAGTGTCCAGTAAAAGGCCACAGGGGCATGATTTTTGGCAAGCAGGGGTAATTTGGGGTTAAATTTGAGGATGCCAAGCTTCAGTGTGAAAATCCATCATTTGACGGTGTAATGCACTTTTCTCCCGTCCATGACCCTTCAGGTGGACAAAAATGTCCATTTTGTAGATAGTGTCTAAAAATAGTGTCCACGAAGGGTCATGGACGGGAGAAAAGTGCTTTCAATCAAATAGGACATTTTTGTCCACGAAGGATCATGGATAGGTTAAAAATGCATTAGGCTATAATAATGGATTTTCACACTGAAAGTTGGGCTTTGGAAATTTTACCCACAATGCCTTCACCAAAAATCAACTCTGGTGAGGAGGGGGGTTGTCTGTGAGGGGGTTGTGGATTTTGGAAATGGACAAAAATGTCCGAGGGTCATACGAGGGTTAATGGATAAGAAATGTGTTCTCCTTGTCAGGGTTACCTAACCCTTATTACAATTGTTTTTAAGAACTGACATCTTTTTTTCTAAGGTAAGGCTGAAAGAATCATAAAAAATAATATTAAAAAATCAAAATACTTTAATCACCTAGGTGTGCAAAGTGAGCAGTGCTGAGCTATTGTGTTTAAAACACATCACAGTTTAAAACAAAGTCTTTTTATACATGTAAACAAGATATAGAAATACGAAAGGTGTGATTGTTCCAGGGAAATTAAACAGATTTGTTCATAACAAAAAAGAAGAGACTTACTGCATACTTGTAACAGTGCCTGATAAAAAAAAAACTAATTTAAAGATATATCATAGAAACACAAAGCCACATGAAAAACAGAAAATCGATAGGCCAGTTTTGGCCAGTGTTGTGCGTTAAAGGGGTAATGATACAAAAAAATTATGTGTTTACTGGTTTTACTTTAAGGGGCAATGAAAAAAAATGTGTTTAACTCAAAAATCAAGAAAAGAAAAATCAAATAAAGATATTAGATGATTAAATAAAAATTACTAAATTGAGGAACACTTTGAAGACTGAGTAATGAATCTGATTTATCACAAAGATATAGTTAATAGAAACTCAGCCGGGTCACTCAGACCCATGTTGTGATTGAAGGGGTTAACTCTGGTGGTGTTTGACCAAGCAGAGTTTGCAGTGTTAGCTGTGGGCTTATAGCAGTGAGGATAAAATTATAGTTCCCCTCGCTGAAGCTGCCCACCTCTGTCCTGGGTTAAAACTGTCCAGTAACAAAATAAAAGCTGCTCTCAGTCAGGATAAGGTTCTTTTCCTTTTCCTTTTTTTCATCAGATTTCCTGCAGCCATTGTTAGAACTGTCTTTTTAATCCATTAATTAAATTAACAGCGACTTCCTCAGCCAAGGCCATCACATTCATCACACACATTAAAGAGAGCTCAGTCACTCACGTACTTATACTTCTTTTAGGAGCACATCAGCCATGTTGGATGCTTCTTCAATCCCTCAACATAATTCACGTGTTCCAGCATCATAAACACAGGAAGGGCCCGCTCTGCCACGGCGGCTCACATTCTGTATTTTGTCTGGCTCTGGTACATCCATGCAGGCCATTTGTGAAAGCGATACCCACATTTCTTTTCTCATGCACCCACAAGGTTGGCCACAACAACACGGCCTGCAGGCTCCTTTTTTTAACCAACAGGAGGAAAAAAAATGTCACGGCTGAAGAAAGTATCTCATGTCTGTGTGTGTGTGCGTACTGTGGGTGAGGAGGAGGAGGTGGTGGTGGGGGGTGAAGGAGGCGGGCTCCAGCTCTGGCATTATGTTGCATGAAATATCTTCAGCTGCCTCATCCATGAAACCAAATCCCCTCCTAGGGTGACTATGGTCGCTCCTTTCTCACATCTCTGCATAACCTCTTTATTACGTCGTGTGTGTTTGTGTGTAGGGAGACATGATTGATAGATTTACTTCAGCTAATCACTTCACATGTGCCTGTTTACTGAGAGCCTTAGCTGGATTAGTTTGTGAAGAAGGTGCTTCCTGTCTCTAATGGTGCCGATCATTCTGTCTATACATGCGTCCTCTTCTTCTGCTGTGGTGACAGCCGAGGGTCAGTATGTGTCAGGCTGAGCATACAGCGTGTGATTTTAACACAATTTTGACCCAAATTTCGAGCCGCACCACTAGCTTTGAAGCTGAGGCGATTCCAGGCTGACGGTGCATCGTTGGTCATGCTGTATAGATGACAGCAGATTACAGTCAGGCCAGCAGCTCCAGACCAATCAGATGGACGTGATTGATATTTTGCTCGTACGGCTGCATTCACTTACAGTGAGAGCAACCACAAGCTAATCCTCCAGCTTCAATTTTGAGATGTCAGGTGTACAGAGGTGTGCAGAGCTTTGTGGTGACATTTTTTATGATTTACCTGGTTACTGTGTAGGCTGGTAGCCTTGCAGAGCAGATGGACCTGCCTGGTTCTGAAATCAAGGGAGGCGGGAGCAGTAGGAACTGTGACAACAGGGAGTGACTTGTAGGGGTGGTGATACTGGGAATTTTGGTATCGATCTGATACCAAGCAAATACAGGGCTAGTATCGCCGATACGAATACCGATACTTTTTACATGAAATGTAATAATCATTGAATAATTTTGTAATTTTGCCTTGAGTTGGTTGATTATGATTATGGTAAAACACAGCACAAAGACTTTAGACAATAAAAATGCTTTTTATTAATGAACCACAACAATAGAAAACAATTTTAACTGTATAAAAGTAATAAATTATGCCACGTTTAAGAAAAAAATTACAAGTGCAAAATAACAAAAAAAGCAGCAATGTAAAAAAGTATATAAATAAAACAATGTCAACATCACAACAAAGAATACCTTCCATTGCAAAAGTAAAGTGTAAACTACAGTTAACCTTAACCTTTGGCTTTCTGCTCACAAAGCCCTCTCTTGGGTTGCCCTTTGGCCCTGTTTCCATATTGACAACAGATTTATAGGTTTTTGTTCAGGAACAGTAACATGTTGAGATAGAGGGAGAGAGCTGCAGTGGTCGGAGCGGAGGAAAGTAAAGTGAAGAGGACATAAGAGAAACTGCAGTATCGATCTCATCACGCTAGTATCGATCTGATACCAATACTCAGCTTGGTATCCATACTATCGATATTAAGATCGATACGCCCACCCATAGGGACTTGACATGAAGTGACATCACTTCCTGTTGCACAAATAATGGTGGCTAATGTCGGGAAGCCTGTGCTCATCATGGTTACTCAGTTATACTTGGTGAAATATGCTCTCCTCGTAAATTTACTTTGTAGGGATTATCTTTGACGAGGTTCATGTCACATATAAGTGTTAAATGATACATCTGTGTGGTATAATTTAATGTGAAGCAGTCGTCTTAAGAAAGTTTAGCGAACGGCTAACAGCCGTTAGCTGCTACAGCTAACAGCTAACAAGAGCAAACAACAGTTAATGGTCGTTAGCTATTAGCTAACAACAGTTAGCCGCTACGACTGACAGCCATTAACTGTTGTTTGCCCTTGTAAGCTGTTAGCCATAGTGGCTAATGGTTAGCTGCTAGCCACTATGCTTAGCTGTTACATATGCTACGTCATAGCAGCGCTGCTTGATATGGATTGGATGAGTGTGATGTGCCAAACGATCATCCTATCAAAAGCTCCTGTTGTTTTCAAAGGTTCTGCCCCTTAACACATTTTCTCAGAGCTCCTTCCCAGATGGATTAGTGAAATATTTCCAATATGAAACTATCCATCTGGAATGTCATGTTTGTAGGCTGGTGATGCTGTGTGTCAGTCAGTCAATATTTATTTGTATTGCACTGGTTCATAACAATTGTTATCTCAGGACACTTCACAATAGAGCAGGCTGAAGACAAACGCTTAATTTTATAAATACACATGCATCTAGACACAAAAAGGACTAATAACAAGAATTCATGTTGGAGACAAGCCCATAGATGCCCAGACCATAAATCTGTCCTCATCATAACTGTCTCTGCTAAATAGAGATTTATAGATTTATTCAAGGTTTGACTCTTGAGATGTGGAACCAAATCATTGAGAGGGTAACGATAGTTACTATGGAGGCATAATCAATAACAACCATAGAAAGAGAGATTAATAATATAATAAAAATAAACATTAACATCTATGAAGATCATAAACTGGTGATGAATGATGTTGAGTAATATAACAGTATCCAGTTGAACTGGGTTTAATTTGTATAAAAATATGAGTTGATGTTAAATGAAGTCATTTCTGCTGATGGTTGGTTGATGCAGGACAGAGCTCATGGAGTGGAGTCATACTAATATTTGTGTGCTGTTAGCAGGAACTACTATGGATTTAATTTTCTTGATCTCTGAAGTTAACATCAGGAACTGTAAAAAAAAATTGAAATGGTGTTAAAGGACAGGACAGATATTTCTATTTGTAATAATTGAAGCTTTGTAGGTCCACAGCAGCAGGAAGTCCTCACCAACATTTGTGTGGTCACGGACATGAAGGATGAAACTTTGCTGTCTGTGGTTGACATTTGGTCCTGGTTTTACTCAGGTCAGGTTTATGACCATCTGATTGTACAGTATAAGCACATTTCTGTGCCTGTTGGTCGTGCATCATAAATGATTCAGTCGCACAGTGTGAGAGGATATTTCTCCATGACTGATGTACCGTGTACGCCTGGCTTTAGGGTTGTCGGTCCATCTGTTAGTCTGTATGTGACTGTCTCCTGGATTTGGAGAGCTGGTGAAAGGTGTGAGGGATTTTGTTCAGACTTTGCAGAAATGGCCAACATAAAACAAGGATGAACTGATGAAATATTCAAAGTCAGAGGTCAAGGAGTCTCTTGGTCACACTATGCTTGCGATTAGGAGAAGTTCCCAACCACCAGGCCGGACACCTGAACAAGGCAGTAGATTATTTTTAACTGGGTCACAGAAAAAATAAAGGATTAATTGTTACTCTTGTTTCAAATACCTCAGGTCTCAGTTTTAATTTGAAAGGATGATGAATCTTACATATCCGTCTGTTTAGCTTGGCTGTGCAGACTACACTCAGACTCTGTATCTGTCATGAAAAAGTACAACCTGAGATAAACTCCCTGCTCCACATCATGCACTCTCCCCCTTTGCTTTGGCTGGAACTAATATATTTGACTTTGTACAATTTGTGTAACTAAAGGACAGTTGAGGCACACACCTGATTTTTACATGGGTAGTTTTCCTCAATCTGACTGAAATCGATCGGATTAAGTGAATCTGATTCAAACTGTATGCATGAACTTTGAGTAAAGAGATCCACGTTCAATCCGTGTTTGCATGGCCCCAGCTGAATCCGATTGTTTTGTTTTTTTTGGTCACTCTGCCACTACCTGCAAATGTGTAAGAGAAGAAGAGGTGCACTTCCTGCTTCCGGTTTGCCTCTAGAAAGATGGATCCATGTTGTGTTTTGTTGGGGACGCTTATTGTGTTATGGTTACATTTATTTGAGGCTCTATTAAAAAGTTTGTTTCCTTCACCGTCCAGTTCTTCTGTTTGTTCGCCATGTTTGTTTGGGCACGCTCTGTGTACGTCACTACGTGCCGCTTACGTACTACGGAGCGCCTGCACAGACTGAACAATCCTCTCAATCAACCCAATCAGCTCCACTCAGCCGTTTACATGAAGCATGGAGCGGATTATCAATCGGCGTAGACTACCTCTTACAATCCGATCTGAAATACAATCAGATCAGAGTGAATCTGATTGGCTAAAGTGTTTACATGAGACATTTCTAATCTGATTGACCTTTCAATCTGATTGTAAATAGGATTTTTGACCCATGTAAACAGGGCCATTGTGCTTTAGAAATGACTAAGTGATCATCTGTAAGAGCACCAAAGGACTCTGCGGTACAGAGGACCTGTCGAAGGCCCCGCCCACAGGGATAACTGGACCCCTGAAAAGCCCAGTCACCGGGTCCAGCCTCAATTTAAGATATTAATATGTGTGTGATTAGTGGCATTGATGCTAGCCTCCGGGTGAATCAGATTGGCTAAGGTGTTTACATGAGACATTTCTAATCTGATGACCTTTCAATCTGATTGTAAAGAGGATTTTTTGACCCATGTAAACGGGGCTATTGCCAGTGACTACATTAAATTTAATTTGCAGCTAGGACTATTCCAGTTTTGAGATCAACTGGGACGCACCACTACGCGCAGGGCAGCCATCTTTGATTGTCCACTCAGAGGTGATGAGTATTCTCAGGCTTTCCAACTCCGAGTTCAGACTTCGGGGGCATTGCAGTTGAAATTTCCCAGTCAGAACTCCACGTTTCCCAGTACAACTGGAACACAGCATAAGTCCAGATGTAAGGAAGAACTGATAAAATACTCATTGATAATCAATAGTGGTGCAAACCCCCAATTCCAAATAGAGTAAACACACCATGAACTGAATCTCACAGTGAAGCACTTTACTCCCTCTCTGGTCTATCAGAACATTTCCAAAGCATTTCAAGAACGCCAGAGGCATGTGCCACTTGCCACTTTGCTTGAGATATGCTGCGGGTCTATTTTTCTAGCGCGACAGCTGCCAAACCTCGTAAATTTCCAGTTGTTTAGAAAGCAACAGAAAAGGAATTCAAATGTGTGGAGTGTCCGGTACTTTCAAAATAAAAACACTGCGCAGGCTCCTGAACATAAATTCCTCGATAGGTTTTCATTACATCACAACCAGAGTCATGAGCATCAGGTCAGCAGTCAGTCAGAGGGTCCCTGAGGAAACACGACGTCATGGATGAAGAAAAGTTAGTCCTGGAGGTGCAGAAATATAACATTATAAATGACACCAAACATTCTTTCTAATAGAATATGGCTGACAGAGGTGATACAAATCAGCTATATGCTTTGGAACCAGCAAAGCAACCTGAGAGAAGCAAAGTGATGTGTTTTTTATTTATTTTCTCAGTTTATAACATGTTTTGTTATCTTATGATGTCACAATTCACACCAGAGCTTGTGGCTCTCTGGACATCTTGTGCCCTCCTCTTCACACTGCACAGGGCTGCGCGGTGCAGCTTCCAGTGGGCGATGTCACCAGTCTTTTGGTCGGAGCAAAATCGTAGTGCTTTGGTGCATGCCACATTGGCTCCATGTGGAAATCCAGGGTAACGTGATGTTACTGCCCATCACTGTAAAGAGTCATTTCATTGAGTAATTCAGATTTCCTTACTATAGGATATCTTATTGTATTGTTCTACGAGATCATGTTGCTCTCGCCTGATCTCACTAAAAGGTGATTGTTGATCTGCATCAGCCAAGAAAGACCTGATCAGAACATCCCTGCTGGTTCTGTATATCTTACAGAGGCCTGAAATGACTGGTAGTGATCTGCTTTAGCTGGTCACCATGTTGAAAAAAGCCAGTTTGAGTGTCAAGATACCAGCTGAGGAGAAAGTTTGGCACAAATGAAAAACCCAGCAGCTCTGATCAGACAGTTTGCAGGATGAAAGTGTGTGAAATCTGGGCGGAGTTTTGCTCTCAGCCAGTGGAAGCTGCTAAACTGTCACGCCTTCACATGCAGCTATACAGCCTCTCCCTCCATCTCACACCCACACATACGCCGTCAACATGCTCGCTCATTGGACACACTGCCAAGATTAAGTTAGGCAATTAGCAATGATGAATTACCCTCTGTGAGTGCGAGGCCTGGCAGCAGAAAGGTGTAGGCTACAGCATGCTGCACTCACATCAGAAATATCTGCTTCTCATGTTTGTTTTCCTTCATTTTTATAGATATTTTGGGGCTTTTGCTTCTACGGAGTGGGACAGCTGAAGAAAAACAGAAAGTGTGGGGATGAGGGTGGGAATGAAAAGCACCAAATGATTGTGGTTCAAAGTGCAGCCAGCAGCCATTGAGTTGAGGTCTTTGCCTTTGTTTCGTGGGCGTCTGCTCTATTGACCGAGCAGAACCAGCGCTCCAGGCTGCTATATTTAAGACAGACACATACTCCATCAAACATGGACTAAACTACAGTGAGGTCACCATGGATGCAGACAATAGGAGGCGCTCAGGGTGCTGCAGAACACCTTAAAAGATGGTAAATTAAACCATCAGCTTAGAGAAACATGCATTCACTGGCCACTTCATTGAAAATGTGTTGCTGGTTCCAGGTTGGACCCCTGTTGCATTCAGCTCTGCTGTACAACATTTTTTCCATGTTTTGCCTAACACCCAGGTCCATGACAAGAAGTTAGACACCATTCTTTCAATTGTGCGTTCAGTAACAAGGAAGAGACAGGCAGAGCCCGCCCACCACTAATTAGCTTAGCTGAAACACTGGGAGTCAATGAGTAATGTTAGCCTGCCCCTGTTTGTAGTCATCTGATAAACTCTTCAGCAACTCAAAAGTTCATTTCTCCATTTCTGTTATCATGACTGCATGTATTTATATATATACATTATACTTGTATATACATATACATATACTAATACATATACAGTACAGGGCAAAAGTTTGGACACACCTTCTCATTCAATGTGTTTTCTTTATTTTCATCATTAATTACATTGTAAATTTTCACAAAAGTAATGATGGCAAGTAATGATTTGTTTGTCTTGACTTCGCTGATTGGTTCTTGCCATAATATTAATTCTAACAGTTGTCTAATAGGGCTTTAGGACTTCTAAACAACACAAATGATGGTCCAACCCCATTAATAAGGCAAGAAATTCCATTAATTAACCCTGGAAAGGCACACCTGAGAAGAGAAAACCATTTCAGGTGACTACCTGTTGAAGCTCATAAAGTGAATGAAGAGTGTGCAAAGCAGTAATCAGAGCAAAGGGTGGATACTTTGAAGAAACTAGAATATAACACATGTGTTCATTTATTTCACACTTTTATGTTAAAGATGCCATGAGGAGTTTCCAAGTAATTACAAAAAAGTCTCACTTTTAGATATATGCCTGATCCAAATACACACTTTAAGATGAGTCTGATAGCATCAAAATAGGTTATCTATAAATGCTATTCCTTAGCTTGGCGGACAGGTCGGACAGGACTGGACTGGCCTGGATACTCAACTTCAGGAACAAGATAATTAAAACTAGAGCAAATTTATATTATTCAGACACGTCTTAGAGCACCGGGCTGTATAGCGATACGGGGGTGTAACAAAGTGGTCAACTCACAAAACGATACGAAATACAAAACAGGGCTCACGATACGAAATACTCATGATACGAAATAAAGATTATAGAAAATCTCCAACAGTAGGAAGTTGTGCAAAAATCTCATTTTCTTTATTTTCTTCCTCATGCAGACATACAAAAATATCGCTGCATCAGTACAAAATAAATGCTCTTTGAAAAAAAACAAAATTGTATTTTTTTCCCCTTATTTAGACTACAGTGCAAATACAAACATACAATCTCAATAAAAAGTGCTTTGTTGTTGTAACAATCAGGATAAGTACATTCTTGAATAAAAAGGAAAATAAATAGCAGTCCTCAGAGCTGCAGTTTAGACCTATAAATGTCTGAACTGTGAACTATAATATTTAGCCTATAACAGTGCATATACTTCTGATCTTCAAGTATGATCAAAGTCTGTCAACTCAACAGTAGATGCAAAAATCAAATATTGTTTTTTATGCAGACTTACACAAACACACAGTTGCTGCCTGTCTCCAGTTCAAAGTAGTTGGTAGTTGTACTTGCCACAGTATACGGCGAACTGTAGCGGCATATTTTGCACACGGTTGTTGTTTTGTCCGCAATCTTCTCACCGTTCTCTCGTCTTTTACATATGAGGCCAAAATAGGTCCACACAACCGATTTATTTCATGAAGAAGCGTCAGCTAATTCCTCCACTTCGTCTTCCTCCATATTGAAGCAAATGTTTGTCTACGGTAGGCGAAGAGGGTAAACGTCGCCAGTCTTGCGCGCGCCCCTTCGCGTTTATTTCGTGCTTTTATTTTGTGCGTCTTTGTATTTTATTTAGGCATTTTTTTATTGTTTCACCCCTAATAGCCGGCTACAATACTACAATGCTAAGTTTTCCAAAAATTGCTTGTTGTCACACATCAAAAACTACCGCTACGTAACTAGAAAGAGATACATTACCTCGTCGCTTTGCATCCTGTAAGTTGTTGAAAAAAGAAGTTGTGAAGCAATGCAGAGTTCTGAGGAAGGTCCGAGCTGCATTCAGTAGCATCACAACAAACACACGCTTTGGCTTCGGTCATGTCTTTACGACAGTCACCGCGCATGCTCATCGGTAGCACAGTCTTTAAGTTGCCGGAAATAGATTCTCCTCATAGCACCTTTAAGTACATAATTCCACATGTGTTCATTCATAGTCTTGATACCTTTAGTGAGAATCTACAATGTAAATAGTGTTGAAAATACATAAAACACATTGAATGAGAAGGTGTGTCCAAACATTTGGCCTGTACTGTATACTGTATGTATATATATATATATATATATATATATATATATATATATATATATATATATATATATATATATATATATATATATATATATATATATATATATATATATATATATATATATATATATATATACATATCTATCTATCTATCTATTTATATATATATATATGTATATATGTATATGTATATATATATATATATATATATATATATACATATATATATATATATATATATATATATATATATATATATATATATATATATATATATATATATATATATATATATATTAAAGGGACTGTGAGGAGTTTCTAAGTAATTACAAAAAAGTCTCACTTTTAGAAATATGCCTGATGGAAATACACACTTTAAGATGAGTTTTATAGCGTCAAAATAGGTTATCTATAAATGCTATTCCTTAGCCTTCCGTTCGGGTCGGACAGGGCTGGACTGGCCTGGATACTCAACTTCGGGAGCAAGACAATTAAAATAAAACTAGAGCAAATTTATATTATTCGGACACGTCTTAGAGCACCGGGCTGTAAGTAGCCATATATAGTTGGCTACAACTACGATAATAAGTTTTCCAAAAATTGCTTGTTGTCACACATCAAAAACTATCACTACGTAACTAGAAAGAGATACATTACCTCATCGCTTTGCATCCTGTAAGTTGTTGAAAAAAGAAGTTGTAAAGCAATGCAGAGTTCTGAGGAAGGTCCAAGCTGCATAACAACAAACACACTTTGGATTGCAGACGTCTTTTGGTGCGTTCCAGTTGTAGTCAGAAGTCGGAATTTAGAGTTCCGAGTAGGAAACTGCAACTAGAATGTCCCCCGAAGTCTGAATTTCCTACTGGGAACTCGGTGAAACCTCGCCACCCCCTAGTTGACAATCAAAGATGGATGCCCCCAGTGTGAACAGTTATTTAGCTCCTGTAATAATCAATTTGTTTGAACTTCTGACTGGGGTGTGTCGCTCTAGATCAGCTGTATACATAGTATTGTTAGACTTATATTTACAAAAATGCTGCCATAGTTATAATCACATTCTTCATACAACAACACAGGGCGTGCTAACAACAGCTAACAATAGCCTGGTAGATCAGCATGTTTTTTTCAGACTTCAAGTGGAACGCCGATAAGTCGGAGATGATGTCACTCCCAGTTCCGAGGTTACTGGAACGCAGCATTACGACAGTCGCCCCGCGTGCTCATGGGTAGCAGAGTCTTTACGTTGCCGGTAATAGATTCTCCTCATAGTCCCTTTAAAAAAGTTACAAACTATGAAAAGATAATAAAACACGAAAAAAAACACTTAAAATGATAGGATATATATGAAATAAATACAGTGAGGTAGAATAAAAAAAAACTTGTAAAAAAACAAGCCATGGTATGAATAGTTAAGTAAGTAAAATAGATTTCTTTAAATCAAGTAAACATACATCAAAAGTGAGATTAAGAAGGGCGTACTTGCTGTTTAATGTATTGACTCTCTGTGTTGCCCTCCTGTCTTCAGGCTGTTCCAGTAATTATTAAATCTGCTTCACCTTCTTCAGCTTTTGTTTGGACTTTTGGCATCCCTGAAAGACCACAACTTGAAGACCTGAGGGCTCTCACAGGGTCATATGACAAACTTAACTGGACAAATAAGGTGGACCAGGACCATTAAGAGATTTGAACCAATAAAGGAACTAACAATATTCTATAACAGTGATTACAAACTGGGGTGCGCTAAGTGACGTAGTAGGTGCATGGCATATGTTTACATTGTGATATTTTATAAAGGCCTGAAGTGTTGGCAGAGAGGCTGCAGGGTGGATTAGTGAGGCGTCTTGGAGAAGGAAATCGGTCTTGAATTATCTGAGATTCTTATATTAACATAAGTTCAGTCAGGCAGCCTTCTCATTAGAGCTGTGGTGAGATTTTAACAGCTTCAAGTTCATTAAAGGTGCTATGAGGAGAATCTGTTACCAGCGACATTAAGATCTACCGATCTACCAGGCTATTGTTAGCTGTTGTTAGCACACCCTGTGTTGTTGTATGAAGAATGTGATTATCACTATGGCAGCATTTTTGTAAATATTAGTCTAACAATACTATGTATACAGCTGATCTAGAGCGACACACCCCAGTCAGAAGTGCAAATAAATTGATTATTACAGGAGCTAAATAACTGTTCACACTGGGGGCATCAATCTTTGATTGTCAACTCGGGGGTGGTGAGGTTTCACCGAGTTCCCAGTAGGAAATTCCGACTTCGGGGAACATTCCAGTTGCAGTTTCCTACTCGATACTCGGAAATTCCTACTTCTGACTACAACTGGAACGTACCAAAAGACATGACCCAAGCCAAAGCGTGTGTTTGTTGTGATGCTAATGAATGCAGCTTGGACCTTCCTCAGAACTCTGCATTGCTTTACAACTTCTTTTTTCAACAACTTACAGGATGCAAAGCGACGAGGTAATGTATCTCTTTCTAGTTACGTAGCGGTAGTTTTTGAAGTGTGACAACAAGCAATTTTTGGAAAATTTTGTGTGGTAGTTTTGTAGCCGGCTATATATCGCTACTCACAGCCCGGTGCTCTAAGACGTGTCTGAATAATAATAATTTGCTCTAGTTTTAATTGTCTTGTTCCCGAAGTTGAGTATCCAGGCCAGTCCAGCCCTGTCCGACCTGACCGCGAAGCTAAGGAATAGCATTTATAGATAACCTATTCAGATGCTATAAAACTCATCTTAAAGTGTGTATTTCCATCAGGCATATATCTAAAAGTGAGACGTTTTTGTAATTACTTGGAAACTCCTCACAGTCCCTTTAAGAGATTTTATTTGTATGTAATACATGTTAAATGTGGGGGTGGCTGCAGGCGTACAGACACTTTTGTTTTTCTAGGTGCTTTAAGTGTGTGAGAGTTGTGGGGTTAATGGCTGAAGGTCAAGAGTCTGAAGGGGTACAGGCTGGGAAAAGTTTGGGAACCACTGTTCTATGAGATACTGAGATCCACTGAAATTAGTGACTAAAGACATACGCCTCAAACAAGGTGATTTGTATGTAAATATGCTGTTAGATTTGCCCTGATAGACAGTTAAAGGTCTCTTTTTTTAAGCACATACGGCCCTTAAAGTGCTCAGCTCCATGCTTCAGACCGTACCTCAGCACCTTCAGAGTCATTTTCTTTAGATGTCTTATAAATTCTTGCAGGTAAACTCCTTAACAATGTCTTCCATCGCAGCAGATAAAAAAATCATTATTCAGGCAGCGAGCAGACAGCTTGTGTTTTACAGGTCGTTCCTTCAGCAGCGCAGGGCTTTTTGTTCACACCGTGAAATCCCCCCCCGGAGACCCCAGACCTCCATCAGTGTCTTTCCCCGGGAGCTCCCTTCAGGCGCGAGGGGGCAGAGTGCCGCTTCATGTCAGCCCAGAAATGTCACATCACCTCAAACGCGCGCACACACACACACACACACCGCCCTGTGGTTGCCTCCCTGCTCCACAATTTCCTTTGCATCTTCATCGCCTGCCGTGGAGGGCACCCACTCAAAACTGACTGAGAGAAGAGGAAGAGGGTGTCGGGGCGGGCGCGTCTGGCTGTGTGCTGCAAATGTATGACTGCTGCTGCTGCTGCTTGTGGAAAATTCCTGAGTGCGTGATGAAGTGTGTAATGTGTGTGCATACTGCAGCTCCAGCTCGCTGGTGGAGGCCTGGAGGCCTGCCTGACACAGCTTCAGGGCACGGAGAGGAAGCTGATTATCTCATAGCTGCCAGCCATTCAGCTCAGATAAAGACGAAAGTAACTCCAGCTAACTAGGCGTGAAGATTGGAGAAGTGGAGACAAGCACATGAAGTCAGATGCCATCGTCTCTATTATTAAACTTGGAGGTGTCTGAAAGTAAACTCGGGTCTCAGACATGCAGTCAGGTAGAGGGTGACGATCACTGACGGACAGGCAGACGGACAGACAGGCAGGCAGACAGATGGACAGAGGGATAGACAGACGGATGGATGGACAGACGGACAGACAGGATGGACAGACGGATGGACGGACAGACAGGCAGATGGATGGACAGACAGATGGATGAATGGATGGATGGACAGACGGACGGACAGACAGAGGGATGGACGGACAGACAGGCGGACAAACAGACGGATGGATGGACGGACAGACAGACAGATGGATGGACAGACAGACGGACGGATAGACAGATGGATGGATGGATGGACGGACGGACAGACAGACAGATAGACGGATAGACAGACGGATGGACGGACAGACAGACAGACAGGTGGACAAACAGACGGATGGATGGACGTACAGACAGGCGGACAGACGGACAGATAGATGGATGGACAGACAGACGGACGGATAGACAGATGGATGGACAGACAGACGGAAGGATGGACAGATGGATGGATGGATGGACAGACAGACGGATGGAAGGACGGACAGATAGACGGATGGATGGACGGACAGACAGACAGATAGACGGATGGATGGACGGACAGACAGACAGACACTCACCTTTTAGATTCAGTTTGTCTCCAAAGATGTTTATTTCAGTGAGAATTAAAAAAACATTTCAAAGTTGAACCACTGCCTGGAAGTTTTAAGGCTCCCCGAGGGACACAGTTGCCAGACACTCAGAGTTCACTGATGGGTCAAGGGGGTGGAGGGGGGGACAAAGACCTCAAACTTAAACCTATGACAGCACTGTATGATTAAGTTTTAGTTATAGTCTTTTGCCAACAACATCTTTTAGTTTTAGTCATAATTAAGTCATCTAATTTATTTTAAACCTAGTCTAGTTTTAGTTGATAAAATTTCACATTTGAGTCGAAGTTTACAGCAAATTTAGTCATATAATTATAAAGTGTAAAGTGTAAGGTATTTTTTACATTGCCTTGAATTTCTTAAGTCATGTTTTACACTTGGATAAAATCAAACATCCCTTAATGATAATAACCCTTTATTGAATGTTAGTAAAGTCTGAATGTCTAAATGAACAGAAACAAATGTTCCTTTGTGTGTAATGCAGTCTCCTTTATTTAGTCTACCTGGCAGAGCATCTCAGTTACAATACCAGAACTGACAACAAACAGAGAACCTGCTCTACATGAATTATGAATTCATAAAGAGAGCAGCTCTGATTGGATCGCTCCACAACTTATCCCACCACCACCAAGCTAAGGCAGCTGTGATTGGATGTCCCTCTGAACTCATCCAGCCTTTAACACAACCAAAGTAGCTGTGATTGGATCGATTCATCACTTGTCTCTACTTTCTACATGACCAAATTAGGTCTGACTGGATTAAGTCTGTGTCTCAACTAGGGATGGGAATTGATCAGATTTTATCAACACCAATGCTGTTAACGATCCTGCTTATCGATCCAATTCTTTAACGATTCCCTTATCGATTCCTGCAGATGTTGCGAGTGGGAAAATGTTGGTCTGATTTCCAGTGGCAACAATGTCAAACATGTCACAGCATAGATATCTGCTTCTGCAAGTTGCTGGTGTTTCCACTCACTTAAGGATGTGTAGTGGCGCCTTTTGTAAAAAAAAAAAATTGAGCTACAATTCTGATGCTTCTGAACCCTGTCAGTGGAAGGAATTGATAAGGTAATTGATAAGCAAAAAGATTAATGATATCGATTCTGTGATGGAGTTGTTAACGATTCTCAACTGGA